>JASEVX010000010.1:37794764-38231834 GCA_031761405.1 Serripes groenlandicus | reverse complement strand
CATTTCTATCAAATCTACTGTCCTTCAAAATTTGGTTAGAATCTGTTTTTAAATGGCTAAATCTAATGTTTTGAGTGGAAACTAAAGTTTTACGCCCATATGCCTGTTAAAAGTAAAGAACAAACAAATTTTAACCTCTTTATAAACCTGTCATTAATCATTTGATATTGAAAGCATTGATCACTCACCTGAATTATGCAATGTGATTTCTAATGCAAAACACATCAAGACAATTATTCTGACAAAAATTCAAAATGCAACCTCCAGAGTGTTATCTAAGTTTTTAATTCATTTAGCCTAGTGTCCTTCTTAGACTAGATATATCATCAAGACAAACATTCTGACAAATTTTCAACTTGCTCAAAGTAAAATGCAGCCTCCTGAGGTTTAACAATATTTTCAATCAATTTGGCCTTGTGACCTAGTGTTTAACCCATTATAAAGTTTAAATATAAAGATAAGGTTTCAACAGGCTGAAGTTAAAAATGCATCATCCAGAGTATTAACAATATTTCCCTTCCATAAATTTGGCCTCATGACCTAGTTTCTGACCCAATATGACCCATAATCGAACCTTGCCTGAATATAATTAACATTTATAAACGTTCTGACCAAAGTTTAAATTGCTGAAGCAAAAACTGCAGCCTCCAGAGTGTTAACAAGATTTTCTTTCAATTTTACCCAACATTACCTATATTCGAACTTGACCTACATATCATCAAGACAAACATTCTGATAAAGTTTCAACATGCTCAAATTAAAAAGCGGCCTCCAGAGTGTTAACAAGATTTTCCATAAAATTTGACCTAGTGACCTAGTTTTTTACCTCATATGACCCATATTCTAACTTGACCTAGATATCATTTAGACAAACATCCTGAACAAATTTCAAGCTGCTGAAGCAAACAATGCAGCCTCCAGAGTGGAAACAAGCCTTTTTCTTTAATTTGGCCTAGTGACCTAGTTTTTGACCCGGCTTGACCTATATTCAAAGTTGCCTAGATATCCAAACCATATTATGTTGTTAGTACTCAAATAAAATCATCTCAATGAAATTACTCAAAAACAGTTGGTTTAACTTAACTGCCTCAACAGAAATGTGAGTATTTTCATGCGAAAAAAGTACAAGTTGAACAGTGTAAATGTAGATCCAGGTAAGCATGTGCATCAGTCTTATCAAGAACTTTACTATATTCCAATAATACTTACATATATATGCTTGTTATAAGCTTCTAGTTCTTTCTTCTTGTTGTTATAAGACGGAGCAGAATGTCGGTACTGGCTAAGCTGAACCTACAATGTTCAGAAATGCAAACATGTACATGTACCATTTCGGACTTGCATACTCATAGATTATGGAGCAAAGAGCTGATAGCTTCTAATTAATAATCTATGACTCCAGTTTATCAATTTCATCAAGGAAAGTTGAATGATGAAATATTCAGAGTCATAAAATGTCTTGGTTGACCCAAAATATCTTGAACATTGAAATACTCTTAAGACTGACACAATAACTTGAATAAGGCCGAGTATTCCTAACCCTTTCCCACATACAGGTAATTTGCAGCAAACGAATTTGAAAATGTCTACTAAAAAATATGGAAAAACTCTGTAATTGTAGGTATAATTACTGAAAAAAGTTGAAAACATTGTGGCAAAAGTAGAAATTGCTCGTTTTGAGCAGTTTCTCCTTTTGTCACGATGTTTTCAAAAAGTGTGTGCTGCAAGTACGTCTATAAGTGTCCAAGGGTTCAAACTGATACAGTGTGTTGTTTTTTATCTTGTTGCTCAATACACACAAATCAAACTCTAAATAAGGGGCGTATATTTCATGCTCCTAAATCCTAAATTGACCTCAAAACCATTTGGCTTGGTACTCAAATGCATTCGCTTCAGCGTGCATTCGCTTCAGCGTGCATTCGCTTCAGCGTGCATTCGCTTCAGCGTGCATTCGCTTCAGCGAGACAATTATTTTGAGAACTCATAACATTGATTTGAAATGTAGTGTAAAGAAAAATATGTCGAAGCAAAGATCAGATTCAGAATGTTCCATTTTATGCAGGAGTCTGACAAACTGAAGTAGCAATATGCATGAGATTCCCACTTTACTGTAGTACTATAGTTACTAGTATACTAAATACATTGAGTATTTCTTTTCTATTTGGATACTTCGTTCAGGTTTGCATGGTGTGCACTCCTCGTGTAGACACTACTTTGTTTAGTTTACAGTGTAGATGCTGAACGCCAAACATTGTTTTGAAGTTTGACATTAGTAGAGTGAAATGAAGGGTGTTGTTTAGTTGAGAGCAGGCAGCCACATAATATTACTGGCGTCCTTCAGTGGCATGTAATTTACAGCAGTTTCATATTACAGGAGATGGTGACTTACTTGAGTACTCAGATGGACTTAAAAACTGGCTACGAATCCATAGTTCTGTTTTAAAATGTCACGGAGTAGCATGCTAGACTTGACTAGATAAGTGAACTACGTGGAAAAGTGTTGATTTGTTTTCATGTTGACAACTCCATGTGATGACGATACAGCTGATAAAACTTTGGCTGAATCCACATTGATTTTTAATCAATATTTCTTATAGTGTCTGTATTGACCGTATTGCAATCAATACAAATGGTTAATATAGTTGTAGAGTGAATATCTACAGATAAATCGAAAGAAAGTATAGGAATGTTTTACTCGGGTACAAATTATCACTCTGTTGAAAATCCAGCTCGAAAATACCCAAGTTAAAGGTCAAGGCCACTACTTTTGCCTTGAACTCAGATTGAAAGTCATCTACTACCAACCGGCCGCATCAACGAAGTAAAAACTAGTGTAATACGCAATGGCAGGGATAAAAAGACCACTGTTGACAACTGAAGCATCATGGAAAAAGCTTCAGGAGTATTATGATAAAAACCAATCGTCAATAAACATGCCAGACATGTTTAAAAAAGATCCTTCAAGATTTGACAATTTTAGGTAGGCATAATTTCTTATTATAATTTTGTAGATCCAAGCGCTAAATATCGTATATATTGTTTTTGAGTAATTCACAATGTTTTTTTCAATACTATTTCAGATACAGTGACATTCAAGTATATTATTTTATTTTTTAAACATTTCTTTAAGTTGAATGCAGAGCTTTAGATGAGGTAGTCCTTCAAAAAAACACCTTGTGTATGCTTATTTTTAAATTTTTCATTTTTCATTTTGTTATTATCCTGCATACGTTTGACCAATAAATGACAGATGATAAAACGGGTAATCGAAAGTCTAAATTATTTGCCATATTTGGACTATAGATAAGGGTGTTTTGCATTGTTTAAACTTCTTATTTGACCATTTTACCCTATGGTGGGTACTTTAACCCTTTCCCCCATACAACAATTCTGCAGCAGACGACTTTGAACGTATTTTGTCAAAACATAGAAAATCTCCATAATTGAATGGATAACCTATGACAACAAGTGGAAAACATTGTGGCAAAAGGAGAAATTGCACGTTTTGTGCAATTTCTTCTTTTGTCACTATGTTTTCAAAAAGCCGTCTGCTGCAGAGGCGTCAGAAAGCGTCTATATGAGGGAAAGGGTTAACAATTGTCTTCAACTCTTGTCAGGGTGACAATTCATTTGAGTACCCACAACATGGGGCTTGGTTGAGACATGTATAAGAGAGATATTGGTGGGAAAAGACCAGTTTACTCCTCATTATAAAGACTTCTGTGAATGGATTGTCTACTTTGCTTTTTCACCCGTTCCCTCATACAATAAATTTGCACAGGACAACTTTGAAAACATCTTAGTAAACAAATGGAAAATCTATATTCATGTATAGATTGATTATTGGATAAAGATTAAAACATTGTGGCAATTGGAGCAATTGCCCACAACAGTTTAAAAATGTCGCCTGCTTCAGATTTGTAAAATTACGTCTGCATGTGAGAAAGGGTTAAATATCAACATTGACCAAAGTATATTATCCAAAGCCTATCTTTGATTTTCAGCTATGATATTTTAATAGGACAAAATAAGATGATCAAATCATCTTATTCAACAATATATATATCTTAATACCCAACCAAACAGTTTAACCCTTCCCCTCATACAAAAGAAGAAATTGCTTCCTTTTGTCTCAACGTTTTCAACTCTATTCTAGTATTGAACTTTCATTTAAAGGGAGTTTCCAAAAATAAATCAGTTATGTTGTCAAAGTTGTCTGCTGCAGATTTGTTGTATGTGGGAAAGGATTAAATTAATTTGAAAATTAGTTTCTAAACACTGTACATGATTGTGAACAGTGTTGACTGTTTCCCCATGTATACAGTTAAAGATATTTGGAGCTTTAGCAATTTCTCCTTTGCATAATTATATTTCTAGCCTAATTCAATATTTATTTATACCAATTTATAGAGATTTTTTACTTTTTTCACCTGGATATTCACAAAATCCTCTGCTGCATTGTTTGTATGAAGGAAAGAGTTAACCATTTCAAACTGCATTTGTTATTTATTTCTGTGCAAGTAAACTCAATAAGTTTATCAATTTATTTTGTGAATTTATGACATATATATTTATGTATATATATATGAAAAGTGAAATAGTGTAAACTAAGATTAGACTGCACACACATTTTTGTCAGCATATCTTTGACTAAAGTGATTCTAAATATAGTCTAGATTAGTGTTAATTATATGAAGGGTTTACATTCGTGTCACAATCTAAATCAGGTCAATCCTTTACCACATGCAACAAATCTGCAGCAGATGACTTTAACTAGGCAAAAATATGAAAAGTCTCTATACTTGAAAGTACTATCATCGAAATGAGTTGAAAACATTGTGGCAAAAGACAATGAGCAATTTCTCCTTTTGTCACAATGTTTTCAAAAGTCGTCAGATGCAGATGCATTGAAATATGTCTTAAAGTGGGAAGGGGTTAACCCTTTCCCTCATATAGACGCTTTCTGACGCCTCTGCAGCAGACGGCTTTTTGAAAACATAGTGACAAAAGAAGAAATTGCACAAAACGTGCAATTTCTCCTTTTGTCACAATGTTTTCCACTTTTAGTCATAGGTTATCCATTCAATTATAGAGATTTTCCATTATTTGACAAAATATGTTCAAAGTCGTCTGCTGCAGAATTGTCGTATGAGGGAAAGGGGTTAAGTTACAGATGTACCCCTTACTATACCCATTTTGTCTCGCTCTGTTGAAGAAACATCCTGTTACTATTTAAAGACTTATTGTAAAAGTCTAGATATTGATGATTGACTCAAAACTGAACTAGGTATACATTAAATAGTCTTGAGGTTACAGGAGTGTTGTTCTGAGTCGTCAATGAGGAATGCAGGATGTTTCTTCATGTACAAAATTGATTGCTCTAGGGTTGCTGGTGTTCTATTGAAAAATAAAACTGGCCAGTAAAACTAAAGAAAGTATTAACCCTTTCCCTCATACGACAATTCTGCAGCAGACGACTTTGAGCATATTTTGACAAAAAATGGAAAATCTCTATAATTGAATGGATAGCCTATGATTAAAAGTGGAAAACATTGTGTCAAAAGGAGAAATTGCATGTTTTGTGCAATTTCTTCTTTTGTCACTATGTTTTCAAAAAGCTTTCTGCTGCAGAGATGGCTGAAAGCGTCTATATGAGGGAAAGGGTTAAATAATCTCTTATCCACATGCAGATATTTTTTCAAGCAGCGGCTGCAGCAGAAACATTGTTGGAAAGGGAGAAATTACTCCCCAATGCTTTAACTCTTCAGTACTTGCACTTTCAATGAAAGAGCTCTTCCAAGGCAAATTTAAGATATTGTTTAAATTGTCTGTAGCAGACTACTTTCAAAATATTCAGTAACAATTTTGAAACTCTATTTATAAATGACAGAGCAATTTTTTAATGAAGTTGAATACATTGTGGCAAAAGGAGAGATTACTCATTCTGAGCAGTTTCTCCTTTAGTTTTTAAAAGTTGTCTGCTGCAGAAGCATTTGAAAATGACTGTGCAAGGGAAAGAGTTAACAACTTGATTTTAATAAGAATATTTAACACTTTCCTTTATATAGGCGCTTTCTGATGCCTCTGCAGCAGACAGCTTTTTGAAAACATAGTGACAAAAGAAGAAATTGATAAAAACAAAATATGTTCAAAGTTGTCTGCTGCAAAATTGTCGTATGAGGGAAAGGGTTAAAATACAATGACCATTGAATTTCAAGAGAAGATTCATTGACAGAACGAAATTTGTTAAATTTTAAAAGTATAATATATATATATATTTTTTTTATATTATCTTGCATAGTTTGTATATATATATACCATTTATTGAGTTCTTTATTTAGAAATCATTTGAAGAAAAAAAGTATTGTAAATCTTATCAGAGTAGAAACCAACAAAACAATTGTATTCTGTATCAGGAATAAATTATTTCTCATTTGTGGTAAATACTTTCAAATGCTGCGAACATTTCTGTTTGCTTTACTGTAAAAGTAGTTATCTTACCTTGGGAACTGCATCTTAAATCTTGTTTAAATGCTTAGTATGAGATTTATTAGCTCGCCAGTACGAAGTACAGGAGAGCTTATGTGTTACCCCCGGCGTCGGCACCGTCGGCACCGTCGGCACCGTCGGCGGTGGCGTAGACACCTAGGTTTAAGGTTTGTGTTTAAGGTTTTAATTTGGGTTTTAAGGGTTTATACCTTTAGGAACCATTTGTCATCCATCTACGCACACCACTACACCCGTCCTGACCCTGGGTGAAGGTCAAGATCATTTCTACTTGGTTCTACTTGGTTCAGTTACAAGGTTTAAGGTTTGCGTTTAACGTTTAACATATCACTCTGCATTCACTATTATGACATTGATTGCTTTCATATTTAGTTTATACATTTAGGAACTATTGGTCATCCATCTACGCACACCACTACACCCGTTCTGACCCTGGGTCAAGGTCAAGGTCATTTCTACTTGGTTCAGTTACAAGGTTTAAGGTTTGCGTTTAACGTTTAACATATCACTCTGCAGTCACTATTATGACATTGATTGCTTTCATATTTAGTTTATACATTTAGGAACTATTGGTCATCCATCTGCGCACACCACTACACCCGTCCTGCACCTGGGTCAAGGTCAAGGTCATTTCTACTTGGTTCAGTTACAAGGTTTAAGGTTTGCGTTTAACGTTTAACATATCACTCTGCATTCACTATTATGACATTGATTGCTTTCATATTTAGTTTATACATTTAGGAACTATTGGTCCATCTACGCACCCCACTACACCCGTCCTGACCCTGGGTCAAGGTCAAGTTATATCAGAGTTATTGCCCCTTTTCTGTCAAAAAATCTAACTTTTTCGTCACGTTTTCAAATAACTTTTTTTCTACTCAAAGGATTAGATTGAAACTTCTGACAAATGTTTATATCAATGTGTGTGATTGGTTCACAAAAGGGGGATAATCCAAATAATTTTATATCAGAGTTATTGCCCATTTTCTGTCAAAAAATTAAATTTTCAAATAACTTTTTTTCTACCCGAAGGATTGGATTGAAACTTCTGACAAATGTTACTTTTTTTTTTATTCGACGTCTGTCTGTCTATTTTTTTTTTATCCGGCGTCTGTCTGTCTGTCTGTCCGTCACACTTTTTTCGTCACGTTTTCAAATAACTTTTGTTCTACTCAAAGGATTAGATTGAAACTTCTGACAAATGTTTTTATCAATGTGTGTGATTGGTTCACAAAAGGGCGATAATCCAAATAATTTTATATCAGAGTTATTGCCCCTTTTCTGTCAAAAATTTAAATTTTCAAATAACTTTTTTTCTACTCAAAGGATTGGATTGAAACTTCTGACAAATGTTTATATCAATGTGTATGATGGGTTCACAAAAAGGGGGATAATCCAAATATTTTTATATCAGAGTTATTGGCCCTTTTCTGTCAAAAATTTAATCTACTCAAAGGATTGGATTGAAACTTCTGACAAATGTTTATATCAATGTGTATGATGGGTTCACAAAAGGGGGATAATCCAAATATTTTTATATCAGAGTTATTGCCCCTTTTCTGTCAAATATTCAAATTACTTTTTTTCTGCTCAAAGGATTGGATTGAAACTTCTGACAAATGTTTATATTAATTTTTGTGATGGGTTCACAAAAGGGGGATAATCCAAATATTTTTTATATCAGAGTTATTGCCCCTTTTCTATCAAAAATTAAAATTTTCTGACAAGGCGCCGGCAGGTGACACACGTGCTCCGGGGAGCACTCCATTCTAGTTGAACTTAGAATTTTTGTCAAAAGTATTGAAAAGGTGTATTATCTTGCAATAGGTGATACTGTGCGACTTTACCTAATACTTTAACTGTTCTGAAGTAGGCCCTGATATACGATGGCCCTGATAGGCGAGCTATATTGTCCTCCGACAACTCTTGTTTTACTAATGTCTCTACCTCAGACAACAAAGACAACAAAAGGGGAAAAGGAGAAATTGCTTTAAATTGTATTTATCCTTTACCCACAAGGTTTTCTAATCTACATGTATTTGTAAATATGTTAACCCTTTCCCTCATATAGACGCTTTCTGACGCCTCTACAGCAGACAGCTTTTTGAAAACATGTTGACAAAAGAAGAAATTGCTCAAAACGAGCAATTTCTCCTTTTGTCACCATGTTTTTAACTCTATTCAATTATTGTACTTTCATTTAATGGGAGTTTCCAATTCTGTTTGGGTATGTTGTTAAAGTCGTCTGCTGCTGATTTCTTGTATGTGAGAAAGGGTTAATATGTACATATGTTTTTAACCCTTTCCTAATTTGCCAATACATTTTCATGCATCTGTAGCAGACTGATTTAAAAGAATGGGAGCAATTTCTTCTTTTCCTTCAATGTTTTCAAATCATTCAATCATTATTAGTCGCCGGGCAGAAGCCCGCGACTTCTATTTTTAATAGCTTTTCGGAAATCACATGGGAGGGCGGCTTATTATTAGAAAGAAACAAATCTAGATGATTTGAACATATTACAATTGTGGTTGTTTACGAACACTAATAAATGACACATCTAAAATGAAATAAATATTCCGATTTTTTAATGTTTGCAGTTTTTTTTATTTCACTCGCATTTAAGTTTTTTGTCTTATTTACGAAGACAAACGTGGTCCCTTCAAGACGTGAACCAACACCCCCTAATGCAGACTCTTATGTGTCATCATTGAGGTCAATTTCGGATTCTCCTTTTAATAGCAATTTTAACTTACTAATGTTGTTTTCATGTTCAAAGAGATGTCTTGATTTGTGTAGAATTCATTTAATAATGTTAATCCATGAATATCTAAAGTAGGAACTGTTTCTAAGCTAAATATAGACCCTATTCTGTTGTGTAGGTTCGTGACCTTTAACATCGATTTTCGCGCATGCGCATTTCGATATGAAAAAGCGAGTGATATTATTTTATTTTAGACAAGTACAAGACGAATGTTTGACGCAAAGCGTCAAAGAGAAGCCGCAATATTTCGTTGTACATGTAGAAATAAGAAAAAAAGAACATCTTTAAATTTACAAACAATAGAACAATTTAAACTGTAGACGGTAATGCTGATATATTTCTCCTTTTGAAGACTTTTGTTTTCTTCAAATTACCTCCCTTTAAAGCAATACCAGGATATTTACCTTGTGATTCGAATAAGATTGACAAACATTGAAATTATATGAATGAATACTATTATTTAAATAAGTAACAACAGCAAAATTAAATTTAAGCCAAGATAAATGTGTACACATTTCGTTAATTTTTTATAGATACCCTAATGTAGGTATGAATATAAAATTTATAAGTAAATGTTTTCATTTCAACGTTCATACTGTTTGAATAGACTAAGGAAAGTCCAGAATACATAAATAAATCAATGCAGTCTTTTCCGGCGACATTGATGCCTTGCATCAACTTTCTCTTGTACTTTCATTTAGATAGTTTTTCCATAATTTGGTCTAGGTGTTCTCAATTTAGGCTGCTGCAGATTTTTGTTTATGTACAATTCACCATGACCGCAGTGACTGGGGATTGAACCCACAGAGCATTGTAGCAAAATGAGAAAGTGCTGGTTTTGAAAAAAAATTCTTTTCCACTATGTTTTCAATAAATGGATTTATATAGGAAGTGGTTAAAGTAAAGTTATCTCTGTTTATTTCAGCTTGAACGTGAAATGGGAAGAAGGGAAAGAAAAGGGTCAACTGTTGTTGGACTTTTCAAAGAACCTGGTCAATGATGATGTCATGAAGCTCCTCTTTGACTTGGTAAACTATCTCTTTACTTTTTACCCCCCCCTTTCCAACATACAATAAATCAAAAACTTTGAAAACGTTATGGCTAATTTATGGAAATTATCTATAAATGAAAGTGTAATTATTGAATACAGTTTAAATTATTGTGGCAAAATGTGAAATAGCTCATCATGAGTAATTTCTTCTTTTCAAAAGTTGTCTGCAGCAGTATGTGTTAACCCTTTACCTCATACGACAATTCTGCAGCAGACGACTTTGAACGTATTTTGTCAAAACATAGAAAATCTCTATACTTGAATGGATAACCTATGACAAAAAGTGGAAAACATTTTGGCAAAAGGAGAAATTGCAAGTTCTGTGCAATTTCTTCTTTTGTCACTGCGTTTTCAAAAAGCTGTCTGCTGCAGAGGCATCAGAAAGCGTCTATATGAGGGAAAGGGTTAAATGCATCTGCAAGTTGAAAAGGTTTAAAAGAATAGCTTGTTTGGGTATGTGGCGGGCTTTTGTTAGTCTTTCTAAATTATGAGGTTCAACCTACAGACACGTTCAGGCGCCTCTGCATTATACATTTCATGTATTCGTGGTTATGACAGTTGGGTTTTTCCACAGATGAAAGTAACATGCATCCTTCTATACTCTGCGAGGTTCAAGTGTCAATGGATCTGCTAAAAATTATCTTATTCTTCATTCTTGTCTACCCCTCTACCAAAGATTTTGCAATCAGGCCCATTGCAGGCAAGCTATGCTTTAAAATACCTGACACAGCTCTTGTTATCCCCTCCGAAGGCTGATCCTTTAGTGTTGTCCATTCTTTCATCATATCTAAGGCATGGTTGGATGGATTGATTAAAACTAAATGGAAATGTTCACCAACATAGGAAAATGTCAGGCGACAGGTTTCTCTTTGATTGCCTTAAAAACACCAGAGTTATGTTTTCTTGAACTTGTTTTGTACATATGTTATGTATATCATGTTTTGTATCACAATAACCTTGTGAAAACTCTACAGGCCTCATTGAACATCCAATCTTCATGAAGGTCAAAAGGTCAAATTTTAGAAAAGCCCTATGAACACTCCAAAAGCTTATTTTGTCAAAGAAATCATCATAATGGTTAATCAAGCCATTAGTTTCCATCAAATCCCAGTCAGATTTAAAACTGGTCCATATGGGGTCAAAAACTCAGTCACTTGGCCAAATTTAAAAAAAAAAAATCCTCATGAACACACTAGAGGCCACATTTTCACATTCCTTTCTTAATGAAAACTCATCAGAAAATGTATCTCCATTAGCTTAGTCCTCTTAGGTTCGAAACTGGGTCATGTAGGGTCATAAACCAGGTCACTAGATCAAATTTGAGAAAAAGCCTTGTCAACACATTATAGGTCAGCATTTTCTTCCAATCTTTATAAAAATCATTAGCATGTTAAACTCCCCTTATTTCCAAGTCAGGTTTGAAACTTGAGTCATGCTGGGCCAAGGTCAAATTTTAGAAAAGCCTTGTGAAAAGCCAGATTAGAAGCCACAATTTTCATTCCAACTTAATTTAAATCATCAGGTTTATTCATCTCGTTCAAATAACAATCAGGTATGAAACAGGGTCATGTTGGGTCTGGTGTACCAAGGTTGTCCCAGTGTTCTTTTACAATTTTCATTTTGGCAGTGGATCTGAATTCAACAAATTAACTTGTTCAACAATGTTTTTGTTACAAAGATGTAAAATGTTGTCTATCAGGGAAATGGCAATCATGATAGAGATAGATTTTTAATTGCTCAGGGATCTAGATATGGTGGAGTAACGGGACATTGCCCTGAAATATATAGCTTACACACATACAACAAATATACAGCAGAAGACTTTGAAGACATCTGGGCAAAAATATGGAAAATGTCTCTGAATGAAATTGTAATTATTGAATAGATTTGTAAACATTGTGGCAAATGGGAAATTTGATCCTTAGGAGCAATTCCTCCTTTTGCTACAATGTTTTCAAGTCAACTACTGATTATGTGTAAAAATGCATCTCCAAGTGGAAAAGATTTAAAGCCTATCTTGTTGGTACTCAGAAGATTCCGTTCAGTGAGACAATTCTCTTGGGTTCCAACAATACCGGGTTTGGATGTCAAATAAGATTGCAAGAACATGAAAAATCAGCACTTCACTAGAGCTGGTATACATCTGAAGATATCTAGGCAAAATTATGGAAAGTTACTCATTATGGGCAATTTCTTCTTGTGCTACATTGTTTTCAAGTTGTCTGCAGGTTATGTGTAAAAATACATACGCAGAATATTCCTTTGGGGACCAAAAATATAGGGTTTTAACCCTTTCCCTCATACGACAATTCTGCAGCAGACGACTTTGAACATATTTTGTCAAAAACTAGAAAATCTCTATAATTAAATGGTTAACCTATGACAAAAAGTGGAAAACATTGTGGCAAAAGAAGAAATTGCACGTTTTGTGCAATTTCTTCTTTTGTCACTGTGTTTTCAAAAATCCGTCTGCTGCAGAGGCGTCAGAAAGCGTCTATATGAGGGAAAGGGTTAAATAGATTAATTGAAAAAATTGTAGAAAATGGGGAAAATTGATCATTATGGGCAATTTCTTCTTGTGCTACATTATTTTCAAGTTGTCTACACTGGTTATGTGTAAAAATACATATGCAGAATATTCCTTTGGGGACCAAAAATATAGGGTTTTAACCCTTTCCCTCATACTACAATTCTGCAGCAGACGACTTTGAACGTATTTTGTAATAACATAGAAAATCTCCATAATTGAATGGATAACCTATGACAAAAAGTGGAAAACATTGTGGCAAAAGGAGAAATTGCACGTTTTGTGCAATTTCTTCTTTTGTCACTATGTTTTCAAAAAGCCGTCTGCTGCAGAGGCGTCAGAAAGCGTCTATATGAGGGAAAGGGTTAAGGTCAGAGTTCCAGAACATGAAAAATTAGCCCTTATCTAGAGGTGTATATTTGGTTTTGTAAATGCTTACTCTAATATCCTTGTTGTCTGACAGGCTCGTGACAGAAAGGTGACAGAGATGCGGGATGCCATGTTTAAGGGAGAGAGGATCAATTTCACCGAGGACAGAGCAGTCCTTCACATTGCCCTACGAAATAGAAGTAACACTGAAATACTGGTGGATGGGAAAAATGTAAGACGTTTTCACAATCACCTGCTACAGTATATTGCATGTGATGAACAATATGACATCTGAAGTATGAAAAATATCATTATATATTGGTATAATTTTTAACTGCAAGTAATTTTATACATCTGTAGAATTGAAAGATAATTTTATAACAGACTGGAAAATATTGCAGGAAGAAAAAAACATGTGTGGCGTTAAGCTTAATTGTTCATTTTCCCCACATTGTTTTCATAAGTTTTTCTGCTCCAGAAGGTGTCAGTATTTTTCTGAATCAGCGGAAAGAATTTTGAAAGAGTTGAAAATATTGGAGGAAAAGGAGAAATTGCTGGATATGAGAAATTTCTTCTTTTCCTTCAATGTGTTCACAAGGTGTCCACGCAATAAGGTCTAAGAAGTTTTCTGTATCAGAGAAAGGTTTAAAAATGAAATGATTGACCTTTGGTACTTTGTGACCAGGAAATATTCAGATCAGCCTGCATCTATTCACAGTCTGATCAGGACCTTTCCCTGTTTGCCATGATGTATAACCTATGCACAGTCTGATCAAGACCTTTCCTGTTCGCCAAATATTGTTTTATGCAAGTTTTCAATTTGATAAATAGCCTTTTATTTTAAAACCTCTGAAGGTGTGTTTTTGTGTGACTTTGCTGAATTGTTCAGAGCTCTAGATAAGGAGAGTGTTTCTGGTTCTAAAATCCTTATTTTATACGCTAACCCTATGTTGTGGGTACTCAAAAGAATCGGCTTAATGAGACGATTCTCTTGAGTACCTACAACATATTCTTTGGTTGGATAATAAGAGGGATTTTGTTAAGAAAAGATCTGTAAACCCTCTTTATCTGACCCTCTGACTGTTGTTGTTTTACCCAGGTGATGCCGGATGTGAACAGCGTGTTGGATCATATGAGGAGTTTTGTGGGGTCTGTACAGAGTGGAGAATGGAAAGGATATACAGGCAAATCTATAACAGATGTGGTCAACATCGGTATTGGTGGATCTGATCTGGTATGTATACACTAATACATGGGTGGTGCTCCGTGAAAAACCAACCTTAGCTTTATTTATTATTATGACTGTGGAAATCAATCCTGCCTGCACATCTATTCTAAAGGATCTTAATGGATGCTTAAAGCAGCTTTAAAGAAGTTTCTTGAAACCTTCTACGACTTATTGGCAGAGGATATGCTGACTGATCTGAATCTACTCTCCTCACTGATGTTTTGCGGTTGGTTCTCACAGAGCACCACTCACATGTACTTTTTCTTAATCCCTTTCCTACATGCAACAAATCTGCAGGAGACGGCATTGAACACATCTAGACAAAAAATGTGATAAATCTCTATTTATGAAAGTGTTATTTTTGAAAATGGTTGAAAACATTATGGCAAATGGAGAAATTGCCCATTATGATCAATTTTTCTTTTTTATGCCCCGGCATACGAAGTATGAGGGGCATATAGTTTTCCGGTCTGTTAGTCTGTCCGTTCGTCCGTCCGTTCGTCCGTCCCGCTCAGGTTAAAGTTTTTGGTCAAGTTAGATTTTAGTGAACCTGATGTCCTATCATTATGAAACTTCACACAAATGACAATCAACATATCATTGTTTAAAAAATTGTATCAATTTGAGGTTGGACCAACTGTTCATCCGTCTGTTCGTCCATTCCATTCTCAGGTTAAAGTTTTTGGTCAAGTTAGATTTTAGTGAAGCTGATGTCCGATCATGATGAAACTTCACACAAATGACTATTAACATATCATTCGTTAAAAAATTGTATCAATTTGAGGTTGGACCAACTGTTCGTCCGTCTGTTCGTCTGTCTGTTCGTCCATTCCATTCTCAGGTTAAAGTTTTTGGTCAAGTTAGATTTTAGTGAACCTGATGTCCTATCATTATGAAACTTCACACAAATGACAATCAACATATCATTGTTTAAAAAATTGTATCAATTTGAGGTTGGACCAACTGTTCGTCCGTCCGTTCGTCTGTTCGTCTGTCTGTTCGTCCATTCCATTCTCAGGTTAAAGTTTTTGGTCAAGTTAGATTTTAGTGAACCTGATGTCCTATCATTATGAAACTTCACACAAATGACAATCAACATATCATTGTTTAAAAAATTGTATCAATTTGAGGTTGGACCAACTGTTCGTCCGTCCGTTTTAAAATATAGTTAACAACCGGGGCATCCGTGTTCCATGGACACATTTTCTTGTTTCACAATGTTTTCAAAAGTCGTCTGCTGCAGAGGCGTCCAAAAGTGTTTGTATGTGGGAAAGGGATAACCGTTTACTTTATATGAAACATCAGAGAAATAGAATAATAGAATGTAGTCATTGGCAGGATTGCTCTAGCACTGGAAAGGGTTACAAACTTGAAACTTTGCCTAAAGGTAACCAGTAACAAGTTCTATTCATTTCTATGGTTACTTTGACCTTGACCTTGGTTTGTCGATTTTCAAGGTCAAATTGCCGACAATCCGGCCTTACCGTCTTCAGCGGTTTCTTGTTTTGATAGTGCAAAACACTGTGGGAAAATTGTTTTTCTAATATTGTTTGTATTGGTTAACCCTTTCCCTCATATGACAACTCTTCAGCAGACGACTTTGAACATATTTTGTCAAAAAATAGAAAATCTCTATAATTGGATGGATAACCTATAACAAAAAGTGGAAAACATTGTGGCAAAGGGAGAAATTGCACGTTTTGTGTAATTTCTTCTTTTGTCACTATGTTTTCAAAAAGCTATCTGCTGCAGAGGTGTCAGAAAGTGTCTATATGAGGGAAAGTGTTAATAGGTGATAAGCCGGTTTTAATCTATTCTATAAACAGTTGAATAACACAAACAGTATTAATCTTGACAGAGTAGAAAACAGTTTTTACTGTATGGAAAATTTGAGAAAAAGTTATTTATGAACACTTGTCTGTATAGACAGTTACCTTTCTTTAACCCTTTCCCACATACAACAAATCTCCAGCAGATGACTTTGAAAACATAGTGACAAAAACCTAAAAAATCTCAATAAAATATAGCTTAATTGGTAAATAAAGTTGAAAACTTTGTGGCCAAAGGAGAAATTGCTCATCAATAGCAATTTCATCTTTGGCTACAAGGTTTTCAAAAGTCGTCGGCTGCTTTTGCCTCAAAATGCGTCTCCATGTGGAAAAGGTTTAACCAGGATATTTTTTGTAGGGTCCACTCATGGTCACAGAAGCCCTGCAGCCCTATCAGTCGGGGCCGAATGTCCATTTTGTGTCCAACATTGACGGAACACATATGGCCAAAACTCTAAAAAAACTCAACCCTGAGACAACATTGTTTATAATAGCTTCAAAGGTAAGAGAATAATTATCTTCATGTTTATTTGGAGTTTTGCCGAGCCCCGGTAGCTCAGTCGGTAGCGACGCATGCTGTCAATCCAGGGGATGTGAGTTCGAATCCCGCCTCGGCCAACTTTCTTTCCGACGTTTGACAAAAGTCAATGCGACATGCGTCATTCATCTTTCACCAATGGGCTAAGTCTATGTGGAAAACAAGCCAGTTGCTTGGGAAGATTGTTGTGTGGAGTACTGGTGTGAGAAAAACCAGGAAATGCATAAGTAGGTGAACTGGTCGCCGTGATATAACTGAGAAATTGTTAAAAACGGCGTTAAGCCCCAATCAATCAATCAATTATTTGGAGTTTCTAAGAATAGGTTTCTAAGATCATTTCATTCAATGTTATTTAACCCATTCTATCATACAACACATTTGTAGCAGATGACTTCGAAAAAATCATGTCAAAAAAATGGAAACTCTATAATTGAAGGTAAGAGTATTGAATAGGGTTAAAAACTTTGGTGCAAGTAGAAATTGCTCATGTTGAGCATTTGTTCCTTTACCACAATATTTTTGAAAGTCATATGCTGCAGATGCATCAAATTGTTTCTTGTAGAAAAGAGTTAACCATTAATTTATCTGATGTGATTTTCTGGAGATGTTTTAGAATGTTTGAGGTTAATATGGGAAGTCTTTCATTGCATGAAAATTCATTTTTAGAATAGAGAAAAGGACATTGTAAGATATTGTTAACCCTTTCCCTCATACGACAATTCTGCAGCAGACGACTTTGAACGTATTTTGTTAAAACATAGAAAATTTCAATAATTGAATGGATAACCTATGACAAAAAGTGGAAAACATTGTGGCAAAAGGAGAAATGGCACGTTTTGTGCAATTTCTTCTTTTGTCACTATGTTTTCAAAAAGCCGTCTGCTGCAGAGGCGTCAGAAAGCGTCTATATGAGTGAAAGGGTTAACAGCTGTAAACAACATTTGGGAACAAGATCTATCTACATGTTCATGCAGTCCAATTTTGTTTTACATAATTCATTATTCCATCAGTTATTCTTTTCAAAAACTACTCCATAAAAATGCCGCCATTTGTCAGAACAAATGATAATGATACTTGTCAGAGGCATCTGCAGCAAACTGCTTTTGAAAACATTGTTGCAAAAGGAGATATTGATCAATGCCACAGTGTTTTAAAGTCTGTTCAAAAATTATACTTTCATTCAAATACAGATTTATCTGAATTATGCCTTAATTTTTTCAAATGTATTGGATATATGAAGGAAATGGTTGATAATGTCTTTTATTATTACAGACTTTTACCACACAAGAAACTATTACCAATGTCTTTTATTATTACAGACTTTTACCACACAAGAGACTATTACCAATGCTAGCTCTGCCAGAACCTGGCTGTTGGACTCTGCCAAGGATGTAAGTAGTCAAACTCAATTGTTGGACTGTTGGGTAATAAACAAAAATGTACAAAAATATAATATCAAAAATGATTTGTATTAGTTGTATTGTTCCTTTTTTCTGTCTTTATCTTAAAAATCATACTGCATGGACAAATTGATTTTGCCAATTTTAAGATTCAATTGAAGGAAAATGAAAAAGGGAGGTTTAATTAATACGACATTTATTGTGTCACTTGTGTAGCATGGTAGGCAATTAGGGATTACTTTTTTTTTTGTCCGGTGTCTGTCTGTCTATCTGTCTGTCTGTCTGTCTGTCTGTGACAATTTTTTTGTCACGTTTTCTAATAACTTTTTTTCTACTCAAAGGATTTCATTGAAACTTCTGACAAATGTTTATATCAATGTGTGTGATTGGTTCACAAAAGGGGGATAATCCAAATATTTTTTATATCAGAGTTATTGCCCCTTTTCTGTCAAAAATTAAAATTTTCTGACAAGGCCCCGGCAGGTGACATACGTGCTCCGGGGAGCACTCCATTCTAGTATAATTGAAACCCTTTCAGGTTTTTCTATGTCCATGAATTACCCCTTTCCCACTTGCATACACATTTCGACACATCTTCAAAATATTGTGGCAAAAGAAGAAACTGCTTTACTCTCTTCAATAGTTACACTTTCATTTATAGAGATTTTCCATATTTTTGCCCAAATGTTTTCACAGACATCCACTACAGATTGGTTGTATGTGGGAAAAGGTTAAATTATCATTATAGGCTATACGAGCACATGCATGGGAAATGGTAAAAGTTTATACATTTATGAGCAGTGTATGTTAAGATCATCTTGTAAATTTGCTCAATCCTATCAGGGTCTACACAAGTTGACAGAAGATTCTAACAAGTTTGTTTAAGTGATATGAGAACAGTGTTAATCATGATTAGACTGTACGGATTAACCCTTTCCCATATACAATAAATCTGCAGCAGACGACTTTGCAGACAATCATGCAGAAACATGGCATACCTCTATAAATGCAAGTATAACTACTGAACAAAGTTGAAAACATAGTGGCAAAAGGTGAAATTGCTCTTTGCTGCAGAGGCGTCAGAAAGCATCTATATGAGGGAAAGTTTTAAGGGATTCAAAAGTTGCATAACCCTTACCCTTTAAAAAAATCTTCAGCAGACAACTTTCTAACCATCAAAACTGTGGAAAATAGAGGAATGAAAGTACATATATAATTTTGTATGGAGTTAAAACATTGTGTTTAAAAGGAGCAATTGCTAATTTTGAGCATTCTCTCCTTTTTCCATATATTTTTCAAAATAAGTCTGCAAGTGGGAAAGTCTAGTGCAATAATATGGCATTAAAGGGGTATAAGGCACTGTTATATATAGTATTACCCGGTAACCCTTTCCCTCATATAGATGCTTTCTAATGCATCTGCAGCAGACAGCTTTTTGAAAACAGTGACAAAAGAAGAAATTGCTCAAAACAAGCAATTTCTCCTTTTGCCACAATGTTTTATTCATTTTTAGTCATAGGTTATCCATTCAATTATAGAGATTTTCTATTTTTTTGACAAAATGTTCAAAGTCGTCTGCTGCAGAATTGTAGTATGAGGGAAAGGGTTAAAGGTAGGCTGTAATTAATACTGTTCTAAGTTATCTTGTGATTGTCTTATTGATGCATATCATTGAGTTTAACCCTAACCCAAGAACAAGTGCATTTGCAGCAGTTGACTTTTGAAAACATTGCGGCTTATATGTAGAAATTGCTCAGCATTTCTTCTATTTTCAACTCAATTCAATTTATTTTTCAAGGTGTTTTCAATGTCATCTACTGCAGATTTGTTGTGTATGATTAAGGGTTAAAACATTTTATTAGAATAAACTTGCTTTGTTATTTAATTTAAATCCAATTAAATCTATCTTCAGAATTCTGCTGTTGCCAAACATTTTGTAGCTCTGTCAACCAATGCAGTAAGTAGTTATTTTTCGTTGTACGTCAGTCCGTCCGTCACAAATTGTGTCCACTCCATAACTTTTGAACCGCTTGAAGGATTTTGAAATGACTCGCCACAAATGCTCATCATATTGAGACACTGCAGAATGCATGTTACAACCAGCTTAGCCCTAGTTCAAACTCACAATTACAGGTCAAAGGCCATATGACTACATTGTTTGTCCACTCTTGCAGCCCTTGAATGATTATGATTTTGACATAACTCGCCCCACATTTTCTCCATATTGAAACAAGGTTAACTCATATTACTCAAGTAATTGGGAAACATATTGCTTTTGCTCCCATTGTCTGTCTGTCCATTTGTACGATGTGCAGGGCGCATATTACATCAAGCTTGGATCAAGGTCAAGGTCATAATAAGAGGTCCAAGGTCATATCATGTATCGATATTTCGTGTCCACTTTATATTAACTCGCCACAAATTTTTACTATATTGTGATGATATGCAGAGAGCATGCTACAACCAATTTGGTTCAAGATTAAGGTTGCAAGTACCTTAGCTGAGAATATTTCATGTAATTTTATAATTTGACTTACAGTTTTTGTTATGTAATAAGCATTTAATAAATGATTCGTTTTCTGCTAAAAAATAGAAGTTGTTGTTGGTGATACATGTAGGTCAGGGCATGTAGGAATTATTTTTATACCCCCAGATACATAGTATATGGGGGCTATATAGGAATCACGCTTGACGGTCGGTTTGTCGGTCGGTCCGTTGGTCTGTGGACATTTCTTGTGAACACTATTTGTCAGCCACCCTTGGTCAAAATTCAATATAACTTCACAAGAATGATTGATACCAAGCCTATTTGTGCATATTGTCGGCGTGTTGCACTGGAATTATTTTTAAATGAGTTACGGCCGCTAGAATTTCTCATACATATGTATATTGTAAAGCACCAGCTGGGGGTATTCATCACCTTCAGTGATATTTCTAGTTTGTATTATGATGGATATGCAAGATATGTGATACTGTCCCAGAATATTGAAATTTTATTAAAAGAATGGCGTTAGAAATGTGTGATATCCAGGTTTACTAATCAAATCTTACGTTGTCCTGTAGTGTGCGGGCAACAAAGAAAGCACCCATTGTGGCTAACGCAATATTCATTAAGCTGTGATATTCATGAGAGTGACTATATATTTGAATTGATTTTTTCAGCCCAAGGTGAAAGAATTTGGAATTGATGAAAAGAACATGTTTGGATTCTGGGATGTAAGTTATGCTTTCCACCTTTTCTGTTTATAGGTTTGATCAATTGATTTCAATTTATAAAATTAAATATCTGACTTTTAAATAAATGTTCTTCACCTTTTCAAATATAAAGATGATGTTTGTATAAATGCATCAATTTCATTAAAAATATTGGTTCAACGTTTTGAGCAATTTCTTCTTTTGTCACTGTTTTCAAAAAGCCATCTGCTGCAGAGGCGTCAGAAAGCATCTATATGAGGGAAAGGGTTAACAATTAAAAAGACATGTTGATAATACGAGGAAGATAAGTAGTTGCAGGAACATTTTTTTTACCCTTTCCCACATACAACCAACCTGCAGTAGACGACTTTTAAAACATTTAGGCAAATGTCAAATATAATGAAAAAATGCACATTATGAGCAACCTGTTCTTGCCACAAAGCTGTCATCTGCTGCTATTTTAATTCAAGGTCAGGTCATATAACTCTTTCTCCCATACAAAAATTGCAGCAGTCAACTTTAAAAATGTTTACCAAAATATATGGAAGACTCTTTAATTGTAAGCATAAATTACTAAAAAAAAGTTGAAAACAATGTGGCAAACGGCGAAATTGCTCATGTTGAGCAACTTCTCCTGTTTCACATTTTTTTCAACTCTATTCAATAATTATACTTGCATTTATGGGGATTTTCCATATTTTTGTCCACATATTTTCAAAGTCTGCAGTTTTTATTGCTGGTCAGGTCAGTTTCTGCAGCAGACGACTTTGAACATATTTTGTCAAAAGATAGAAAATCTCTATAATTGAATGAATAACCTATGACTAAAAGTGGAAAACATTGTGGCAAAAGGAGAAATTGCTCATTTTGAGCAATTTCTTCTTTTGTAACTATGTTTTCAAAAAGCTGTCTAAAGCAGAGGCGTCAGAAAGCATTTATATGAGGGAAAGGGTTAACAGGCTAAACCTTTCCCTGATATTATGTATAATAAAATTTACTGATTTTGTTGTAATTTATTCATATTTCAGTGGGTTGGTGGTAGATATTCCCTGTGGTCTGCCATTGGTCTGTCCGTAGCTTTATTTGTTGGTAAGTATCAATGTCTAAATGTGTAGTAAGAAAGTTTCTTTTTCAGTGGATGTATCCATAGCTTTACTTGCTGGTACATGTAAGTACCAGTCTCTGAAGTATCATCCTTTTCCCAGACAGAAGAGGAGTTTGACACCTTAGCAGCAGATGTTTCTTAAAACCATTTTTGGAGATGAAGAAATAACCCATTCCCTCATACGACAATTCTGCAGCAGAAGACTTTGAACATATTTCGTCAAAAAATAGAAATCTCTATAATTGAATGGGATAACCTATGACTAAAAGTGGAAAACATTGTAGCAAAAGGAGAAATTGCTTGTTTTGAGCAATTTCTTCTTTTGTCACTATGTTTTCAAAAAGCTGTCTGCTGCAGAGGCGTCAGAAAGCATCTATATGAGGGAAAGGGTTAATACTGTATGTTAAAATCATGCTGCCAAATCTCCAGGTGAACACCTTTTTTAGCTCGCCTGTGCACGAAGTGCTCAAGGTGGTCTATTGAGATAACATTTTGTCCATCGTCTGTTCGTCGTGCATAGTCCGTCGTCAAGGTTTGAACATGGCTCTAGTCCAGTCCAAAAATAGGTCACTAGGCCAAATTGAAGGAAAATCTTGTTAACCCTTTCCCTCATATAGACGCTTTCTGACGCCTCTGCAGCAGACGGCCTTTTGAAAACATAGTGACAAAAGAAGAAATTGCACAAAACAAGCAATTTCTTCTTTTGCCACAATGTTTTCCACTTTTAGTCATAGGTTATCCATTAAATTATAGAGATTTTCTATTTTTTGACAAAATACGTTCAAAGTCGTCTGCTGCAGTATTGTCGTATGAGGCAAAGAGTTAACACTCAAGTCATAGCTTACCTGATCACAAAATGAGTTATTGTGATTGGTTATGTGGTTGGCATAACTCAGTCATTATGGCCCTCTTGTTAGCTCACCTATGCACGAAGTGCAAGGTGAGCTATTGTGATCACATTTTGTCCGGCGTCCGGCCGTCGTGCGTCGTCAACATTTCAGCTTGTTAACACTCTACAGGTTACATTTTGCATCCAATCTTCATGAAAGTGTATCAGAACATTTATCTCCATCAAATCTTGGACAAGTTCGAAACTAGGCCATATGAGATCAAAAACGAGGTCACTAGGTCAAATTGAAGCGAAATCTTGTTAACACTCTGGAGGCCACATTTTCAACTTGAATATGTTGAAACTTTATCATAATGTTTGTCTTGATGATATGTAGATCAAGTTCGAACATGGGTCATGTTGGGTCAAAAAGTAGGTCACTAGGTCAAATTGAAGGAAAATGTTGTTAACACTCCAGAGGCTGCAATTTTTGCTTCAGCAGTTTGAAATTTTGTCAGAATGTTTGTCTTAAAAATATCTAGGTCAAGTTCGAATATGGGTCATATTGGGTCAGAAACTAGGTCACTAGACCAAATTGAGGGAAAATCTTGTTAACTCTGTAGAAGCCACATGTTTTGCTTCAGCAGCTTGAAATTTGGTAAGAATGTTGAGCTAAATGATATCTAGGCCAAGTTCGAATATGGGTCATGCGGGGTCAAAAACTAGGTCACTAGGCCAAATTAAAGGAAAATCTTGTTAACACTTTGGATGCCACATTTTTTGCTTCAGCAGCTTGAAATTTGATCAGAATGTTTGTCTAAATGATATCTAGGCCAAGTTCGAATATGGGTCATGCTGGCTTAAAAACTAGGTCACTAGGCCAAATTGAAGGGTAACTCTTGTTAACACTCTAAAGGCCACATTTTTTGCTTCATAAGTTTGAAATTTTGCCAGAATGTTTGTCTTAAAGATATCTAGGTCAAGTTTGAATATGGGTCATATTGGGTCAGAAACTAGGTCACTAGGCCAAATTGAAGGAACATCTTGTTAACTCTGAAGAAGACGCATTTTTTGCTACAGCAGCTTGACATTTAATGAGAATGTTTATCTAAATGATATCTAAGCCAAGTTCGAATATGGATCATGTAGGGTCAAAAACTAGGTCACTAGGCCAAATTGAAGGAAAATCTTGTTAACACTTTGGATGCCGCATTTTTTGCTTCAGCAGCTTGAAATTTGGTCAGAATGTTTGTCTGAATTATATCTAGGTCAATTTCGAATATGGGTCATATTGGGTTAGAAACAAGGTAAATAACAGAACATATTGTTCAAACTCCGGAGGCCGCATTTTTACTTTGAGCAAGTTGAAAATTTGTCAGAATGTTGTCTTGATGATATCTTGTCCATGTTGGAATATGGGTCATATCAGGTAAAAAGATATAGATCACTAGGCCTAATGAAGGAAAATCTTGTTAACACTGTGGAGGTTGCATTCAGAATAATTGTCTTGATGTGTTTTGCATTGCAGTACATTGTATAATTAAGGTGAGCGATCCAGGGCCATCATGGCTCTCTTGTTTGAATTACACATCAGGTAGATCATTAACCCTTTCCCACATACAGCAAAATAGCAGCAGGCAACTAAGCAAAAATATGGACAATATCTTTAAATAAAAATTTAAACATTATACCCCCAGATACATAGTATATGGGGGCTATATAGGAGTCACGCTTGTCGGTTTGTCGGTCCGTTGGTCTGTGGACATTTCTTGTGAACACTATTTCTCAGCAACCCTTGGTCAGAATTCAATATAACTTCACAAGAATGATTGATACCAAGCCTAGTTGTGCATATTGTCGGCTTGTTGCACTGGAATTACTTTTAAATGAGTTATGGCCCCTTGAATTTCTCATACATATGTATATTGTCAGGCACCAGCTGGGGGTATTCATCATCTTCAGTGATATTTCTAGTTTAATATAGAGTTCAAAACATTGCGGTATTATTATTCCATGATGTTTTCAAAAATCGTCTGCTACACATACATCAGAAAGCATCTGTAAATGTGAAAGGGTTAAGTAACAAGTTGCAGTTCAGCATAAATGTACTCCTATTGATCAATATATATTTCAGGAATGGATAATTTTGAACAGCTGTTATCTGGTGGGCATTATATGGACAAGCATTTTGTAGAAACGCCTTTGGATAAAAATGTAAGACTAAGTTTAACCCTATCCCACATAAAACAAATCTGCAGCAGACAAATTTGAAAGCAACTGCAGTAAAATATGAAAAACTCTATATTTGAAAGTAAGAATATTGAATAGAGTTAAAAATATTATGGCAAAAGGAGAAATTACTCATCATGAGCAATTTCCTCTTTGTCATAATATTTTCAAAATTCATCTGCTGGAGAGATGTTTGTATGTTGGAAAGTGTTCAAAGTCTCTGACAGTATTTTTTGTAGTTGAATACAACATCCAGGATCGAATACACAGTACCAATGACCCTATTAACCCTTTCCTTTAACACTGAGTTCTGGCTTGATCACTTTAGATAACTGCTTACTAAGTTCAACACTGAAAGTAAACACAGACATGAGAGTTACATAATTTGCTAGCTTAAAGCTTGAACAACTTAAAATATTGTGAGGAAAAGAAGGGGGAATCTGGATAATCAAAGTATAATTCATTTTCAACCCTTTCCCTCATACGACAATTCTGCAGCAGACGACTTTGAACGTATTTTGTCAAAAAATAGAAAATCTCCATAATTGAATGGATAACCTATGACAAAAAGTGGAAAACATTGTGGCAAAAGGGGAAATTGCACGTTTTGTGCAATTTCTTCTTTTGTCACTATGTTTTTAAAAAACTGTCTGCTGCAGGCGTCAGAAAGCGTCTATATGAGGGAAAGGGTTAAGCTTTACCTGTTGAGCACTTTACCATTTGGATGATGTCATCTCTAGTTTGGATTATTAGTCGCCGGGCAGAAGCCCGCGACTTCTATTTTTAATAGCTTTTCGGAAATCACATGGGAGGGCGGCTTATTATTAGAAAGAAACAAATCTAGATGATTTGAACATATTACAATTGTGGTTGTTTACGAACACTAATAAATGACACATCTAAAATGAAATAAATATTCCGATTTTTTAATGTTTGCAGTTTTTTTTATTTCACTCGCATTTAAGTTTTTTGTCTTATTTACGAAGACAAAAGTGGTCCCTTCAAGACGTGAACCAACACCCCCTAATGCAGACTCTTATGTGTCATCATTGAGGTCAATTTCGGATTCTCATTTTAATAGCAATTTTAACTTACTAAATGTTGTTTTCATGTTCAAAGAGATGTCTTGATTTGTGTAGAATTCATTTAATAATGTTAATCCATGAATATCTAAAGTAGGAACTGTTTCTAAGCTAAATATAGACCCTATTCTGTTGTGTAGTTTCGTGACCTTTAACATCGATTTTCGCGCATGCGCATTTCGATATGAAAAAGCGAGTGATATTATTTTATTTTAGACAAGTACAAGACGAATGTTTGACGCAAAGCGTCAAAGAGAAGCCGCAATATTTCGTTGTACATGTAGAAATAAGAAAAAAAGAACATTTTTAAATCCACAAACAATAGAACAATTTAAACTGTAGACGGTAATGCTCGAATAAGATTGACAAACATTGAAATTATATGAATGAATACTATTATTTAAATAAGTAACAACAGCAAAATTTAAGCCAAGATAAATGTGTACACATTTCGTTAATTTTTTATAGATACCCTAATGTATAGGTATGAATATAAAATGTATAAGCAAATGTTTGAATAGGCTAAGGAAAGTCAAGAATACATAAATAAATCAATGCAGTCTTTTCCGGCGACATTGATGCCTTGCATCAACTTTCTCTTGTACTTTCATTATAGAGAATTACAATATTTGCGTGTTGATGCTTACAAGTTGTCTGCTGCAGATTTATTGTATTATCAATATAAGGTGAAAGCTAGTTTTGCAATTGATGTAAAATAATTAAGTTTAAACTAAACAAAGTCAAATAGGATTAACCCTTTCCCTCATACGACAATTCTGCAGCAGACAGCTTTGAACATATTTTGTCAAGAAATGGAAATCTCTATAATTGAATAGATAACCTATGAGTAAAAGTAGAAAACATTGTGGCAAAAGGAGAAATTGCTTGTTTTGAGCAATTTCTTCTTTTGTCACTATGTTTTCAAAAAGCCGTCTGCTGCAGAGGCGTCAGAAAGCGTCTATATGAGGGAAAGGGTTAAAGAACATGGAACATACTCTTTATGAAGAGATCTGGCAAAAAAATTACATGATAAGTTTGCCACGTTTTTCAAAATTAAGATGTTGGGAAATCGTAAAACTTGTTTGTAATAGAAAGGATAAACAATTTCAACAGTATTTTACTACATCTAATTTTTGCTTATCCAAGAAGTTCTGAGTACGAATCCCTATTAAGTAAGATACATCCATCATCTGTTAAACTGTTCCCACATGAACAAAATCTGCAGCAGTTGACTTTAAAAAACATCTAATTAAAAGTATTGAAAATCTCTTTAACAGAAAATCTAATAATGGAGTAGAGTTGAAAACATTGGGGCAAAAAAGAGAAATTGCTAATTATGAGCAAAATTTCCTTATACTATAATGTGTTAAGAAGTTTGACAGCATCTGTTTGTGGGCATGTGTAAAGTTGCAAATCTTTTTTTGCAGTTATATTGTAATAATTAACCCTTTCCCTCATACGACAATTCTGCAGCAGACGACTTTGAACGTATAGGTCAAAACATAGAAAATCTCCATAATTGAATGGATAACCTATGACAAAAAGTGGAAAACATTGTGGCAAAAGGAGAAATTTCTTCTTTTGTCACAATGTTTTCAAAAAGCCTTCTGCTGCATATTCATAATTAATGTAAATTGCTGTTTCAGATTCCTGTGATACTAGCACTTCTTGGTGTGTGGTACGTCAACTTCTATGGATCAGAAACGCAGACACTACTGCCATACGATCAGGTAATCATTCGCGCGAAATACTTCCTTTTAAATTGTTTTTTAATTGAAGAGAAAGATTAGCCTGCACTTGGCAAATTGATACAAGTCAATCTTTTAATTGTCTAGATTTAAAATACATGTATATCTAAATTTTACACCTAGATTAAATTGAGTTTTTCTTTATGTGTTGCTTTGACTTACTGATGACATAAAGAGATTGCTTTAAGCCCAGTTTATCATTTCACTGTTTGAAAAAGTGTGTTTTTATTAAGATGTAATCCTCTGTTAGAGTTATTGCCCTTGGACTTCGAAAATGTTGTAAATTTTCATCTCGACGTTGCAACTTTGGTTATATTTTTCCATGCACAGATGCTATTGCTGTTTAACTTCAGACACTTATTTGACATCATCACATGATCTTGCAGGACAAGTCCCTCAGAAATTTGGTTAAAGTTGTTCATGCAAGGTTTTTCCCTTAAATCACAGATGCTATTGTTTTAAAACTTATTGGACAACATCACATGACCTTGTAGGGGACAAGTGTCGTTACTTTACATCAGATTTTGACTGAATAATGGAGCCATATTTTGCATTAAATTCACCAAAGATTTATCCAATTTGATTTATGTTTCTTTACTATCAAGCTACTCTCTCAGTAACACCACTGTTGACTATAGTATCATATGGCCAAATAATCGATCATGCTGTCTAACGGACAGCTCTTATTTTTGAAATGCAATTACAATTCTTGTTCTAAGATATAGCCTAAGCAGATAGTTCTCAACCATTTCCTATATGTATAGGCACTTTTTTTTTAATGCCTCAGCAGCAGACGACTTGAAAAAAAAAAAAATTCTCCTTTTACCACAATGTTTCCACATTCTTTCAGTAATATTATCTTCATTTATAGAGATATAACATAGTTTTGTTCAGATTATTTCAAATTCATCTGCTGCGGATTTGTTGTATGTGGGAAAGGGTTAAACTAACCTGATTAGGCAGCAGGACATATATGGGGATCATTTCTCGGTTCTCCGTCCGTCTGATCACTTTCCCTTATTGACATATTAGTAGGCTTTGCGTTCCTTAAAAAACAAACCCTAGCTCGGCCAACATTCTTCTAACGTTTGACAAAAGTCACTGTGACAAAAGTCATTCTTCTTCCACCAACAGTCTATGTGGAAAAGCAGTCTGTTGTGTGGAGTACTGGTGTCGAAAAGCCAGGAAACACATGAGTAGGTGAACTGACTGCCGCGATATGACTAAAAAATTGTTGAAAATGCCGTTAATTCCTAATCAATCAATCAATCAATCAATCTTTCAAACACTCTTGTTTTTTCTTAATGCAGTATATGCACAGATTTGCTGCGTATTTCCAACAAGGAGACATGGAGAGTAACGGTAAATATGTGACAAGAAGTGGTGAAAATGTTAACTATAAGACCGGTCCCATTGTGTGGGGTGAACCAGGAACCAACGGTCAACATGCTTTCTACCAACTGATACATCAGGGTGAGCTTTAAGTACATTCCCTTACAATCCTTTACTAGACAGACAACTTCTGAGAGCTGCAGCAGATGAGTTTATGAAAGCTTTCTGTTTTTCTCACAATGTTTTTAACTCTGTATCAAATATCTAAATGTTACATTTTCTGCACAGTTCTTTTCAAAGCAGATGAATTTTTTGGAAAACATCATATCAGATAAACAATAAGGGGTCATAAGTTCCTTTTTGTACCATTAAAGAGGATAGATACGGAGAGCTTAACCCTTTCCCAAATACAACACATTTGCAGTGTATGACTTTGAAAAGATACCCTATAAAAAATTGGAAACTCCTTTTAAATGAAAGTACAATAATTGAATAGAGTTGAAATATGGAGATAAAAGGAGAAATTGCTTGTTTTGAGCAATTTCTTTTTTTATCGATAGTTTTCAAAAAGCTGTCTGCTGCAGAGGCGTCAGAAAGTATGAGGGAAAGGGTTAACACATACAAAAATATCCACAGCAGGCTACGGTATATATAGGTAGATATGTATGCAAAATGGCAGATGTATTTGTTTGAAATTATGGGTCTTGTTAAGTGACTTGCACATCTCACTGAATATCGTGCCCCTCATTTGCCTTAGTATGGCTGAGTCACTCACTGGCTATAGTGAAAACTGTCTTCTCCTCAAAAACTGGAGGTCACCGGTTCAATCTCCTTTGGGTCGTGTCATACCAAAGACTTTAAAAATTCTAATCATGGCTGTCCTTATTGGCACTCTGGTGTGTGGGCTAAACATTACGACTGACTAGCTGGTGTAAGGTTAAATGAACCAGTAGTACTGATAACTTACTCAGGAAATAATGTGATATAACTGAAAATATGTTGAAAGCAGCGTAAAACTTTAAATCAATCAATCAACCTCCCAAAAATAAATCGTTGGCCAAATTTCCAATAATTTTGTAGCCATGTTGATTGGTTGAAAAACATAGTTGCTAGGAGAGAGGCTGATTTGTCTAATATGGCTATAATGTAAACTTTAAAAATCTTCACCTCCGAAAGTGTCTGGCCGAATTTCAAATAATTTTGTAGAAATGTTTCTTTGGTGACCCATTTCAGATTGCTTTAAGCCATGTTGATTGGTCACAAAACAGGGCCACCAGAGGGCGGTTCTGCTTGAAAATCTTCTCCTCATAAACTATTTGACCTATTTTCAAATAATTTTGTTGAAATGTTCCTTTGGTGACCTTCTACAAGATTCCATCAAGCCAGCTTGATGGTCAAACAACAAGGCCACCGGGGAGGCCAGGCTGATTTGCCTAATATTGCTTTAGTGATTTAATTTTTGGCTAATTGCAGTGGAGCAATACTGGCCCTCTTGGGCTTCTTGTTAATGATATTGACTATTTTCTCCTTTTCAGGCACTAGATTGATTCCATGTGACTTTCTAATGCCAGTAGAGACCCATAACCCAATACAGGAAGGGCTTCACCATGAGGTAAGTTTTCGTGACGCCTGTCTTAGTAGGTTGACGCATAGGGAGCATTACTCTATCGTCAGTCTGTCACAATTTCACTTAGTGAGCTATTAACCCTTTCCCACATACAACACATCTACAGCAGACAACTTTGGAAACATCTAGGCAAAAATGTGAAAGTTCTCCATAAATGAGGGATTCATACTTAAAAAGAGTTGAAAACATTGTGGTAAAAGTAGAAATTTCTCATCATGAGCAATTTCTGGTTTTTCCAAAATGTTTTCAAAAGACGTCTGCTGCAGAAGCGTCAGCAAGCGTCTGTATGTAGGAAAGGGTTAACAGGCAAAGCATGTCTTGCTAAGAAAACTCTTTTTGACATAAAAATATTGGTATTGAAATAAATAGTGTCTAGTAAGGGTTATTCTCTATCTCACTGGAGTATTCACTGTCCGTGTATGTTTAAAGGAGCCACACATGTAGCTTCTTGTGAGTAATTAGAATTGAAGCCCATCTTGATTCACTTCTATATCCATTTATGCAATACCAACACAAAAATATCACAAGGGTTATATCATGTTCTACAACTGTTGAAAAAATATGAAAGTAAGTTTGATCAGGAAATGGAAAGTCTGTATCTTATTTGATTGGTTGCAAAACATTGCCACCAGGGAGAGAGCTGTTTTGCCGTAATTGCTAAATTGAAAACATTAAAAATCTTCTTCTCTGAAAGTATGTTAATGATTTTTAAATAATTTTGTTCCTTGGGTGACCTTCTTTTAGATTCCTTCAAATCATGTTGATTGGTTGTAAAAAATGGCATTCAAGGGCCTGGACTGTTTTGCCTATAGTGTTTTAATTATATACTGGTCCTCTTGCACATCTTGTTTACCTTTCTAAAAGGATCTGAAAATAAACAGTGCATCTTTCTCTGCATCACATAATTATGAAACATTCTTTTACCTAATAACACAAAATGTAATCTCAAAATTTAGCTACAGCAATTTGTATGCCCATCTTCCCTCATTTTACACCCTGAAAGAGAGAAATGTAATAATGGTTTGTATCTTATTATTGCTTTACCATATACAGAACGCCTATGCAGCAAATGACTTTTGCCACAATGTTTCAATTCGATCCAATAATTAGCTTTTCATATCCTGCAGATTTCTTAATTGAACATTCTGTTGCCTAATTCCTTGCACAAGTTGTGATCTCAAAATGTAACTTCATACAGATTTATGCCCATCTTTACACCCTGAAAGAGAGAACGGTAATTATTGTTTCTAGTTTTGTGCTCATTTCAGTTTATATTTTACCTGTTTAATTTTGTAGATATTAATGGCCAACTTCTTGGCACAGACAGAAGCTTTAATGAAGGGTAAAACGTCCAAGGAAGCTAAAAAGGAATTGGAAGCTGCCAAAATGAGTCCTGAAGATGTAAAGCACATCCTTCCACATAAAGTAAGATGTCTTGTTTTAAACCCCCTTTCCTCATACAAAAATCCTGCAGCAGAAGAATGAGAAAGACATCTAGGTTGAAATATGGAAAATCTATTAACCCTTTCCCTCATACGACAATTCTGCAGCAAATATCTATAACTGAAAGGATAACCTATGACTTAAAGTGGAAAATATTGTGGCAAAAGGAGAAATTGCTCGTTTTGAGCAATTTCTTCTTTTGTCACTATGTTTTCAAAAAGCTGTCTGCTGCAGAGGCGTCAGAGTTCAAAACATTGTGGAAATGAGAAGGTGCATTATGAGCCACAATGTTTTCAAAATATTTCTGTTAGTAGCATCAAAAGGGAGATGCATTTTGGAAAGGGTTTACCAATCCTATCACAGAAGTGATATAGTCAATTCTGCAGCATTGTCTATGATGACTTTACAAGGTCTGCATAATTTACAATGGTAAACTTACGCATTACATAATTTGAAAATCAAATTATTAATATAAGCTGTATGTTGTCATTAGTACATTAACAGTACAGTTTGCTCACATACATGTATATGGACTTCTTACATGTAACACACATTTATGTGTATAAAACAAAGAGATATATTATACATTCAATGTTCATAATTAAGTGAGAAAAATATATATTACTTGTATATTCTTTTTTTATCCACATAGTTACATAGCAATTGTTCGGCAAAAGTAGAATATTATTTATTGATAATTTTAGATGAATTAATTAGTTTTCAAAATGTAATCCACATTTTTGAAAAATGCTTCCTAAGAAAAGTACCCTAAGTGGTATATATTTCCCTACTCCTAATTAAAATGAATTATGTAATGATAAAATATCTGAAATTTGATGTGATGATTTTTAACACATGTTTTATTTTTGTTAGGTATTTGAAGGAAATCGACCCAGTAATTCGATCATGTTCCAGAAATTGACACCATTTACACTTGGTGCTCTTATAGGTAAGATCTCATTCAGTTAATCCCTTTACCACATAGAAAGAGTCTGCTTAACATAACTTTGAAAGTGTCATGTCAAAAATATGGAAAATCTCTGTAATAATAAGTATTAAATTGAATTGAAGACATAAACTAAAAAGGCAAAAGGAGAAATTGCTCTAATGTTTTCAAGTCTTTTGCTTGACATGTGTCTCCATGTGAGAAAAAAGAGTTCTGCACTGCTAAACATAAATGTCCACTTATATTTACTTGATGACTTTGAGTACTGTAGTGGTTAGAATGTCTGCCTGGGATAGCTGAAGACGAGGGTTCAATCCTCAGTTTCTTACACACTAAAGGTTTTAAGTGTTAGGGGGATAGCATAAGGTGGATGAATCGTGTCTGCAAAAACATACTGGTAGTACTGGGAATTAAGGTTGTTATATAACCTAAATATTGTTTAACCCTTTCTCTCATATAGACGCTTTATGATGCCTCTGCAGCAGACAGCTTTTTGAAAACATAGTGACAAAAGAAGAAATTGCTCAAGACGAGCAATTTCTCTTTTTACCACAATGTTTTCTACTTTTAGTCATAGGTTATCAATTCAATTATAGAGATTTTCTTTTTTTTGACAAAATGTGTTCAAAGTCGTCTGCTGCAGAATTGTTGGTTTGAGGGAAAGAGTTAAAGGGGTGTCCTACACCATTCTAGTTAACAAACAAATCAGTATGAAGTCAAAGTCTTTGAATTAATTATTCCACTTTACTTAATAATAATAATAATAATATAATAATAAATCGTTCTCCTGTGAATCCGCTTCTTCGAATTCCAAGATGTTCTATGCGTGAACCCCTACGAAAATGGTTCAAGAAATATTGATTGGGTGAAAAGGGTAGTCACCAAGTGGCATCAGAAAAGGGCTGGAATAATCGTCTGTTTTAGGGATAGAATTAAACAGAAATGTGACCCCATACAATATTTGTTCCAGCCTTTCAGACCGGTTTTAAAAGGTAGTCGCCAGGTGACATCAGAAAAGGGCTGAAAAGAAGAAATTACCCAACGACCCCCGTCTAGTCAAATACTTTTAAAAATCAACTGTAATTGCCAAATTATGCTGTTTAATTTTAAGTGTTTTTTCATAAATAGGTAGCACCTACTATAGATATATTAACTTTGAATATACGATGAATGTGTATACGCTTTCCCAGATACAACAAATCTGCAGCATACATTTACTTTTGAACTATCAAGACAAAAAATTAATATGGAAAATCTCTCTAAATTATAGAATTAAATACATTGTGGCATACTGAGCAACTTCTCACAGACTGATCTGGATATACTCTGTTCACAAGGGCAACAAGTACATTTTCCATTGAACAGGCTCATTTTATCTATAACAAGATGCTATTATAGGCCCACTGAAACAAAGATTTCTTTTGACCTGATGTATATTATATTTATTTTCAGCCATGTATGAACACAAAATATTTACCCAGGGAGTGATTTGGGATATCAATTCCTATGACCAGTGGGGGTATGTGTACGATTTTGTATTTGCAAGTAATTAATAAATGAATTTTACTGTGCTCCCCGAAAAAAAAATTGGGGTAGCATATAGTTGCTGCCTTGTCCATCCTGCTTTTGCCCCGGCTATTTCTCAGCAGACACGGACTTGAATCCAATGAAATTCTATGGGTAGCCTATCGAGATGAGATGGGCGTATTATCACAACATTGCGGTTCGATGATTTTTCACAGAGTTATTGCACTTGTAATTTCTGTCCGTCTTGCTTTTATCCAAGTGAAGCTTCACTATAAAGAGATATGCATGATAAAAACATGGAAGATTTTCACAGAATTATGGCCCTTTGAATTCTATAGAGTATGATTTACATCTATTCGTTTCTGGGCTATTTCTCAGCAATTACAAATTGGAATTCATTGACACAAAGGAAGCATTATTAACACGAGGAGATGCGCTTATTATTATGTCTCCCCCTGTATACAGGGGAGATATATTGTTTTTGTCCTGGGCGTCTGTCTGTCTGTCTGTCCTGTCCGTCCGTCTGTCCGAAATCGTGTCCGCTCCATATCTCCAAGACGGCTTGAAGGATTTTCATGAAACTTGGCTCACATGTTCACCTCATCAAGGCGACGTGCAGAACCCGCGTCTCGACAATATAGGGTCAAGGTCAAGGTCACGCTTGAAGGTCAAAGGTTTGAGGCTTTATTTCGTGTCCGCTCCATATCTCCCAGACGGCTTGAAGGATTTTCATGAAACTTGGGTCACATGTTCACCTCATCAAGGCGACGTGCAGAACCCGCGTCTCGACAATATAGGGTCATGGTCAAGGTCACACTTGAAGGTCAAAAGTTTGAGGCTTTATTTCGTGTCCGCTCCATATCTCCGAGACGGCTTGAAGGATTTTCATGAAACTTGGGTCACATGTTCACCTCATCAAGGCGACGTGCAGAACCTGCGTCTCGACAATATAGGGTCAAGGTCAAGGTCACGCTTGAATGTCAAAGGTTTGAGGCTTTATTTCGTGTCCGCTCCATATCTCCCAGACGGCTTGAAGGATTTTCATGAAACTTGGGTCACATGTTTACCTCATCAAGGCGACGTGCAGAACCCGCGTCTCGACAATATAGGGTCAATGTCAAGGTCACGCTTGAAGGTCAAAGGTTTGAGGCTTTATTTCGTGTCCGCTCCATATCTGTCCCAAATTTATAGGTTGGAATGTTTTGAGAGATTTTGACAGATATTTGAGGGGAGACATCTGTTTTTTGCAAAAACAATTCTAGTATTTATTTCCACTACCCATTTCTTACTATTTACTTACTCATGTTTCCTCGCAATACTTCGGCAGCATCCATCTGTTCCAACAATAACTTGATTTTGTTTTTACCCTCAATCAACAATTCTGCAGCAGACGACTTTGAGCATATTTTGGCCATGAATAGAATATCTCTATAATTGAAAGAATAACCTATGACTAAAAGTAGAAAACATTGTGGCAGAAGGAGAAATTGCTCGTTTTGAGCAATTTCTTCTTTTGTCACTATGTTTTCAAAAAGCCGTCTGCTGCAGAGGCGTCAGAAATTTGTCTATATGAGGGAAAGGGTCAATGCACAGTATGAGTGCTTATTTTTGGAGTAGTTATATTTTGGCCATTATGTCAGAATCTGCCAAACTTAACCAATTTCCATATTCATTGGCTTTCTGGTACCCTTTGCAGTAGACGATTTTATAAATATAAAGTGTTCACTGAACTATCAGTCATGGGACAGTTCAATCTACACAGAAATATAAAGAGTTCACTGAACTATCAGTCATGGGACAGTTCAATCTACACAGAAATATAAAGTGTTCACTGAACAATCAGTCATGGGACTGTTCAATCTACACAGAATTATAAAGTGTTCACTGAACAATCAGTCATGTGACAGTTCCATTTACACAGAATTATAAAGTGTTCACTGAACAATCAGTCCCGTGACAGTTCAATTTACACAGAATTATAAAGTGTTCACTGAACAATCAGTCCCGTGACAGTTCAATTTACACAGAAAATGTATTCAAATTTCTAATCTTGGTCTACATTGTTATCTACTGATTTATGATTTATCTACAGTCTCTGTCTTGATAGTTGAACACAGGACCAAGGCATGGCTTAGCTTGTTACCATAAATGAGAACAAAAAGGCCTTCTATTTGAAAAGCCAAATGTTGAGAAAGTCAATTACAATATCATATATCAATTATGTTTATGGCATATCTAAACGACAAAAACATGCCGATTTATTCATTCTTAAAAAAGATGAATCCATAAACTTCAAAAACTTGATATAAATCTGGAGGAAAATAGGAGAAATTCAAATTGTCATGCTCCTAATAAAAATGACATAAGAAAATATATTGTGAGAATATTTCTTCTTTAACCCTTTCCCTCATATAGACGCTTTCTGACGCCTCTGCAGCAGACGGCTTTTTGAAAACATAGTGACAAAAGGAGAAATTGCACAAATCGTGCAATTTCTCCTTTTGCCACAATGTTTTCAACTTTTTGTCATAGGTTATCCATTCAATTATGGAGATTTTCTATGTTTTGACAAAATACGTTCAAAGTCGTCTGCTGCAGAATTGTCGTATGAGGGAAAGGGTTAACTGAATTATACTTTGATTATCCAGATTCCCCCTTCTTTTCCTCACAATATTTTAAGTTGTTCAAGCCTTAAGCAGGCAAATTACGTAACTCTAATGACTATGTTTACTTACAGCGTTGAACTTGGTAAGCAGTTAGCTAAAGTGATCCAGCCAGAACTCAGTGGTAAAGGCAAAGTCAACTCTCACGATTCATCAACAAATGGACTGATGAACTTCATCAAGGATAATTCTAAGTAACCAATTAGTAGACTGTTAGATTGAAAGGGCTCTGAGTCTTGAGTAGTTTTCATAGATGTTCCTTTCCCACATGCAAACGAATTTTGACATATCTGAAAAAACATTATCGCAAAAGAGGAAACTGCTCAATATGAGCAATTTCTCCGTTTGCCACATTGTTTCAACTCTTTTCAATAATTATACTTTTATTTATAGAGCTCAGTCTGTTACAACTCAGGCTGTCAATCAAGGGGTTGTCAGTTTGACCACTAGCTTGGCTAACATTTTTCCTGAAGTAGTTTGACACAAATCAATGTGACAAGCCTTATTCATCTTCCACTAATGGTATAACAGTCCATGTGGTCTAAGAAAACCAGGTAGTTGAACTGGTGGGCGTGATATAACTGAGAAACTGTTGAAGACGGCATTAAGCTCAAATATTGAATCATTCATTTGAATTTTTCATATTTACGCCTAGATGTGTGCTAAATTTGTTGTATGTGGGGAAGCGTTAGTGGTTATAAAATATTTTATATTTGTGTTACATACATAGGTACATGTTTAAGAGTTTAGATCCAAAAGAGATCTACCATGTGGTTCCCAAGGAGGATTGTATACTGGCCTGGGTATCCTGGGTTTGATCCCTGCTTGCAGTGAGTGCAAATGTGTTGGTCTTACAGCTCTTGTTTCCATTGTAGACCTGTTGTTTGATCTCAACAAAATCTTTGAAATATCCATTGTAAGATTGTAGTCGAATCTCTTAATATATAAATTGTGTAACCGTTTCTTTATGTAATCAGATTTTTTTTTACGCAAAAGCATTTATACTTTCTGATAACCGATCATGTCAATTTTTTAGGATGTACAGTGGTCTTGTAATAACTCAAAGTGGAAAACATTGTGGCAAAAGTAGAAATTGCTCGTCGGTGGCTGAGTGGTCATCCGGTTAAGGTTTTTTGTTCAGCTCAGCTTTTTTTCTGTGGCGGCGGCGTGGTTGTCCGGTTAAGGTTTTTTGTTCAGCTCAGCTTTTTTTCTGTTTTCTATCAGTCGAGCGTCTGTGCTGTACGCGGTGCTCTTGTTTTAAATCATTATCATTTGACTGCTTGATTAATTAATTTAAATTGTCGAAAGTAATATGCTGTAGACGCGTCAAAATGCAACTGCAAGAAGGAAAGTGTAAAGTGATAGATAGCCAAATAGTAGATATTTTATTCCTCTATTGGTTGAAAAATTTGAGTATATATTTAATCAGATTTTTTCTCTTAGTTAAGAGCATATGTAGATTATGCAGTATGAGTTTGTTGATGTTGTGTTATAATGATATTTAACTAAACCATGACATAGGGGGAAATGGTGTGTAAAAAACCTAAAACCTAGATCAGCTTACGTCTGCACAGTTTATAGTTTTATTTTGGTCACCCATGTTTCTCATTCAGTCATTTGAAAACTCGCAGAAAAGTAAAAGTTTCGTAAAAATTGGTATGATGAACTTGTAAACGGTTATTAATATTAAACTCGCAAAAAAAATGAAAATTAGTTCAAATAACATACATGTGTCTATGTGACCTTAAAAAACGCTGTACAAGTAATTTGGTACATTATAACATATTAAATATGTTTGGGTTTTGTAAGTTAACCCTTTCCCTCATACGACAATTCTGCAGCAGACGACTTTGAACGTATTTTGTCAAAACATAGAAAATCTCCATAATTGAATGGATAACCTATGACAAACAGTGGAAAACATTGTGGCAAAAGGAGAAATTGCACGTTTTGTGCAATTTCTTCTTTTGTCACTATGTTTTCAAAAAGCCGTCTGCTGCAGAGGCGTCAGAAAGCGTCTATGTGAGGGAAAGGGTTAATAATCTGTTATAGCTAGTGGATTGTTAAAAGGAGCCTCCTTCTAACATATTGTTGACTGATGTTTTATTTATTAACAAATTTATATTGTAATCATTTGGAAAGATAATGAAACCGTAATAAAAAACAATAAAAGTGAAATATGATATGTTGTTGTCTGTCCCATGATCACATTTATACTGGCCATGTGTGTAAGCACTCCATCATTCACTTTCGATCAATAAATAGTGATTGCACATAGGGTAATTAATGAAATATTGTAATAAATGGTATCGAAATTATTTTCTAGTCAATGTTCAGACTTGTACTAGAAAATGGATAAACCACTCGTTTTGACAATCGTCTGCTGCAAATAACCATATGCAGACTGCTTCGGGGAAAGGGTTCAAACAAACTATTCAGCAACAACTGTGTGAAGTGTTTCTGAGATCAAAAGGTCAAAGTAAGAAGTTTTCGAATACAAAAATTAAGAAGTTTTGGATTTTATTAATAGCATCCTTTCAACATGCATGCAGCAGACATTTGAAAACAATGCATTAAATGGAGAAATTGCTCATTATAATTCCTAAGCAATTTCTCCATTTGTCTTGTTGTTTTCAACTTTTTTCAGTAGCTACCTGAGAATGTACTTTCTTTTATTGAGATGCTTTCATATTTTTGCCTAGCTGTTTTCAAAGTTGTCTGCTGTAGGTTTGTTGTATGTTGGAAAGGGTTGTTAAAAAGTAGGGATGGCAACGGTTACCGATATTACTAACCCGTTGTATATGTATAAATCAGACTAGAACGTTGTTATCGGAACGTTTTCGTTCGTGTCAACCAACTTTTTTAATTTTATTTTTTTAATTTATAGTTGAGAAAATATTTTTTTTGTTAATGAAGTGACCGTTATATGATTTATAATATGTTGAATGAAAGAGATGCATAGCTGCATATTTTTAGATACTAACTTGGGGGGGGAATGTGTTAGCAAACTACTCTTTAAATCTTCTAATCCAGTTGGTAAACAAGAGATGTTTGTCAAACATTATGCCCCCCTGAGCGCCATGTTGTCAGGAATATCTGGACAATTGAGTAAAATTTGCATGGACCGAAATGCCAGCTGATTTGTCATTTCACATTGGATGTCTATGAGTCAGTTTTAAGATTATGAACAATGTTCATTCAAAGTTTGAGGATGGTAGGTACAGTTCTTAATCACATTGTGATGATGACTGATATTTGCAGATAAACATGTATCCTCCAGGTCCAGGAATTGTTGAGTTATCACTCGGACAAGCTAAAAAAAGGTTTTTGTGTTCAAGGTCACTGTGACTTTGATCCAATGACCTCAAAATAAATAGGGTTCATCTACTGGTCAGGCCCAACCTCCAAGTCAAGTTTGAGGACCCTAGGTCCAGGCATTGTTAAGTTATCACTTGGACAAGCTTAAAAAAGGTTTTTGTGTTCATGGTCACTGTGACCTTGACCTTTGACCCAATGACCTCAATAAATAGGGTTCATCTACTGGTCAGGCCAAACCTCCAAATTAAGTTTGAGGACCCTAGGTCCAGGCATTGTTGAGTTATCACTCGGACAAGCTTAACAAAAGGTTTTTGTGTTCAAGGTCACTGTGACCTTGACCTTTGACCTAATGACTTCAAAATAAATAGGGTTCATCTACTGGTCAGGTACAACCTCCAAGTCAAGTTTGAGGACCCTAGGTCCAAGCATTGTTGAGTTATCACTCAGACAAGCTTTTTAAAAAAGGTTTTGTGTTCAAGGTCACTGTGACCTTGACCTTTGATTTAATGACCTCAAAATAAATAGGGTTCATCTACTGGTCAGGCCCAACCTCTAAGTCAAGTTTGAGGACCCTAGGTCTAGGCATTGTTAAGTTGTCACTCGGACAAGCTTAAAGAAGGTTTTTGTGTTCAAGGTCACTGTGACCTTGACCTTTGACCCAATGACCTCAAAATAAAAAGGGTTCATCTACTGGTCAGGCCCAACCTCCAAGTTAAGTTTGAGGACCATAGGTCCAGGCATTGTTGAGTTATCACTCGGATAAGCTTAAACAAGGTTTTTGTGTTCAAGGTCAGTGACCTTGACCTTTGACTTAATAACCTCGAAACAAATAGGGTTCATCTACTGGTCAGGCCCAACCTCCAAGTCAAGTTTGAGGACCATAGGTCCAGGCATTGTTGAATTATCACTCGGACAAGCTTTGGTCTACTGACGGACCAACCGACCGACAGACATGTTCAAAGCAATATACCCCTCTTCTTCGAAGGGGGCATAATAATTTACAAATACAACAATTCGAATTTATCAAATTCATTCCAATAACATTATAAGTCCTTATATATTTCTAGCCTTTTATTGGACATCAAAGGTTTTTTTAAAAGAAACAAACTGTCCTGTAATTAATCGTTTGATCAGCCACAATTATTCAATAACAAACAGTCATCAATACAATTGAGTGCGGCCGTTTTCACAGTTATGTAAACATTCCCGATCGAGGTGTGAATAATTAACTTCTGGTCAGATACGTGTGACAAATTGAAAAGAAGAAAAGGTGAAATACAACTGTGTGTATATTTTATCTATTTTTCCGAGTACTCGGTTACTTGAATTACTAACAGATTAATCGAAAAACATACGGTTAACCGGGTAACCAATTAATCGCTGCCATCCCTATTAAAAAGTGATTGCTCAAGAAGATGGCATTTATGCAGTCTTTGTTAAGAAACTCAGTAAATTGGTGGAAGACTACTGGAGCTAGTCACAAAGACTTTTGTCTATCATCAGCATAACGTAATGTCGAGCAGGGATTAAAATTCAAAGGATTGTATCGAGTATCTACAACAAAAATAACGGTTTAATTGATTACGAGATATTCAAGATTAAAGTTCAGCGTACTTTTCAAGCCCTCTGGTAATAGCCGAAACAGGAGATGTGCCAATTCCCATTTTCGCTGGACTCATGGACAGGATGCCTTATAGAACAAGTAGAACCATCAAACTGGAGGGTTCTCAACTTATGTATCATATAATAACAAATGGTCATAAATCTGTCGACAAATGTCAAACATTTACAAACTCGCCCTTGAAACAGAAATTTCTTGTATGGTTTTATAGTATTCCTGCCCATCATTAGTCATTACTTATCCCGTTCCCTCATACAACAATTCTGCAGCAGACGACTTAAAACATGTTTTGTCAAAAAAAAGAAAATCTCTATAATTGAATTGAGTAATTTCTTCTTTTGTCACTATGTTTTCAAAAAATGTCAGAAATCGTCTATATGAGGGAAAGGGTTGTAAAAATAGCAAACGATCACATGGACACGCCATTCACTAACTGACTACAAGTTCAGTTTCATTATCAGATCAAGTTTGTTTATTATCTAAGATAAAGTTGGAAACATAGTGGCTAAAGGGGTAATTGCTCATTATGAGCCATTTCTTTTTTCACCAAAATGTTTTAAAAGTCCTCTGCTGCAAGTGCCTAAATTTGCGTCTGTTATTGGGAAAGAGTGAATTTAGATAGTTTAAAACGTAACTTCGCCTTGTAATTAGATGTTGCTACTGAAGTTTAGCACGATTGATTGATTGGGAAGTTTATGCCGATTTTCAAAAGCATTTTAGCGTTATTGAAGGTGGCTAGTTCATCAAATCATGTATCGCCTGACCTTCTCGCACCAGTTCTACATACAACATTCTTCCCTTCAAATATAGACCTTTAGCAAATAAGTGGAAGATGATTGGCACTAAATACAACGACTTGTGAATCACCTGAAATAATGATTGATTGTTTAGTGTTTAACGCCGTTTTCAACAATATTTCAGTTTTATCACTGCATTTCCTGGTTAACCCATTCCCTCATATAGACATTTTCTGACGCCTCTGCAGCAGACGGCTTTTTGAAAACATAGTGACAAAAGAAGAAATTGCACAAAACGTGCAATTTCTCCTTTTGCCACAATGTTTTCCACTTTTTGTCATAGGTTATCCATTCAATTATCGAGATTTTCTATGTTTTGACAAAATATGTTCAAAGTCGTCTGCTGCAGAATTGTCGTATGAGGGAAAGGGTTAAGTTACAAATACTAATGTTCCATCTATCCTAACAGCCAGTAGCAATGCTATCCACGTAACCCTGAGGGCCAAGAAGGGCATTCAGTACTACCATTTTAACCCTTTCCCTCATACGACAATTCTGCAGCAAACGACTTTGAACATATTTTGTCATAAAATGGAAAATTTCTATAATTAAATGCATAACCTATGACTAAAAGTGAAAAACATTGTGGCAAAAGAAGAAATTGCTCGTTTTGAGCAATTTCTTCTTTTGTCACTATGTTTTCAAAAAGCCGTCTGCTGTAGAGGCGTCAGAAAGCGTCTATATGAGGGAAAGGGTTAACTGTCTCTGGACCTCCCGCAACCGAGGCAGACCTTTCTACTACTACACCATCAAGGAAGTCCGGAAATAATGAATGGCCTTGGCTTTTACTTGTACTTAATTATAGGATATAAAAACAAGCAACAAAATATAAAAGATATATTTAATAAGCGAATTTTTTACATGGATACATGTTGCATAGACCTTAATCCTGAGTCATTGAACAGTTACAGCTAATTGCACTTGACAATAAAACAGTGTCACACAATCAGAAATGGATCCCCTTCGCAACCTTCACCAGTCTATCGTTTAATTCCTGGAACTAGAATTTAGAGATTTGAAGTCATAATGTCACTCACTTTGAAAACATTTAAGTTTTACACTTCAATAACCCTTTCCCTCATATAGACACTTTCTGACGCCTCTGCAGCAGACAGCTTTTTGAAAATATAGTGACAAAAGAAGAAATTGCTCAAAACGAGTTATTTCTTCTTTTGACACTAGGTTTTCCACTTTTAATCATAGGTTAGCCATTCAGTTATAGAGATTTTCTATTTGTTGACAAAATATGTTCAAAGTCTGCTGCAGAAATGTCTTATGTGAGTAAGGGTTATTTTTGTCAAACGATGCATCTAGCCCTAAATTAAAAGTAGCCGAACAGCAAAGACTCGGTTGAGACTGTGTGGATATAGAGGTACACACAAGTCTTCACTGTATGCAGATGTATTCAGACTTCATATCACTAGAACTTCTCATATCTGAATGAAAATCGTTTAAATGACATAATATGATAACACTGGTTTCGGGCAGATATGTAAAGTTTGAAAAACACATTTAACGTTTATGTAAAAGGCCAAACAATAATGAACTATGATGTTTACAATTATAAACAAGAATGCCATGAGACCCTATATCCCTCATCTGAGAATGTGATCTTTTAAGTTGCATTTCTATCCAGAGGGAAGAAATTCATGTACAATAGGGCCATGAATGGTCCTGGATTGCTCACCAGATTTTTTTTTCCACTTTAGCCATATAAGTCCCGCCCCCTGGCGGCCATACTTTTCAACCAATCAACATGGCTTGAAGGAATCTGATAGACTAGGACTATTTCTACAAAATTAATTGAAAATCGGCCTGACACTTTCTGAGGAGAAGATTTTTTAAGTTTTCACTATAGCCATATAAGGCAAGATAGCCCCGCCCCCTGGTGGCCATTTTTTTTCGACCACTCAACATGGCTTGAAGGAATCTGATAAGAGTGTCATCCAAGCAACATTTCTACAAAATTATTTGAAAATCTGCGAAACAGTTTGGGAGAAGAAGAATGTTAAACTTTTTTCATTTCATTGCCATGGAAACCAGAATTCTGCATTGATCCCAAAAATTTGAAGAAATTCTGGCGAGATCATTGGGAGGATGCTTTCTACGAAGTTTCATCCCAAATGACCCACTGGTTACTGTGGAGAAGATGTTGACGCACAATGCACGCCGGACAAAAGGCGATCACAATAACTAACCCCTTGAGAACTTCATACTCAGGTGAGCTAAAAAAAAATTCAAATAAATTTTTCTAAAAATAAGAAGCTGAATGGGTTTGGGACTAACCACAAACATGTTACACAAGAGCACACTCTCACGAATTATACTTTTCTTCAAGATTTATGAATTTTAAAAACGAAGCCGTTCATGTACATTTTCTTTCTGGAAATGTATCGCATTATCTCTTGTTAGAATCGTAAACACAACTTTATTAGACATATTTAAAGGTTGGGTGTCATGTACAAACCGTGGTGAGATAAAATGTACATAACTGTTATAAAAACACAGTCAGTTCAATGAGGCATATACAATGTATACACAATAAGTATGTTTATCTAGTGCTTTTAAATGTAATATAAATGCTGTTCATGGAAAAAAGATGATTTGGTAAGTCACAGAAAACTAACATTATCTTATTTCCATAGTTTTCTGTGGCATACCTGAAATCATCTTAAGTTACACAGTAAGTAAATGTTTTTTGGTGTTAAACGCCACTTTTAACATTTTTAATGTTATATCACGGAGTTTCCTGGGTAAGTTACCAGTCCTACTGGTCCGTTTATCCTGACATCAGCCAGTCAGTTGTAATGCTAACCCTGAAACCCTCAGCGCCACGAAAGGCAGCCATTACTACCATTTTAATGCGGTATGACCCGGCCAGGATTCAAACTTGTGACCTCCAACACTGAGGTGCCACAACCACCATTGAGTAAATGCTTATCTAGTGCTAAACTAATTATGCTATTTATCAGATGATTTCCGGTATGTCACAAGAAAATTACATTCTCTTATTGCATAAAAGTGAAGATGCTGATCAGTATGTACATATGCAGTATGATCAGGGTCTTCACTATTAGAAAATATATTGTATAATGCTTTAACACTAGATAAACATACTTATTGTGTTCTGTGCTTAAATGAACTGAGTTATTTTTTATAACAGTTGACTTTTGTACATTTTATCCCCCTCCAATGTTTGTATTGGACACCAACCTTAAAAGAGGTATAATTACATTGCGGTTCATTCCGTTTTCTCTCGCAATTCCTTAATCGGTATCTACCGAGCAGGGAAAAACAATTTTATTTCAATAATAATATAAAAGCTTTCTCATACTACAGTCTAATTAGAATCCAACATTACCTCATAAAGGTTATAAGGGAAAACAATTGTTATTTTATGAATTTCTATAAAAGTGCAATTTTAAGACAAGATCGATATTTACAGGATACTAAATTATTCTAATTAATGCAACTTAGCGATTTCCCATTGAAAGTGAATCTGCATTATAATTTATAAGTGCAACATGTCCCAATCCCTAGGGGCCATGTTTCTTTTACTTTAACCCCTCAAAATAATAATCAGAATCATACCAAGACTCAACACTTGAAACTCTAGGTTTGAAATAAACACATCTACAACAGGTTTTATTTTCAACTTAGGCAAATAAATATATGTTCATTTATCAATAATTATATTTTTGACAACATATTTCAAAAGTTGTCTGCTTCAAATTTGTTGTTGAATGGGTAAAACATTCCACAATGTTGTTACAAACGGCTAGCCCAGTCTTAACCCTTTCCCTCATATAGACGCTTTCTGACGCCTCTGCAACAGACGGCTTTTTGAAAACATAGTGACAAAAGAAGAAATTGCTCAAGACGAGCAATTTCTCCTTTTGCCACAATGTTTTCCACTTTTTGTCATAGGTTATCCATTCAATTATGGAAATTTTCTAATTGTTGGCAAAATACGTTCAAAGTCATCTGCTGCAGAATTGTTGATGAGGGAAAGGGCATAAGTTACAACATATACAAACAAACTACTCCATTAAATACAACATATCAGGTAACGATTTAAGACATACTACTATAAAAGTAATTCAGCAAACTAACATGTCATCAATTGTTATAAACAAATAAAGCATGCAAAAAACTCTCTATAATTGAATGTATAACCTATGACTAAAAGTGGAAAACATTGTGGTAAAATCATATTTCCAATTATTCAGATATTACAACTTTTCCTGAGTTGTTTTCAAAACATATGACTTTAAAATATATAATATGATTTTTGTAAACTTAAAGCATGACAGACTGATTCAGTCAAACAAAAATGCAGTGAAAACTATTAACCCTTTCCCACATTAAAATAGATTTTGATGTATCTGCAGCAGACAATCTGTAATAAAGATTGAGTTTATTGAGAATTTACACATTTGCCACAACATTTTCAACTCTATTTAATGATAATAATACTTGAATTATTGGGATTTTTAATATTTTTGGTGGGAAAGTGTTAATACTCATAAGCTTGGATGTCTATTTTCGATTGCATAACAAAAGGTGAGATATGAACCTGTCTTCACATACAATAAATCTGCAGCAGATGACTTTGTTAACATGGATGCAGAGATATGAAACATTTCTATAAATGGAAGTAAAATTATTGAAGCAGTTGAAAGCAATGGGAAAAAGTACAAAATGATCTTAACCCTTTCCCACCTGCAGACGCATTTTGACGCAATAGCAGTTAACGACTTTTGAAAACATTGTGGCCAAAGGAGAAATTGCTCATCATGAGCAATTTCTCCTTTGGCCACAATGTTTTCAACTTTATTTAACAAATAAGCCATCTTTTATGGAGATTTTTTAGGTTTTTGCCACTGTTTTCAAAGTTGTCTGCTGCCGATTTGCTGTATGTGGGAAAGGGTTAATGAACGATTTCTTCTTTTTCCGCAATATTTTCAAAAGTTGTCTGCTGAAAATGTGCATCTCTCTAATTCGTCTGTCTGTAAGTCATCTGTCTGTAAGTCATCTGTCTGTAAGTCATCTGTCTGTTTGTCATCAGATTCTTCTGGTATATCTTTAGTAACATTATCATTTGACTTGGATGAATCTGATTGGTCCGTTTTATTCTTCCTGTCACCGTATGCGTTATGGGGCAAGTTGTAAAGTTCTGAGTAAGATTTTGTCTCTCCAGTTTGCACAAAATGTCGAAAACATTTCAATAAGGCCTCACATTCTCTCTCATCATCAAAAGGGTTATCTGGGTATGTCTTTTTCAGCTCTTTTCTTGCCTAAAAGTTCAAAAGATTCATTTAAATACTATAACATAGAACAAATCCGCAACAGACAATTTTGGCAATTTGACAATTTTGGAAACATCCAAGCAAATACACATGTTCAAGAATTATTATTGAACATGTATATAAAAGAAAGAATAATAATTAGTTGAAAATAGTTGAAAACATTTCGTACACTGCTTTGAAAAACAAGAGGCCCATGAGGGCCTATGCTCTACTGGCATTGATCTGGCTTGTTTCAAAAGGAACCAATATGTCATCAATATTCAAATACCATCTAAGTTTGATGAAGATCAGATAGTAAATGGAAGCTCTATTGTGTTCACAAGCTGTATTATAGCAATTTTGACTATTTCAAGGGCCATAATCCAGCCATGCATGGGTAGATCTGGCCGTTTTTTAGAAATGAACCAAACTCTCATGGATATCTAACTACGATATTGAGATACAATAAAAAATAAGGACTGTATCATGTTAACAAGCCCTATTATAGAAATTTTGACAATTACAAGGGCCATAATTCAGTCATGCATGGGGCGGATCTGGCTTATTTTCGAAAGGAATCAAGCTCTCATGGATATCTAACTACTGTATAAGTTCAATTGAGATACAATATAAAAAAGAGACTGTATCGTGTTAACAAGCTCTATTATAGCAATTTTGACAATTCCAAGGGTTATAATCCAGTCATGCATGGGCGGATCTGGCTGGTTTTGGAAAGGAACTGAGCTCTCATGCATATCTAATTATTGTATAAGTTTGATTGAGATACAATAAAAAATAACGACTGTATCGTGTCAACAAGGTCTATTATAGCAATTATGACAATTTCAAGGGCCATAATCCAGTCATGCATGGGCAGATCTGGCTGGTTTTTGAAAGGAATCAAGCTCTCATTGATATCTAACTACTGTATAAGTTTGATTGAGATAAGATCAAAAGTGAAGACTGTATCGTGTTAACAAGCTCTTTTATAGCAATTTTGACCATTTCAAGGGCCATAATCCAGTCATGCATGGGCGGATCTGTGGCTGGTTTTCGAAAGGAACCGAGCTCTCATGTATATCTAACTACTGTATAAGTTTGGTTGAGATACAATCAAAAGTGAAGACTGTATCGTGTTAACAAGCTCTTTTATAGCAATTTTGACCATTTCAAGGGCCATAATCCAGTATTGCATGGGCGGATCTGGCTGGTTTTCGAAAGGAACTGAGCTCTCATGGATATCTAACTACTGTATAAGTTTGGTTGAGATACAATCAAAAGTGAAGACTATCGTGTTAACAAGAAATTGTTTACGGACGGATGCACGCACGGACGCACGGACACACACACGGACGACGGACAAATCGCCATGACATAAGCCCTTCTGGCCTTTGGCCAGTAGAGATAAAAAACAGTTATATCACAGCGTTTTTTAGGTAAGTTGCCAATACTACCGGTTTATTTATTCTGACACCAGCCAGTAAATCGTAATGCTAACCATGCATTCCTGAGCGTCAAGTAGGGCAGCCATTACAACCATTTTCCAAGGTCTTTGGTATGACCCGACCGGGGATCAAACCCACAACCTCCCATACCTGAGGCGAAGGCCCTACCACAACACTACCGAAGCGATTACACCAAATAATTTTTTCAAAAATCATTTGCTGCAAATATGTCTGCAAGTGGTAAAGAGATGTATTATATTTTTATTTCAATACATCCTTTGAAGAGCTGGTTCTGCCTTTGAGATTTTATCAAACAATTGGCATGAGTTCTGGTCATGTCTCCAGGAAGCCGACATCAATGAGTTCTGGTCATGCCTCCAGGAAGCCGACATCAAGCAGCAGACGACTTTGAACATATTTTGTCAAAAAATAGAAAATCTCTGTAATTGACTGGACAACCTATGACTAAAAGTGAAAAACATTGTGGCAAAAGGTGAAATTGCTTGTTTTGAGCTATTTCTTCTTTTGTCACTATGTTTTCAAAAAGCTGTCCGATGCAGAGGTCTCAGAAAGCGTCTATATGAGGCCAAGGGTAAGGGTTAATATAATCAATCCTTGGAATTGTCAAAATCAATCAATCAATATAAAATCAATGTGAAATAAATATAAAACTTGCTATCTACCTTGTCTAATTCATCACTTTCATATTCCTGTAGTTGCTTTTGAAAGCCAAAGTTTGGGTTGGCACAGCTTCTGGCACTTCTGATGGCATTGATGGTATCCCGCCAGCCAAGCTGGGTAACTGTCATGATATACGCGGCTGTCAGAGTGACACTTCGAGAGACACCTGCTAAACTAGAAAGAAGAAATTGCTGTGTTAACCCTTTCCCTCATATAGACGCTTTCTGACGCCTCTGCAGCAGATGGCTCTTTGAAAACATAGTGACAAAAGAAGAAATTGCTCAAAACGAGCAATTTCTTCTTTTGCCACAATGTTTTCCACTTTTAGTCATAGGTTATCCATTCAATTATAGAGATTTTCCATTTTTTGACAAAATATGTCGAAAGTCGTCTGCTGCAGAATTGTCGTATGAGGGAAAGGGTTATTTACTTGGTATGGTATATTTTAAAGTGGTCTGTTTAGTTCCAATCCTATTCCACCAACAGATGCTTTTTGATACAGTTTGACATTGTGATAAAAGGATAAATACTCAAAATAAGCAATTCCTCTCTTTGTTACAATGTTTTCAAATCTTTACAATAATCAAACATTCCTTTTAAGAGATTTTTCAAATTTGCCAGGATATTTTCAAAGTTGTCTGCTGCAAATATGTTGTATGTGGGAAGATTTTCACAACTTTAAAAACATATAAACAAAAATAAGGAAAATCTCTGTAAATAAAGTGCGCTTTAACTACTTCGAAAAAGAACTACTTTTTGTAATTATTGTGAGAAAAGAAGGAATTGCTCAAATGAACTGTTCATTTTTCATCTTCCCATAATGTTTTCCACTCTGTATCAAACCAATATACGCCATGCTTTACTTCAGATGTTTTCGTCTTTACCCTGTCACTATAGTTCCGTTGGTTATGGCAAAGACTATGAGTCCAGGAGTCTTGAGTTTGAGTCCTGGCATGGCCATTCAGTCATACCAATGACAGTCTATGTGGGAAGGTAGCCCGTTGACTGAGCGGAACTTTGTGTAGAAAATTGGTATGCCAGAGGCAGAAAACTTATGGTTAGGTGAATGACAGTCATGCTGTAACAGAAGTACTACTGAAATTTGGGTTGACCTCCAATCAATCAATTGTATGCTTTAAACAAGAGGACTATGATGGTCCTAAATCGCTCCCCTGATTCAATAGAATTTTTAGAAGTAATTTTTAATGTTCTTACTCTTAACACATAAGGAAAATGAGCCGTACTCCCTGGAAGTTTTTTTTTTAATAGATCAGAACTAGAGCTATCACTTAATGTGATTAGTCTCTGAACGCAGCCCTGATAGGAAATTCCATCCAGTCGTTTTAAAAATATTCTCAGGACAAGAAAAAGTAAGAATGGGCAATAACTTGGTAATAAGCTTAAATAGAGGTATGGTTCTTGTACACTGCACTGCACTGTACATTGTGCTTTAGCATTAAATGAAGTTTTATTAAATTTCATCCAGGAGTTTTCAATTTTATTCTCCGGACAAAAAAAACCCAGGAAAACTGTAACAAAGAGCAATGACTCTGTAGTTAGCTATAATAGAGTGATGGTTTTTGTACACTGCACTTCCTTTCATTGTGCTCTACCATTGTATGTAGTTTTATTAAATTCCATCCTATAGTTTTAAAGTTATTCTCCAGACAAGAAAAAGAAAGAAAAGGCACTGAAAGTTATTCCCCGGATAAGAAAAAAGTAAGAAAGGGCAATAACTCTGTAATTAGCTCAAATAGAATTATGGTTATTGTACACTGCACTGCCTCTCATTTTGATTTACCATTGTATGAATTTTTATTAGATTCCATCTAGTAGTTTTCAAGTTATTCTCTGGACAAGAAAAAGTAACAAAGGGCAATAACTCTGTTATTAGGTATCATAGAGTTATTGTTCCTGTACACTCCACTTCCTCTTATTGTGCTCTATTATTGTATGAAGTTTTATTAAATTTCGTCTTTTAGTTTTTAAACTAGAGATTGCTTTTTTGAAAAAGCGCTTGTCTCCCCATTTGTGTGGTCGTAGGGGGAGGAAAAGAAATGATGGAGATGAATTTTGTAGTTTTGGACTGGAGATGAAGCAACAGTGACAATCCTCAGTTATTGAACGGAAATCATTTTTCAGCTGAAGGTTACCATGACCTTTGACCTACTGACATCAAAATCAATAGGGGTCATCTACAGGTTAGGACCAACCTGCACACCAAGTATGAAGTTCCTGGGCATAAGCATTCTTAAGTTATTGAGTAAAAAACATTTTTCAGCTGAAGGTTACCGTGACCTTGGCCTTTGACCTTGTGACCTCAAAGTCAAGCAAAATCAATAAGGGTCATCTACTGGTTAGGACCAACCTGCAAACCAGGTATGAAGTTCCTCAACATAATCATTCTTTAGTTATTAAGCGGAAACCATTTTTCAGCTGAAGGTTACTATGATCTTGACCTTTGACCTAGTGACCTCAAAATCAATAGGGGTCATTCGCTGGTGGTGACCTACCTGCACACCAAGTATTAACTTCCATGGCCAAAGCATTCTAGTTATTAAGCAAAAAAAAATGTTTCAGCTCATTGTTACTGTGACCTTGATCGTTGACCTTATGACCTCAAAATCGAACAAAATCAATAAGGGTCATCTACTGGTTAGGACCAACCTGCACACCAGGTATGAAGTTCCTGGACATAAGCATTCTTTAGTTATTGAGCGGAAACCATTTTTCAGCTTAAGGTAACAATGACCTTGACCTTCGACATAGTGACCTCAAAACCAATAGGGGTCATCTGCTGGTGGTGACATACCTGCACACCAAGTATTAATTTCCATGGCCAAAGCATTCTACAGTTATTAACTAAAAATAATTGTTCAGTTCATTGTTACCGTGACCTTGACCTTTGACCTTGTGACATCAAAATCAAACAAAATAAATAAGGGTCATCTAATGGTTAGGACCAACCTGCACACCAGGAATGAAGTTCCTCGACATAAGCATTCTTTAGTTATTGAGCGGAAACCTTTTTTCAGCTGAAGTAACCATGACCTTGGCCTTTGACATAGTGACCTCAAAAGCAATAGGGGTCATCTGCTGGTGGTGACCAACATGCACACCAAGTATTAACTACCATGGCCAAAGCATTCTACAGTTATTAAGCAAAAACAATTTTTCAGCTCATTGTAATAGGGGTCTTCTAATTGGCATGGCCAACCTGCATACCAAGTATGGAGTTCCTCGGCCTAAGCGTTCTTAAGTTATTGAGTGGAAACCATTTTTCACCTCACAAGGTCACCATGACCTTGACCTTTGACCTTCTGACATCAAAATCAATAGGGGACAGCTACTGGTCATGACCAACCTGCATACCAAGTATGAAGTTCCAACGCCCAAGCGTTCTTCAGTTATTGAGTGGAAACAACTGTGACAGACGGAAGGACGGAACGGGCAAAAACAATATGTTACCCCCATGAATGGGGGAGACATAATTATTCTCTGGACAAGAAAACAGTAAGAAATGGCAATTAGGTTAAACAAGCAAATTCAGAGAATCATGGTCCCCCGCCAGGGTCAAGGTCACAAAAAATGGTATTGATGGAAAGGGGTTGTCACAAGGAATACACATGTGAAATATGAAAGCAGTACCTATTACGATTCAGAAGTAAGGGCCATAACTCCGTGAAAAATCATCCAACCGATACGCAAACACGATATGCGCATCTACACTTGGTGGTGATCCTTCCTATGAAGTTTCATAAAATTCCAAAAAGCAGTTGCAGAGAAATAGCCCGGAAATGAATTTAGTCATACATAGCCTGATGGTGGAGTAAAGGGCCATAACTCCGTGAAAAATAATCCAACCGGAACGCAAACACGATATGCGCATCTACACTTGGTGGGGATCCTTCCTATAAAGTTTCATCAAATTCCAAAAAGCGGTTGCAGAGAAATAGCCCGGAAATGAATTTAGTCATACATAGCCTGATGGTGGAGTAAAGGGCCATAACTCCGTGAAAAATAATCCAACCGGAACGCAAACACGATATGCGCATCTACACTTGGTGGTGATCCTTCCTATGAAGTTTCATAAAATTCCAAAAAGCGGTTGCAGAGAAATAGCCCGGAAATGAATTTAGTCATACATAGCCTGATGGTGGAGTAAAGGGCCATAACTCCGTGAAAAATAATCCAACCGGAACGCAAACACGATATGCGCATCTACACTTGGTGGTGATCCTTCCTATGAAGTTTCATAAAATTCCAAAAAGCGGTTGCAGAGAAATAGCCCGGAAATGAATTTAGTCATACATAGCCGGATGGTGGGGTAAAACTCCGTGAAAAATCATCCAACCGGAACGCAAACACGATATGCGCATCTACACTTGGTGGTGATCCTTCCTATAAAGTTTCATAAAATTCCAAAAAGCGGTTGCAGAGAAATAGCCCGGAAATGAATTTAGTCATACATAGCCTGATGGTGGAGTAAAGGGCCATAACTCCGTGAAAAATAATCCAACCGGAACGCAAACACGATATGCGCATCTACACTTGGTGGTGATCCTTCCTATGAAGTTTCATAAAATTCCAAAAAGCGGTTGCAGAGAAATAGCCCGGAAATGAATTTAGTCATACATAGCCTGATGGTGGGGTAAAGGGCCATAACTCCATGCAAAATAATCCAACCGGAACGCAAACACGATATGCGCATCTACACTTGGTGGTGATCCTTCCTATGAAGTTTCATAAAATTCCAAAAAGCGGTTGCAGAGAAATAGCCCGGAAATGAATTTAGTCATACATAGCCTGATGGTGGAGTAAAGGGCCATAACTCCGTGAAAAATAATCCAACCGGAACGCAAACACGATATGCGCATCTACACTTGGTGGTGATCCTTCCTATGAAGTTTCATAAAATTCCAAAAAGCGGTTGCAGAGAAATAGCCCGGAAATGAATTTAGTCATACATAGCCTGATGGTGGGGTAAAGGGCCATAACTCCGTGCAAAATAATACAACCGGAACGCAAACACGATATGCGCATCTACACTTGGTGGTGATCCTTCCTATGAAGTTTCATAAAATTCCAAAAAGCGGTTGCAGAGAAATAGCCCGGAAATGAATTTAGTCATACATAGGGGTAAAGGGCCATAACTCGTCAGGGTCAAGGTCAAAAGGTCAAAAAAATTGGTATTGATGGAAAGGGGTTGTCACAAGGAATACACATGTGAAATATGAAAGCAGTACCTATTACGGTTCAGAAGTTATGACCAAGGTTAAAGTTTTTGTGACAGCGTGACTGACGGACGGACTGACGGACGGACTGACGGACTGACGAATGAGAAATAATAGTCCCCAGCTTTCGCTAAAAGCGGGGGACAATAAAGTTATGGTTAGTGTACACTGCACTGTCTCTCATTGTGCTTTACCATTGTATGAAGTTTGATTAAATTCCATCCAGTAGTTTTCAAGTCATGCTCCGGAAAAGGAAAATTGCAACGGACCAACCGACCACAGGGTGGCTCCAATTTACTCCCTTCAAATTTCGTTTGTCAAGTGCATAATGATTTGAACAAACTTAGTAGAGGGTCGCACAAATTATTTTTAAATTGGGCAAGTACTGTTTGGCAAGAATATTTTTAAAGTTTCCACTATATAAACATAGAAACTAAACAAGCATCCCCACTGGGATCAGAATAATTTAAACAATCTCAGTACATATATTAGAGGGTCATCCAAAAAACATTTGAGGCAACAATATTTTCAAATTTGGCTAGTACTTTTAGACAAGAATATTTTACAAGTTTTCACTATAAATACATATAAAGAAAACAATCACCACCCCCTGGAAGGCATGCTTTGCAATGGATCATTATTATTTGAAGACTCTATTTAGAGGATCACCAAAGAAACATTTGTGCCACATAAATTTCAAATTAGTTGTACAAGAAGATTTATAAAGTTTTCTATATAGAACCATTTAAGGTTAACTAAGCATCGCCCCATTGCGGTAATGTTTTTCAACGGAACAGAATAATTTTAATAATCTAGGTTGAGGGTCATCCAACAAATCCAGCCAGAACTTTTGACAAGAAATTTTTTATAGTTTTTACTAAATATTCTATAAGTTTAACAAGCTAAAGCCCCTGTTGGCCATGTTTTTCAATGGGTATAATTTGAACAAACTAGGTAGAGCGTCACCAAATGAACATTTGTGCCAAATTATTTTCAAATTGGACAAGTAGTTTTAGACAAGAAGATTTTTAAAGTAATCCCTTTATATGCAGGACATTGGGAAAGTTCTGAGACAACATCCATCTAACAATGTTCCTTTGACAAATTGTTATGAAACTTAAGCATACTTGAGGATATTATATTTCAAAAGCTTATATTCAGATTATAATATGGTGATGTCAGCCATATTTTTATACTCGTATCCATAGCAACATGCGTCGTAAAGACCTGACGCAAGCCTAAATTTCTTGATTACTCTGCAGTCTGCACTTTATTGAACACTCAATCATAATAAAAATGCGCGAAAGGTTGTAAAACATACATAACGTCATACTTGATTCATAACAACGTTTGCTGAACGTTTTCCGGAAGTAATAATTTAAATACACGCACATAGAGAAGCGCATACTTACTAAGCGTATAATGCAGATGGAAACAAAGGAGCTGTTGGAGAAGGCTAATAATGGTGAAAATGTAAGCATGGCACTTGTTAACAGATGGCATAAAGCTTTCCGTGACGGTAGAACTTATACACAGGACAAACAAATATCTGGTCATCTGTCTGTGGTCAATTTAAAGGTTGCGATTGTAAAGAACGCGCTTAATACAGATTGGCGAATGACTCTGAAGGATATTGCAATTTTGTCCAATATTTGTGAAGCGACTGCACACAGATTTTTACAGAAACTTTGAAGAGGGTTACCCAAGGAACATTTGCTCCATATTACTTTTAAATCGGGCCAGTACTTTCGAACAAGAAGATTTTTAAAGTTATGACATTTTTCCCCCTTTCTGATGACACAGCAGCCAAGTTCTACATACAATTAAATTCTTTGAACAATTTTTGAAAGTGGACCACCAAAGAAAAATTTCCGTGAAGTTTCATGGAAATTTGCCTTGAGGTTTCAGAGGTAAAGTTGTTTGTAAGAAAAACGGGAATAGACAGATAGACAGGCCACGACGCCCTACTTTCAGTGATCACAATAGCTCACCCATCACTCCGTGCTCAGGTGAGATGAAAATAAGGAATTAAAATATATGCTTCCTTTCAGGTAAAATATTAATCAGGACATGAATATCAAAACCCCTGACACATGCTATTCCGAGACATCACAAACATCTGGAGAAAAGAATGAGTAATAGGAACTCCTGTAATAAGACTTTGTTTTAATTAACCCTTTCCCTCATATAGACGCTTTCTGACGCCTCTGCAGCAGAAGGCTTTTTGAAAACATAGTGACGAAAGAAGAAATTGCTCAAAACAAGCGATTTTCTATTTTTTGACAAAATATGTTCAAAGTCATCTGCTGCAGAATTGTCGTATGTTGGTAAGGGTTACTGAGATACATACAAACAATAACCGTCACTAAAATTTGCTCCCATATAAATGATTTCAACAAGTGTAAGGAGGGGGTATTCAGATCTTTTCCCCACAATTTCTCTCTTATTATTAAAGCAAACCCTATGTTGTGGGTACTTAAAAAAAGACATAGGGTTAGGGGGGTCAAATAAGGATTTTAGAACATGAAAAACTTCCCTTACATAGAGCTCTGCTATGAGGATATAATAGAAGTTATAATACCAGTGTATCAGCACCCTTCCTTTCCCCAGTCTGGTCTCATGGATAAATTCTATTGCCTGTGGAAAAAACTGGCTCAGTTTCTGCTCTGGTGTATCACTGGCTGTGATACATAAGTATTTTCTGTCCTGAAAAGATAATTTTACGAGTAGATAGAAAAGATTATCATCTGCAGCAGACGACTTTGAAGAAAAAACGCTTGTGAGCAATTTCTCCTTTTAGTGTCCATGTTTTAAAAAGTCATCAGCTGAAAACAGGCTGAGAAACAAAACACCCTGTCATGTGGGATCATTAAATATGAATATTCAAGTTCTGATGTAGAGCAAAGTATAAGAGCTACATGCATGGTAATATATATACTTTCTGTGTGTGAAGTGGTATCCGAACCCATATGACTTGTAGAAAGCAAAAGCACAGGTATGATAGACGAGGAATTTCAATATTCAATTTATTTTATCATTAATTTTGTGCGGTCTGAATATGTTAACAAACCTATCATATAAACTCACAAAATACGGACAAACATAAGTTTGTTGTTGACAAAATAAAAATTTGAGTTGCGTGATCCATGATTTTTCCTAAAATGTAAGTCAGGAGATGGAATTAGTTACTTGCTGGGATTAAGGTTGTGAGTAGATGTGCCTTCATGCATGTACAACTGTACATATATATATTTAAATCTTTAACCCTTTCCCTCATATAGACGTTTTCTGATGCCTCTGCAGAAGACAGCTTTTTGAAAACATAGTGACAAAAGAAGAAATTGCTCAAAACGAGCAATTTCTCCTTTTGCCACAATGTTTTCCACTTTTAGTCATAGATTATCCATTCAATTATAGATAATTTTTATATTTTTTGACAAAACATGTTCAAAGTCGTCTGCTGCAGAATTGTGGTATGAGGGAAAGGGATAAGTTGATAAATAAATCAAATATGCTTGTTTGAATTGTGTTTTACGTCTGCAGTCACTTTGTTTTTAACGCTTTCCCACATGTATACAACAAATCTACAGCAGACGACTTTGAAATCATCTTGTAAGAAATATGGTTATCCTCTATTAGTACAGCCGAGCCCCGGTAGCTTAGTCGGTAGCGACACAGGCTGTCAATCCAGGGGTTGTGAGATCGAATCCCGGCTCGGCCAATTTTCTTTCCGACGATTGACAAAAGTCAATGCGACATGCGTCATTCGTCTTCCACCAATGGGCTAATTCTATGTGGAAAAGCAGCCAGTTGCTTGGGAAGATTGTTGTGTGGAGTACTGGTGTGAGAAATACCAGGAAATGCATGAGTAGGTGAACTGGCCACCGTGATATAACTGAGAAATTGTTAAAAAACGGCGTTAAACCCCAATCAATCAATCAATCTTTTAGTACAAGTTTTAACATAGAAGATTTCAAAGGCGCCTGCTGCAGGTTTGTTATATGTGGGAAAAGATTAAAGGGATTTTCATCTGATTCAACAATGTGACACCTATGCTGTGTAAGTTTCTAAAGAAATGTAAAGACTGTCACCTTCACAGTTTAGAATGAAACATATTCAACCCTTTCAATGCTGAATTTTTAAAATGAACTTGTCTGGCTTTGCATTTTGTGCAAATTCATTGACTGGCCTGGCTCTATACTGGTGGCTCTGGCTTCACAAAATTGGTTCAAGAAGTCAAAGGGAAGTCGGCAGCAGACTGCTTTTTGAATATATAGTGACAAAAGAAGAAATTGCTCAAAACGAGCAATTTCTCCTTTTGGCCAGGGTTGTCAAAATGTTTTGTTATAACAGATCAAATGAGAAAAGGCTTGGGGTCAGATCAAGTGCAAATCCCAGGAAGGGGGCCCAGGGGAGCAAAACTAACAGATCAAAAAGCTATTTTAACAGATGATTTTGATTGGCAATCAGTTAATTTTGAAAACCCTGTTATTGCCACAATGTTTTCCACGTTTAGTTATAGGTTATCCATTGAATTATAGAGATTTTCCATTTTTTGACGAAATATGTTCAAAGTCGTCTGTTGCAGAATTGTCGTATGAGGGTACGGGGTTTAAACCATGTACAGAGGACATTTCATTTTATTTGATACTTACTGGTATCAACTCTTTGGCATTATCATGTATAGATAGGATATGTGTTATCTCGTGTTTGTCTAACTGCTCTTTATCCTTGGCATCACGGAAATTACCCACGTACACACCCTCTATGATCTGTAATATAAACCAATAAGGAATATAAACGGAGAATTTTCTGACGCCTCTGCAGCAAATTACTTTTGAAAACATTGTGTCAAAAGGCCATATAGCTCATAATAAGCAATTTCTCCGTTTGCCATAACTTTTTCAAATATTTTCTCAAACTAAACTGTCATCTGTAGTGGTTTTTTATATTTTTCCGAAATTGTTTTCAAAAGTTGTCTACTGTAGATTTGTTGTATGGGGGAATGGGGGGGTAACTGACCTATTTACATCAATTGCGATATTAGAACTTGCAACCTCTATTATACTTAACCCTTTGTCACTATGTTTTCAAAAAGCGGTCTGCTGCAGAGGCGTCAGAAAGTGTCTAAATCAGGGAAAGGGTAAAGTCTGAGTACTTGGAACCACTATTATATGATTAATAACTCTCAGTGTCTGGTTCCTGCATATATTCAACCAGTTCTCTTGTTAAACGAAGATCCCAGATGCAGATAACTTTAAATAATCCTATAGGAAAAACAGTTAACCCTTTCCCTCATATAGACGCTTTCTGACGCCTCTGCAGCAGACAGCTTTTTGAAAACATAGTGACAAAAGAATAGATTGCTCAGTCTTTATATTTTTTATAAAGAACTAAATTCAGTTAATAACTTTGGTCGTTGCTTTATCAGAAAGGGGGAAATATGCTATAACTTGCAAAATTATTTGGCACAAATGTTCCTTGGGTAGTAAACCTCTACCAAATTTGTTCAAATAATTCCAATCCATTAAAAAACGTGCCTGCTAGGTTCCTTTTCCTTATGTGGTATATAGTAGAACTTTAAAAATCTTCTTGTTCGAAAGAACTGGCCCGATTTGAATATAAATTTGAACAAACGTACCTTTGGTGACCCTCTATTAAATGTGTTCAATTTATTATGATCAATAGAAAAACAGGAGATGTTGTTTAAAGAAATTGTTGACGATGCCAGACGATGCTCAACAGACACGGGGTGATCACAGGTGAGGTAACAAGTTTTTAGTGTTCGAAGGACTCCATGCGTCGCCTGACAGTTGAGTTAAACTGTGAACAACAGACAGATGACAAACAGGTCACCTTGCCAAGGTAGGTGACACTGAAAAATAATTTATAACAAATTAAATTCTATGATTAGGAAATTAATCAGTAGAGTAGAATGATCAATTGCATGGTTAACCCTTTCCCTCATACAACAATTCTGCAGCAGACGACGTTGAAACATATTCTGAAAAAAATAGAAAATCTCTATAATTGAATGGATCGATAACCTATGACTAAAAGTTGAAAACATTGTGGCAAAAGGAAAAATTGCTCGTTATGAGCAATTTCTTCTTTTGTCACAATGTTTTTAAAAAGCTGTCTGCTGCAGAGGGCGTCAAAAAGCATCTGTATGAGGGAAATTTATACCTATAAATATCCAAAATACTGAAAACAATAGATTTTGATAATTACCTTATTCATTCCATTCCCCATATTGACAACAACAGCATTTGTGAACTAATGTCTTTAATTTCTGTTTTCCTTACAAAAAATGCAAAAACACTGAAATTGACAAGAAAATAGAAATACATTTATTAACCCTTTCCCGCATACAGAAGCTTTTTGATGCCTCTGCAGCATACAACTTTTGAAAGCATTGTGCATTGATGAGGAATTTCTCCTTTTGCAACAATGTTTTCATCTCTATTCAATAATTTCACTTTCATTTGTCTATATATATTTTTATATTTTTACTTCTGTTTTCTGTTGTCTGCAGAATATTTCATAATTTTTTTGTATGTGGGAAAGCATTTAATGGCTTTGGCCTACATTGTATTCAAATATTTCTAGATCTATAGAATGACAATCATTCTTTGTTTAAAGTCGTGTATTAACAGAGGCCCAGAATAGGAGGAGTATAATTAAAGCTCTTTTCCCCACAATATTTCTTTTTATCTTACCAAACAAATGATGTGAATATTCCAAATAATCAACTCATTTAGACTATTCTTTTGAGTACCAACAACATAGGGTTAGAGGATCAAATAGGGATTTTAGAAAATACAAAGCTCCCCTTATCTAGAGCTCTATATTAACGCTGCAGTATAAATGTAAAACTGTTATCATAGCCGACAACTGGATTATCCGGTATTACGTTCACTTCAGCGTTTTTTATCGACATTGTTAGTTTAAAAAAATATTTTAATTGTGTAAAGAAATATGTTGATAAAACATTTGTGATATTTCTTTTATCAATGCATGATGAGTTTTATAAACGAAATAAAATCATAGTACCGATAATTTGATGAAAAATATCTTCTTTTTCAATTTCTCCAAAACGAAAGCAGAGTACCGTTATTTTCACACACAACGTAAAACAGTAAACAGTTTGTAAATTAGTTGTCATACCATTCGGAACAACTCGGCTTCTCTACCTGATGCAGACGACACTTGGCGCATGTATAGCAGACAACATTTGGAACAATTGTTGAAAAATGAGAAAATGCACGTCATGTTGTGAAATTTCTCATATTTTAATCTGTTCAATTATCAGAAGCAGACGACGAAAATGCTCTAGCATATATTATGTGGAATGTTTAGCTTAACCCTTTCCCTCATAGGCCTACGACAATTCTGAAGCAGACGACTTTGAACGTATTTTGTCAAAACATAGAAAATCTCCAAAATTGAATGGATAACCTGTGACTAAATGTGGAAAACATTGTGGCAAAAGGAGAAATTGCACGTTTTGTGCAATTTCTTCTTTTGTCACTATGTTTTCAAAAAGCTGTCTGCTGCAGAGGCGTCTGAAAGCGTTTATATGAGGGAAGGGTTAATACTTGGGCATGAGTATAGGTGCTACTGTATCTATATCGGGTTAACAAACACATATTAATGGTGATGCCGGTTATTAAAACCTCATATCGACATTTTTAGAAGTAATTTACGAGTCCTAACGCATTATGCAAATAAACTAAAAATGATCATCTGTTAAAGCTACATTATTCCACTTTATAATATGACCAAGATATTAAAACCATGAAATAATGATGACGGGTACAACAATTAATCGACTTGCCCTTCATAAAGTACTTACTAAGAAAAAAATCCATAATTTACGAGTCAACCTATTCTTTCCTACCAATTGCCATTTTCCTTTGGGGTATATACTCATCCTTTTCATTACAAAGACGTCATCATTACAACACACGTTGACCTCAAATCGCGAAACACTAATCAGTAGGCCTAAATTTTTGGGCTAATTTTGAAAATAGAACACGAGTGTCATGACACGCAAAATATCACATATCAGATGCTTTCATTCCTTTAGCGAGTAGGTATTTTCTTATTTTATCATGTACTCTAAGAAATATTTTTTTGTTTTTAAATTCTCTTTTGATCAAATCAAAATGTAGGAATATCGCCTAATCGTTTACAGTAGGTTAACTTCTTTCATATAGCTAACCGTTTAGCCTGATTAATGTGTGTGGCTATAACTCAGTCGTAAACAACGAGGGATATCATGTATGTGGCGATAACTCAGTCGTAAACAACGAGGGATATCATGTATGTGGCGATAACTCAGTCGTAACAAACGAGGGATATCATGTATGTGGCGATAACTCAGTCGTAAACAACGAGGGATATCATGTATGTGGCGATAAGTCAGTCGTAAACAACGAGGGATATCATGTATGTGGCGATAACTCAGTCGTAAACAACGAGGGATATTATGTATGTGGCGATAACTCAGTCATAAACAACGAGGGATATCATATATGTGGCGATAACTCAGTCGTAAACAACGAGGGATATCATGTATGTGGCGATAACTCAATCATAAACAACGAGGGATATCATGTATGTGGCGATAACTCAGTCATAAACAACGAGGGATATCATGTATGTGGCGATAACTCAGTCGTTAACAACGAGGGATATCATGTATGTGGCGATAACTCAGTCGTAAACATCGAGGGATATCATGTATGTGGATATCAATGAGAGTTCAAACCCCGCTTCGACCATTTATCATTTCCGACGATTATAAAACTCATTCCTCGTTAACTACCAATGTCATATCATACAGAACACGTAGTGACCTTTATTCAATTTTGAGTAGTCCATCTCTATAGATGTCTGCAAGTATCTCTTTCCTCCGGCAAAACGTTTTGTAATCAAAGTACAAAGTACTGAAGGTAGAATTGCGATCGTTTAAGAAGAGATACAGAAGTGCATATATGAATATTTATTTTACCGGTTACCTTCAGGCAAAGTTTCGAGTGTGTAACCCTTTCCAGTGCTGAGATTTTGCCTCAACCTGAAACTTTAACCAAAATGTTGACGAATAGACAGACGGAGAGACAGACATCGCCAATCTATAGACCGGAATTGCTAGAGCAATCCGGCCAAAAATAAAAAAATCATCAATTTTAGCAGTAAAATCCTGCCAAGAAGTAATGAATTGAGAGAAAAATGTGCTGAGAGGTCCATAATTTCAAACTTGCTAAGATTTGGTCTGTGCAATGAATGTACAAATTGAAAAATGTATTGTTGACATGTATTTTCTACACCATCATTGTAATGTTGTTTATCATAAATAAAATTATTCCTTTTTTTAAATAAACTTTTAATCAAAATGTGTGTCTCAGTGTTGTCTTCTTCAGCAGTTTGACAGAAACAAAGCCTAAATCTGAAATTGTGTCAATGTGTTATTTGTCAACTCTGTCCCATAAGTTTTGCTTGTGATTTGAACTCTCATAAAAAAAGCACGGAAAGGGACAACTTTCCCAACTTTGATTAAATATGTTTTCAATTAAATTGTAAAAAATATTTTTCTTGTTTTTTGAAAGTTTTGTCATTATTATTTAAGACGGACATTATATACTAGAATAGCCAACTGACTATCATTTGAAAAGGTGTTTCTTATTTAAACATTTCCCACTTGCATACGTAATTGCAGCCGACGACTTTTGAATACATTGATGCAGAAGAAGAAATTGCTCATAACAAGCTTTCTCCTTTTGCAACAATGTTTTCAACTATATTCAATGATTACACTTCCAATAAATGTGATTTTCTGTATCTTTGCTCAGATTTTTTTTAATTCGTCTGCTGCAGAGTTTTTATATTGTGGGGTGGGTTGTGATTTGTTAAAGGGCAAGCAGGATTGGGAATTGAGTGTTGCACTTATCCTAATGAAACACTCGCCTGCCTGTGCATGTTTTAGCTTAACTTAATCCATCATCAACTTAGTCATCTGTTAGTAATCAACTCTATGAACGAAATAATCGCGTCAAAATCTTGAATCGCGTCAAAATCATAACGAACAAACTGTCAAAATCTAATTTTGAACTGTGTAATACAAATTTAGAATAAAAGGATGAATCAGTTAGGTTGTAACAACCAATATCCGCGGGTCATTTACCTGATTTTGGCCGAAAGAAATGATCGATTTCTTGCAAGATTTATTCGTTATTCGTTCTGCCTATTATAATCAAAGTATTCTAAACGCTTTATAAACAAGTGATTTAAAGCGCTCAAATCATTTGATGAAATTTGTTTCTTTAGACGCGGACCTTGTCGAAAGCACCTATCCAAAATGCAAAAGTCATCGTTGTCGAAGGAATAGATGGACTGAGAGAAAGAGAAAGAAAAGGCTTAGCAATGCATACTATCTTTATGAATAAGGACATGAACGAATATGTATGGACTAACGCCTAGAATTTCGTACTAGCCGATCCTTCATTCCACTCGCTTATGCTAGCGGGCGAGTGGATGTTTACATCTCTGCCGAGAGGGAAAAAAGGGTTACAATTTACAAAGGGTAATTGCGCGATGCAGTGCTATATTGGCGTAGTGATATCTAAATAATTGTGTACACTTTAAATATGATATTTACACTTACAAGACTTGTTATTTTCTATTATAAGCTTGAATAATCGGATTTTTTTCCGTTACTCTATGTTTGCTTTTGTGAGCATTCGTAAATTAGTCAAACCAAAAATTGCACTTAATTGTTGGTGGTGAAGGGCATATACATCACGTGACTTCAAACTCACTATGACTATAGCAGCCTCTGCGCATGCGCAAGTCTACCAAAAATCGTCGGTAGCAGAGATGTTAATTTTTCGTCCCCAGGAATGAGAGCCAATATTCTGCACTATAGGCGTCTTCCAAGGCAAAAGTCTAGCCTTTCTTTGTTTAATGACTGCGGGTTCGTGAAGTTTTGAAATGTAAATAATCACATAATTCCAATAAGGGAAAACAAACCATTGAAGGACCCTATCGTTTAACTTGAACTATATACTGGAACGGATCTGTCTTCGGAAAACAGCGTTGCAGCATTTCTGCTTGCTCATTGAATACGAACTGCTTTTGAGCTGTTTTTCCCAATAGGACTTTTATAACGAGTTTATTCTAAGAGATTCAGCAACACATCAACATGTCAATTTTGCATATTCTTCTGGATTTTGATTTTCAGTACCTACCGAACTATCGCGAAACAGCTGGACACATATCAGTATACTATATCGGATAAATAAGTACTTGCATTTTACTTTTACTTCAGCCATTAACCCTCCCCCTCATACGAAAATTCTGCAGCAGACGACTTTGAACATATTTCGACATAAAATGGAAAATCTCTATAATTGACTGGACAACCTATGACAAAAAGTGGAAAACATTGTGGCAAAAGGAGAAATTGCACGTTTTGTGCAATTTCTTCTTTTGTCACTATGTTTTCAAAAAGCCGTCTGCTGCAGAGGCGTCAGAAAGCGTCTATAAGAGGGAAATGGTTAATTATCTATAATATGAATATTGATGATCAATTTGCTAAATAAAAGAAATAAGAAACAAGTAAACATCATACCTTAAAGACGGCGTTTCAAGAAACATCAAACGGACATTACATATTGTGCGTAACATATATCTTATGCATGTTGAAGTGCAAATAAATGCATGTGTTTTAAGTGAAAATTAAACGTGTAGTTAGTTACGTGACATTCTATACAGAAATAGCAGCACAACACTAATGTGGTGAAATGTCCTTGAGGAAAATTACAACTTGAACCTTTTGAACAGATAAGGTTCAAAACAGCCTGTACATGTTCTCAGTCTTATCAGCTATGATTGATTGGGATTGTATGTCGATCAGCCTTATCTGCTATAATTGATTGACTGGGACTGTATGTTGTTCAGCCTTATCAGGTATAATTGATTGACTAGGACTGTATGTCGTTCAGCCTTATCAGGATTGATTGATTGACTGGGATTGTATGTCGTTCAGCCTTATCTGGTATGATTGATTGTATGGGAGTGTATGTCGTCAGCCTTATCAGGTATGATTGATTGACTGGGATTGTCTGTCGTTCAGCCTTATCAGGTATGATTGATTGATTGGGATTGTATGTCGTTCAGCCTTATCAGGTATGATTGATTGACTGGGATTGTCTGTCGTTCAGCCTTATCAGGTATGATTGATTGTATGGGAGTGTATGTCGTTCAGCCTTATCAGGTATGATTGATTGTATGGGAGTGTATGTCGTTCAGCCTTATCAGGTATGATTGATTGTATGGGAGTGTATGTCGTTCAGCCTTATAATGTATGATTGATTGACTGGGATTGTATGTCGATCAGCCTTATCAGGTATGATTGATTGACTGGGACTGTATGTCGATCAGCCTTATCAGGTATGATTGATTGACTGGGATTGTATGTCGTTCAGCCTTATCAGGTATGAATGATTGATTGGGATTTTAAGTCGTTCAGCTGTATCAGGTATGATTGATTGACTGGGATTGTATGTCGTTCAGTCTTATCAGGTATGATTGATCGATTGGGAGTGTATGTTGTTCAGCCTTATCAGGTATAATTGATTGACTGGGATTACATGTCGTTCAGCCTTATCAGGTATGATTGATAGACTGGGATTGTATGTCTTTCAGCCTTATCAGGTATAATTTATTGACTGGGATTACATGTCGTTCAGTCTTATCAGGTATGATTGATAGACTGGGATTGTACGTCGTTCAGCCTTATCAGGTATAATTGATTGACTGGGATTACATATCGTTAAGTCTTATCAGGTATGATTGATTGACTGGGATTGTATTTCGTCCAGCCTTATCAGGTATGATTGATAGACTGGGATTGTATGTCGTTCAGCCTTATCAGGTATGATTGATATACTGGGATTGTATGTCGTTCAGCCTTATCAGGTATGATTGATCGACTGGGATTGTATGTCGTTCAGCCTTATCAGGTATGATTGATAGACTGGGATTGTATGTCGTTCAGCCTTATCATGTATAATTGATTGACTGGGATTGTATGTCGTTCAGCCTTATCAGGTATGATTGATTGATTGGGATTGTACGTCGTTCAGCCTTATCAGGTATGATTGATATACTGGGATTGTATGTCGTTCAGCCTTATCAGGTATGATTGATAGACTGGGATTGTATGTCGTTCAGTCTTATCAGGTATACTTGATTGACTGGGATTGTATGTCGTTCAGCCTTATACGGTATGATTGATTGACTGGGATTGTATGTTGTTCAGCCTTTTTAGGTATGATTGCTTGACTGAGATTGTATGTCGTTTAGTCTTATCAGGTATGATTGATTGACTAGGATTGAATTTCGTTCAGCTTATAAGGTATGATTGAATGACTGGGATTGTGAGTCGTTCAGCCTTATAAGGTATGCTTGACTGACTGGGATTGTATGTCGTTCAGCCTTATTAGGTATAATTGATTGACTGGGATTGTATGTTGTTCAGCCTTATAAGGTATGAATGATTGATTGGGATTGTATGTTGTTCAGCCTTATTAGGTATGAATGATTGACTGGGATTGTATGTCGTTCAGCCTTATTAGGTATAATTGATTGACTGGGAGTGTATGTTGTTCAGCCTTATTAGGTATGAATGATTGACTGGGATTGTATGTTGTTCAGCCTTATCAGGTATGAATGATTGACTGGGATTGTATGTCGTCAGCCTTATCAGGTATGATTAATTGACTGGGATTGTATGTCGTTCAGCCTTATCAGGTATGAATGATTGACTGGGATTGTATGTTGTTCATCCTAATCAGGTATGAATGATTGACTGGGATTGTATGTCATTCAGCCTTATCGGGTATAATTGATTGATTGGGATTGTATGCCGTCAGCCTTGTCAGGTATGATTGATTGTCTGGGACTGTAAGTTCTCAGCCTTATCAGGTATGATTGATTGACTGGGAATGTATATCGTCAGCCTTATCAGGTATGATTGATTGACTGGGATTGTATGTGTCGTCAGCCTTATTAGGTATGATTGATTGACTGGGATTGTATGTCGTCAGCCTTATCAGGTATGATTGATTGACTGGGATTGTATGTCGTTCAGCTTATCAGGTATGATTGATTGACTGGGATTGTATGTCGTTCAGCTTATCAGGTATGATTGATTGACTGGGATTGTATGTTGTTTACATCTACTGTCAGTTATTGAACGGCGGCCAGTTTACATACAATGTGCTCAATAATCCACACACAATTATTTCCAAGTAACTGGCTGCTTTTCCACATAGACAGTTAGCCCTTTGGTGAAAGACGAATGACGCTTGTGTAATTAACTTCTGTCAGAAAAAAATTGTTTTGCATGTGATCCAAGTCACAACCCCCAGATTGACATTCTGCGTCTGTACCGACTGATCTCCTGGGACTTAACCATATCTACTCAGGTTCACAGAAGCTTCTAACAAGCTAGTGTAAGTAACTTGTGAACAATTTAGATAGTGATCAGACAGTGCGGATGTACAGGCTGATCTGGATCTACTACGTTCTCAAAACCCCTTTTGTACATATTCCCATTACAGGGGCTACACTAAGCAAGGAACTACTGTAACAATTGTAATAGACCGCGGACTAAGAACACATTATTCGGTCCACTGCAATCGAACGCTATGAAGACACTAAGATACTGCTGTTTTTACTGGTCCGTGAAGGTCGACGAGTTACGAATTGACGACTGACGAACTGCGACATTTTTTAAGGTCCGTGAAGTTAAGTTGACGAGTGACGAATTGACGAGTGACGCACTGTGACATTTTTTCTAAAAACTTTATTTCTTTCTTTAAGATAATGTATCTGGACGTATTAAATGCAAGTTAGGCCCTATTTCATGTTTCACGGAGATCAGTCATTCAGAAGGGCTTCGTCGACGAAATTGACGAACAAAATATTTTTCTAAAAACTTAATTTATTTCCTTTAGATAATGTATCTGGGCGTATGACAAATTATGCCCCATTTCATGTTTCATAGCGATCAGTCAATCAAAAGAGCTTCGTCAAGTTCGTCAATTCGTCAACTCGTCAATTTAGTTGACGAAATTGACGAACAAAATATTTTTCTAAAAACTTCATTTATTTCCTTTAGATAATGCATCTGGGCGTATGAATGCAAATTATGCCCTATTTCATGTTTCATAGCGATCAGTCAATCAAAAGAGCTTCGTCAAGTTCGTCAATTCGTCAACTCGTCAATTTAGTTGACGAAATTGACGAACAAAATATTTTTCTAAAAACTTCATTTATTTCCTTTAGATAATGAATCTGGGCTTATGAATGCAAATTATGCCCTATTTCATGTTTCATAGCGATCAGTCAATCAAAAGAGCGTCGTCAAGTTCGTCAATTCGTCAACTCGTCAATTTAGTTGACGAAATTGACGAACAAAATATTTTTTTAAAAACTTCATTTATTTCCTTTAGATAATGTATCTAGACGTATTGAATGCGAATTATGCCCTATTTCATGTTTCATCAGTCAATCTGATCTACGTTAAGTTCATTAATTCGTCAAATCGTCAATTTTGTTGACGCAATAACGAAAACAATACTTTTCTAAAAACTTGATTTCTGTCTTTTGGATAATGTATCTGGACGTATTGAAAGAAAATTAGGACTCTATTTCAAATTTCATGGCAATCTGTCATCCAGCAGAGCTTTGTCAAGTTCGTCAATTCGTCAATTTATTTGACGAAATTGCGAAAAAATATTTTTCTAAAACTTTATTTCTTTCCTTTAGATAATTTATCTACACGTATTGAATGCACATTAGACCCTGTTTCAACTTCCATCAGTCATTCAGAAGGGCTACGTCAAGTTCGTCAATTTGTCAAAACGTCAATTTTGTTGACGAATTGACGAAACAAATATTTTTCTAAAAACTTTATCTGTTTTTTAGATACTGAATCTGAACGTATTTAATGCAAATTATACCCTATATCAATTCTCCTGGCCATCAGTCATTCAGAAGAATTACATCAAGTTCGTCAATTCGTCAACTCGTCAATTTTGTTGACGAATTGACGAAAAAATTATTTTTCTAAAAACTTTATTTCTGTCTTTTAGATAAGGTTTCTGGACGTATTGAATGCAACTTTGAACCTATGTCAAATTTCATGGCCATCAGTCATTCAGAAGAGCTTTGTCAAGTTCGTCAATTCGTGAATTTGGTTGAGGAATTGACGAACAAAATAATAATCTGAAAACAATATTTCTGTCTTTTAGATAATGTATCTGGACGCATTGAATACACATAGGGCCATATTTCATATTTCACGTCAATCAGTCATTCAGAAGAGCTTCGTCAAGCTCGTCAATTTCGTGACGAATTGACGAAAAGAAAAAAAATCTTCTGTCTTTAAGATAAGATATCTGGACGTATTAAATGCAAATTAGGCCCTGTTTCATGTTTCATGGCCATCAGTCTTTTAAAAGAGCTTCGTGAAGTTCGTCAATTAGTCAACTCCAAAATAAACGTAAAATGGAGCGAATAGTGTGACAGGGCTTGCGCGCTCGAACAAGATTTGACGATACCGGCTACCCTTTCTACATTTTCTCCGGTAGACGATTCACATGCAGATGATATGCCTGCAGACAAATCACATACAGACGGAACACACGATTACGATCCATCTACGGGCAATCAGGTCACATTTGATGAAGCCATGTCTCTAATAGAAGACAAAGGTATATAATGATTATTATTATCATTATTGTAATTACTATATAATTATTTTCCCGTTCAAACGATATTTAAAAATAGGCATGTGTCATTTGCATTATTACCCCTTCATCGGAAATTAGACAAGTCCAATATCTGTAACATTTTACGGTAAATAATAAGGGTAAAATTAAGATATTTTAAACTGAACGCTTGCACAAGTATGTAAAATTTCCTTTACGCTGTTGGTTCAAAAATATTTGTTCTAACCGAAATATGCTTCTAGATTTTAATACAGCCCCTACTATTTACATTCTACTTTTTCTGTTTGAGTGATGAAGGATTGGGACATTTTATAAACCCCTTCTATATCCGTCGTTAAATAATTGAATAGGTGTTTTTATTTTGATTTAAAAATAAATGTTGTTATAAAAAGATATTTTAAAGAGACCTTTTTTTTTTTTACAGATGAAGCAGACTTTCCGTTTAAAACACCACAGCCTTCCCACCGTCTTGATACGCCCATGTCAATTGACATTGCTAAAATGAAAACTTGTACAGAGTCAGATCGAAATGATTGCGAAAACTATGGTCACATTGAATGTAAGATATCTGTTTGATTAAGTGTACAGTTCGTTGTACTTGTGTCAATTGCATAATTGCTGTCATGGGTGCATTGTCTTTTCGGAACTTTATAGACCCAGATCAGCCCGTGCTGCCGGGTAGTTCAATCAATATCCTCACTTTCTAACACGTGTAAGGTATTTTTGTCATTAATATGTGTAGGTCACATTTGTCTCATATATCAAAAGTAAGTGTGTCTTGACTTGCAATCTTCTGTCTTTAAGATAAGGTATCTGGACGTATTAAATGCAAATTAGGCCCTGTTTCATGTTTCATGGCCATCAGTCTTTTAAAAGAGCTTCGTGAAGTTCGTCAATTAGTCAACTCCGAAATAAATGTAAAATGGAGCGAATAGTGTGACAGGGCTTGCGCGCTCGAACAAGATTGGACGATATCGGCTACCCTTTCTACATTTTCTCCGGTAGACGATTCACATGCAGATGATATGCTTGCAGACAAATCACATACAGACGGAACACACGAATACGATCCATCTACGGGCAATCAGGTCACATTTGATGAAGCCATGTCTCTAATAGAAGACAAAGGTATATAATGATTATTATTATCATTATTGTAATTACTATATAATTATTTTCCCGTTCAAACGATATTTAAAAATAGGCATGTGTCATTTGCATTATTACCCCTTCATCGGAAATTAGACAAGTCCAATATCTGTAACATTTTACGGTAAATAATAAGGGTAAAATTAAGATATTTTAAACTGAACGCTTGCACAAGTATGTAACATTTCCTTTACGCTGTTGGTTCAAAAATATTTGATCTAACCGAAATATGCTTCTAGATTTTAATACAGCCCCTACTATTTACATTCTACTTTTTCTGTTTGAGTGATGAAGGATTGGGACATTTTATAAACCCCTTCTATATCCGTCGTTAAATAATTGAATAGGTGTTTTTATTTTGATTTAAAAATAAATGTTGTTATAAAAAGATATTTTAAAGAGACCTTTTTTTTTTACAGATGAAGCAGACTTTCCGTTTAAAACACCACAGCCTTCCCACCGTCTTGATACGCCCATGTCAATTGACATTGCTAAAATGAAAACTTGTACAGAGTCAGATCGAAATGATTGCGTAAACTATGGTCACGTTGAATGTAAGATATCTGTTTGATTAGTGTACAGAGTAAACAGTTCGTTGTACTTGTGTCAATTGCATACTTGCTGTCATGGGTGCATTGTCTTTTCGGAACTTTATAGACCCAGATCAGCCCGTGCTGCCGGGTAGTTCAATCAATATCCTCACTTTCTAACACGTGTAAGGTATTTTTGTCATTAATATGTGTAGGTCACATTTGTCTCATATATCAAAAGTAAGTGTGTCTTGACTTGCAGAGGGTACAATACAATACAATACAATACAATACAATACAATTGTTCGAGAAGTATATGTGTTACACTAGTGAACTAATCCTAAATTACTTTGAAATATATTTCCTAATTCATTTGTTAATTCAGACAAATCTGCCCAAGGGAAGGATGTTGTACCGGGGAACGCTCAAACTGCAGTTACTGTCAGCCAGGATGCAGCTTGGTCAAAACGTGGTCGTGCAATGAACAGCCTTTCCGGTAAGAAAATAATTATTATTACTATTTTATTTACTTTTTTTATTTTTTTAATTAGCTATGCATTGTACACAATGTCAGGAAATCCCTACTATTATGTTTATTTTTATATTGTTAATGTGTTTGAACTTATGTTTTCAAATGTTGGAGTTTCATAAGAATGTTATGCGAAAAAGGGAAATAGTTTTGTCATGTAACCCGTTCCCCAATAGTACAGAGTGATGTGTTGATGTTTATTTTACGAATGTATGTCGAGCACCGGTAGCTCAGTCCGTAGCGACGCCGACTGTCAATCAAAGGGTTATGAGTTCGAACCCCAGCTCGGCCAACATTCTTTCCGACGTTTGACAAAAGTCACTGTGACACGCGTCATTCGTCTTTCTCCAATGGGCTAACAGTCTATGTGGAAAAGCAGCCAGTTGCTTGGAAAGTATGTTGTATGGAGTACTGGTGTGAGAAAACCAGAAAACATATGAGTAGGAGAACTGGTCGCCGTGATATGACTGAATTTTTTTTGAAAACGGCGTTAAACCCCAATCAATCAATAGTTTTATTTCAGGTTGGGGTCACGTTATAGGGATGCAAACATGAAAATGCCTCGATTTTTCAACAAGAATAAAACGGTGTGCAACGTGTAGCCGTAATGAGCAAAACTGCGAGGCACCACAACATGACTGTCGTAAAAACTGGTCGAAGAGCGCAAAGGCCATGGAGCCTGACATTGCGGTTGAGTTACATAAGAGGGCCGAAACAAAGGGTCTCAAGTATGCGGCCGTTAACGGGGATGATGACTCTAGTTCAATTACGCACATTAAACAAAAGGTTAACCCGGAATTAGTTAAGTATTCTGATATCGGTCATGTAAAAAGAAATATTAGATACAAATTGGATTGTTTGAAGAAAACTCACCGGACGCTAACAGCAAAAGTTCGAGAACAGCTTTTTAAAGAACTTTACTTATACCGTAAAGCAAAATGTAACAAATCTTGAACGGGAGATGGCGTGTGCAATCCAGACCATTGTGTCGCACATGTACGGCGAGCATGGGAACTGTCGAAAATGGTGCACATCAAGATGTAAGGAAGATACCGGGCACAGAAACCTGCCACATGGCTTACCACTCACGGACACGGACCTGCGAATTTCGCTAGAAAACCTTTTAGTTCCGTATATAAGCAATGCAAAAAATTTACTTACAACTGGCAATTCTCAGGCTAATGAATCAACCACGCTGCATGGAGCAAAAATCCAAAATTCAGAAATTATAATTTAAGCGAAAGTTTTGATTACCGCGTTTCTGCAGCAGTAGTTCAATTTAATAACGCCTAAAGCTATGTAAATGAAAAAGTAAGTGATATCAGTGAAATATGCGGTTAGAATGGACACAGAGCGGAAACGTCAAAAGCTGTATACAAGATCTGTTCATGCTAAACGAGGAAGGCTTACATTAAAATATGAACGAAATACAAGGACAAAATCAGATGAAATGAAAGAAGGAATGTCATAAAAGTCATTATGTGGATTTGAAAATAGTTCAGTTCTAGACATAACGGAAATTCCAATCTTCAACACTGTTGAAGTACCAAAGGAAAACGTGAATATTGTATTTTTTTTATTTAGAAACAACCAGTCTAGGACAAAAAGCAGAGATAGTACAAATAGCCGCCAAATGTGAAACTGATATCTTCAGTTGTTACATTCTACCAGACGGCGAATTAGACAAAAGAGCAACTGAGGTTAATCACATTATTTTGCAGACATACTAAAGCGGTCACCGGGTCCTTTGTAAAAGTGGACACACTTTGAAACCAGTCAATTTAAGTGACGGTTTACGGCAATTTCTTGTGTGGTTTACCAAATTAGAAAAGAAAAATATCGTCCATGCGGCACACAATGGAAAGGCGTTCGACAATATAATTCTAATAAAAAGCCTGAACAGATGTAATATTTTATCTAATTTTAGAGAGCTGGTATTTGGGTTCATGGACACACTTGTTCTTCGGAGGAAAGAAAGAGCAGGTTTAAAATCCTACTCTGTTGAAAATGTATACAAAACTGCTTTTGGAATAACCTTCAATGCCCATGAAGCAGAAGCCGACACTACAGCAATTTCTAACATAATTATAAAGTTTGCAATTACTCTAAAAGAGATGATATCACAGATCAATCGACGAAATGTTTGCAACTATGAACAATTATTTCTATCGTTCCGATATTCAAAGAAAACTGTGAATGGGGACATCCGGAATCACGTCATACATGGCAAACAAAACTAAAAGTCGCTTAAAGTGGCCTTTCCTACAAGCACCTGCAGCTGGCGTACGTCAGAGATCACGAAAATGGGATTAGGCTGCTTCTATCTGAAAAGCATAATAACAAGGCAAGAGTAACAACAAAAAGGGCAGTGATAGATAAAATTAAATAACACTTTGCTGAACAAATCAGGATAGCGGAACAATCATAATAAAGACTTCTTAAATGTGCACTATATTTACTGACAAATTCATTGCCTGTACTACATACATGTAAGAATGGTTGTTTTTAAATTGTAAGTAATATCATTTTAAGTGTTATTGTTCATTTTTTAACATTGTTATAATTGAGAGAAATCACATTTATTTATTAAATAAAAAGCATTGGATAAATATGCAACAAATGTGACCAGCCTACACTTTTCTGGTGTACATATATGGAATGCCATACCTTCAAACATAAGGTTCCTTTCAAATCTTACAAAATTTAAGTATGCAATTTTAAAGCACATTGTTTCAAAACGTCATCTTCTGTAAATCACGAGAAAGTTAGTCACAGTATATGTGGGTAACTTGTTTCTCAACAAACACTTTAATTTCATGTATCACATTACAAGGTTGATACATTATTTACTCTTGTTTACTTTTGACGCTTCTGTATCACAATTGACGTTTTCATTTTTGATGTTATTTTGGGGTGGGGTGGGGGCGGGGGGAGGGGGGGGGGGGGGGTGGCTTTTTGGTGATAGGGGAATTAATTGTTTCATCAATGTATAATCCTTTATGATAGCTATTAAGATGGCCTCATTGTAAAATAGGTAATGGCTAAATGAGTCACCAGTATATTATTATTATTATTATTATTATTATTATTATTATATTAAAAATACAAACTAATATTGCGCAAAAACGAAGTCGGTATGGTATTCTTTTCTTGATATCAAACGACCTGTTATTGAATTCTCAATAAATAGAATTAAAAAAATCAAAAATTAAATGTACAGATTTTTTTTAAATGAAAGAAAATCTCACTTATTTTGCTCCTGAATAGTGACGTTATAGACTTCTTTTCTTTCTTTCAACGTAAGACACAACGAAGAAAATGATATGTACGTGAAGGTATTCTTAAAATGCAAGTCGTGATATAAGTTCGCCGCTAATAACATATAACTGACCAAAATATAAGCTTCTTTTGCTTTCACGCGGGAAATGTGACAGACGTCTAAGACGTCTAAAACGTGACGTCCGTGGTATACTTTGGAGACTCGTAGTTTAAAAACTGATTTAAATATGAAAAAAGTAAAGACATTATCTTATTAGGAATATGGTGTATTATGGTGATGCAAAATTAATTGGGGGGGGGGGGGGGGGGGGGGGGGGGGGGGGGGGGGGGGGGTATTATTAGATATATATTTTTTAAATGTCTTGAACATATTACAATTGCGTTTGTTTAAAAACACTAAGTTATGACACATCTAAAATGAAATAAGTATTCCGATGTTTTAAGTATGTGCAGTTTCTTTATTTTGACTCGCATTTACGTTTTTGTGTTTTATTTACGAAGACAAAACAGTCCCTATTAGCAAGACTGAGATACTTTATTTTCATAAACTATGTAATCAAAAGGCGATAACTACAAACCTTTACGTCGCACAGTCTAATTTGTTTACATACGCGCACCTGCTTGCAGCAGACTATCGATATGAAAATCACGTCGAATTCTCCTTTTAATAGATAAGTATAAACATAAACTGGTAACAGAAACAAAAATAAGAAATATTTTGTGAAAATATGTCTCAAATATAAGCCTGTTTATCTGTCGTGAACGTCGAAACGCCTTTTCCTCAGTTCGTGACCTAGTTTCATATTGCCAAAATGTAAGAGAAGTACCCGGAAGTAAAATGTAAACTTAGAAAAGTGATTTGTTTATGCAGACAAAAAATGTCGCACGACAAATTTATTTCTTAAACGTCACGAAACGAGTGCATGGTAAGAGTAGGCAGGTCATTCCGACAAAAAATAAGGGTTTAACTTTAACTGTTTACGTGGAGCATGCGTTCTCAATTATCACACTTCAAACATCAAATGCAATAATATTAATTGCCAAAATCATGCAGTTAATATCGTTTAACCGTTTATAACGTGAAATGAATACGCAAAGTGAAGTTTTGTGTATTTAATGTATTGGATATATATTAAATATTAGGACGGAACGAAGGTTCAAGGTAAGTTTGCATTCATTAACAATTTCTCCATTATAATGCCTACCTGCGTTTTACAGTAATACAAGATTTGTACGAATTAATAATATAGATATGCCGTGGTATAACTGTAATATTATTCAAAACGGCGTTAAACTCCGCCGAGGTATAACTATAATATTATTGAAAACGGCGTTAAACTCCGCCGTGGTATAACTGTAATATTGTTGAAAACGGCACTAAACTCCGCCGTGATATAACTGTAATCTTGTTGAAAACGCCATTAAACTCCGCCGTGGTATAACTGTAATATTGTTGAAAACGCCGTTAAACTCCGCCGTGGTATAACTGTAATATTGTTGAAAACGCCGTTAAACTTCGCCGTGGTATAACTGTAATATTATTGAAAACGGCATTAAACTCCGCCGTGATATAACTGTAATATTGTTGAAAACGGCATTAAACATCGCCGTGGTATAACTATAATATTGTTGAAAACGGCGTTTAACTCCGACGTGGTATAACTGTAAAAATGTTGGAAACCGTTTTAAACTCGGCAATGGTAAACTGTAATATTGTTGAAAACGGCGTTTAACTCCACAGTGATATTACTGTAATATTGTTGACAACAGCATTAAACTCCGCCCTGGTATAACTGTAATATTGTTGGAAACGGTTTTATACTCCGCCTTGGTATAACTATAATACTGTTGAAAACGGCGTTAAACTCCGCCGTGGTATAACTGTAATATTGTTGAAAACGGCCTTAAACTCCGCCGTGGTATAACTATAATATTATTGAAAACGTCGTTATACTCCGCCGTGGTATAACTATTATATTGTTGAAAACGGCATTTAACTCCGCCGTGTTATAACTGTAATAATGTTGAAAACGGCGTTAAACTCCAAAGTGGTATAACTGTAATATTGTCGTCAACGACATTTAACTCCGCCCTGGTATAACTGTAATATTGTTGAAAAGGACGTTAAACTCCGCCGTAGTATAACTGTAATATTGTTGAAAACGGCATTAAACCTCGCCGTGGTTTAACTGTAATATTATTGAAAAACGGTGTTAAACTTCGCCGTGCTATAATAATAATAATAATAATAAGTATAATGATAATATCTATTTTTTGAAGGTAACATCTAAGACACATACAGACAATTTAACAATGGCTATACATATCTTATTTTCATATGGCCTTCAATAATATAACACACACAAACATTACATTTAACAACATGCAAATTTCAATGAAAAATTATGGCATGAAGTATAAATATAATTTTCAATCATGTTAAGACAGACACTCCAATTACTCCAAACACAATTCTTAAAATAATATCCGCAAAAAATCAAGATAGGGTTAGTATGGAACCTTTTCCAGAAGATATTTCTTATAATTTCGTTTGAATGATACAATAGACGTTGAGTGCTTTATATGTGATGGAATGCTATTCCAGACTTTGAAACCAAAATATCTAAATGAATTTGTTCTAAGTTTGTACGTCAATGCTAAATTGTTATTGGATTGTGAGCGTATAACTGTAATATAGTTGAACACGAATCTAAACTCCGCCGTGGTATAACTATACTCTTGTTGTAAACGGCATTAAACTTCGCCGTGGTATAAATCAATATTGTTGAAATCGGCGTTAAACTCCGCTGTGGTATAACTATAATACTGTTGAAAACGGCATGAAACTTCGCCGTGGTATAACTATAATATTATTGAAAACGGCCCCGGTTAAACTCCGCCGTGATATAACTGTAATATTGTTGAAAACGGCATTAAACTCCACCGTGATATAACTGTAATATTGTTGAAAACGGCGTTAACTCCGCCGTGATATAACTGTAATATTGTTGACAACGGCGTCAAACTGCGCCGTGATATAACTGTAATATTGTTGAGAACGGCGTCAAACTCCGCCGTGATATAACTGTAATATTGTTGAACGGCGTCAAACTCCGCCGTGATATAACTGTAATATTGTTGACAACGGCGTCAAACTCCGCCTTGGTATAACTGTAATATTATTGATAACGGCATAAACTCCGCCTTGGTATAACTGTAATATTATTGAAAACTGCATTAAACTCCGCCCTGGTATAACTGTAATATTATTGATAACGGTTTTAAAGTCTGCCGTGTTATAACTGTTATACTATTGAAAACTGCATTAAACTCCGCCCTGGTATAACTGTAATAATGTTGCTAACGGTTTTAAAGTCTGCCGTGTTATAACTGTTATACTATTGAAAACGGCGTTAAACTCCGCCGTGATATAACTGTAATAATGTTGCTAACGGTTTTAAAGTCTGCCGTGTTATAATTGTTATACTATTGAAAACTGCATTAAACTCCGCCCTGGTATAACTGTAATAATGTTGCTAACGGTTTTAAAGTCTGCCGTGTTATAACTGTTATACTATTGAAAACGGCGTTAAACTCCGCCGTGATATAACTGTAATACTATTGAAAACGGCGTTAAACTCCGCCGTGTTATAAATGTAATATTATTGACAACGGCGTTAAACTCCGCCGTGGTATAAATGTAATATTGTTAAAAACGGCATAAAACTCTGCTTGGCCCCTCTTATTTCAGCCGGCGACACATTATGGTTTTACCTACCAGCTTTCTACATGACGATCTCAAGAGGTTCTAAATTTATTCGCCATCTCGAAGCATCCCTGGTTTCTCTTTCATCCATGTATTCTGTTCTAGTTTTCTTGTACATCGTCTCACTACTTATAAGCAGATCGGGCGACATTGAGCTTAATCCTGGTCCCTCGATAAACTCTGATAGCTTGAACACCTCATTCGTATCATATGCAGGACTAACCAATAGTGGTCTGAGCATCATGAATCTGACCATACAAAGTTTGAAACCGAAAACCGACATTCTTACAGTAAAAGCCCAATCGTACGATGTTCTTGTCTTTACTGAAACATGTTTGTCAAGTAAATATTCAGACGAAGATGTCCAAATCCCAAACGTTGTGACAGAAACGATTGTCTTGATGGTGGAGTTGCTATTTACGTCCGAGATACTCTGCATGCCATTCCACAGAATGATCTTCAAGTTAATGGTGTCGAAGCTGTTTGGGTTAAATTACATGTTGGCCAGTGCGAACTACTTGTTGGTGGAATCTACCGTCCTCCTAACTCAAACAACACACAGTGACTAAACATGGAACATTCGCTCGACCAAGCTTTCAACCAGCATATTGACAACATACTTGTAGCAGACGATTTTAATATCAATATCAATTCGAATCCGTCTAATAGGATGTGTAAATTGATAGACTCCTTAAATTCTGAATAGCTCATTAACTCATCGACTCACTACACCGAGCACTCAAATTCATTTATTGGCCTCATGTTTATCAAATACTAAATTCAAGTTATTTCAAGTTTCGTCACAGATCCTTTTGTTCCTAATCTTGTTCGATATCACTGTCCGACTGTTGCTCTCTTGAAATTCACTAAACCTAAATAAACTTATTTTCAGCGAAAAATTTGGATATATGACAAAGGCGACTATGCAAACTATAATGATAAACTGAGATCCACTAACAGGTCATTCATCGAAAACAATCAAAATCTAGATGTTACCACAGACACAATCGCTAACTCAATTTTACAAGCAGCTTCCGAAAGCATTCCAAATAATTATGTAACTATTCGTCCCGGTGATGTTCCTTGGATAAACAATGAGGTAAAAAACAAAATAAGAAAACGTAACAAATTGACGAAGCTCTTCTGATTGACTGATCGCCAAGAAACATGAAATAGGGCCTAATTTGAATTTAATACGTCCAGATACATTATCTTAAAGAAAGAAATAAAGTTTTTAGAAAAAGTGTCATAGTTCATCACTCGTCAACATAACTTCACGGACCTAAACAAATGTCACAATTCGTCACTCGTCAACCTAGCTTCACGGACCTAAAAAAATGTCACAGTTAGTCACTCGTCAATTCGTCACTCGTCAACCTAGCTTCACGGACCTAAAAAAATGTCACAGTTCGTCACTCGTCAATTCGTCACTCGTCAACCTAGCTTCACGGACCTAAAAAATGTCACAGTTCGTGACTCGTCAACCTTACTTCACGGACCTAAACAAATGTCACAGTTCGTCACTCGTCAATTCGTCACTCGTCAACCTAGCTTCACGGACTTAAAAAAATGTCACAGTTCGTCACTCGTCAATTTGTCACTCGTCAACCTAGCTTCACGGACCTAAAAAAGATGTCACAGTTCGTCACTCGTCAACTCGTCACTCGTCAACCTAGCTTCACGGACCTAAACAAATGTCACAGTTCGTCACTCGTCAATTCGTCACTCGACAACATATTGACAAATTGACGAAGCTCTTCTGATTGACTGATCGCCAAGAAACATGAAATAGGGCATAATTTACATTTAATACCTCAAGATACATTATCTTAAAGAAAGAAATAAAGTTTTTAGAAAAAGTGTCACAGTTCGTCACTCGTCAATTCGTCAATCGTCAACATAACTTCACGGACCTAAAAATATGTCACAATTCGTCACTCGTCAACCTAGCTTCACGGACCTAAAAAAATGTCACAGTTCGTCACTCGCCAATTCGTCACTCGTCAACCTAGCTTCACGGACCTAAAAAAATGTCACAGTTCGTCACTTGTAAATTCGTCACTCGTCAACCTAGCTTCACGGACCTAAAAAATGTCACAGTTCGTCACTCGTCAACCTAACTTTACGGACCTAAAAAAATGTCACAGTTCGTCACAGAGCTGTCTCACCTGAAATCAGCATTGTTTGCTTTTTAGTTATCAAAATAGTCCAAACTTTTATTACTTGAGAAATGGAGACCGATTGTCAACATGGTGTCTTCTTTAAACAGTTCGGCGCTAAAAGAGTTAAATCCTTTTTAAGTCGTCTGCTGCAGATTTGTTGTATTAGGGAAAGGAAGGAAATAAGTTAATACCATTGACAACATAAACATTTTATTTCAAGTGCATTACATGTATACCGGGGCGTTGAACAATACTTATCAACGAGTTACGTATTCTTGATTTTGGTTGCGAAATTCGCCGAGCCCCCGGTAGCTCAGTCGCTAGCGGCGCGGGCTGTCAACCCAGGGGTTGTGAGTTCGAATCCCGGCTCGGCCAACTTTCTTTCCGACGATTGACAAAAGTCAATGCGACATGTGTCATTCGTTTTCCACCAATGGGCTAAGTCTATGTGGAAAAGCAGCCAGTTGCTTGGGAAGATTTTTGTGTGGAGTACTGGTGTGAGAAAACTAGGAAATGCATGAGTAGGTGAACTGGCCGTGATATAACTGAGAGATTGTTAAAAATGGCGTTAATCCCCAATCAATCAATCATTGATTGCGAAATTCCATTGACCACCGACCTATGAATACATCATTTGGAAAAGGTTGGTATCGTTCGTGCAGGTGTTCGGAAATATACGATTGTTCGCGAAGGTACATTATTTGCCGGTTTTTGTGTGGTGCAGTGGTCTATCTGTATAACGTTTTCATGTCGTTTGTGGTTTTTGGGATAGGGGCGTTTCGCCACTATCTCATAGCGAAGCTGCTTTCGAAAAGTCGGATTAAAGCTGCAACCGCAGTCCACATGTGTATACCTACACCAAAATCGAGTTTTGATTGGTTATATTCTGCCTTTTCAACGATTTCATTGGTTCGACCGAATCACAAAACCCTCCGCTTGCATAAATTTATGAGACAAAATAGTTTCTATGAATGAAATTCACTCTGAACTATGGTTGACCTCAATGTCAGTAGTGTGAGGTAACGTCGACCGTTCTGTGACCCCATTAGTTTACAACAGTCGACTTATAGAGAAATGTGCAAAGCACTGTAAATACAATTATTGAAAGGAGTTGAAACCATTGTGGCAAAAGTAGAAATTGCCTACGAAAAGCAATTTCCCCTTTTGTCACAATGTTTTCGATTGTCGTCTGCTGCACATGCGTCTGTAAGCGTCTGTAGGCGGAAAATGGTTACATCCTTCCCATGGAAGCGGAACCCTTTCCGTGATACTATAACAGTTCGAATATTTAAAAAATATTGTTGAAAATGGAGCTATTGCTGACAATGAGCAATTCCTCCTTTTCACACAATGCTTTCAAACACGTTTCAAATTAATTCTTTTCATATTTAAACGTTTTACTATGGACGTTCTTTCCCTTTTTCTCCCTTCCGGACACATTTTGAATAACATGCTAGAGATGAATGATTACGAGCAATTTTGCCTTACATCAAGGGGAAAAATATATAGTTGAAACCTTTGTGGAAAAAGAGGAAATGGGTCATGATAAACAATTCTGCAGCCGTCTGCTGCACATGCGTCAAAAAGCGACTGTAAGCGGGAAAGGGTTGAACCGTTCCCGTTATAGCTACTTAGTTACAAACAAATGTTGAAAGTATATTTGCAAACGGAGCAATTGCTGACAATGAGCAATTCCTCCTTTTCAAACAATGCTTTGAAACATGAGTATATTTGCAAACGGAGCAATTGCTGACAATGAGCAATTCCTCCTTTTCAAACAATGCTTTGAAACATGAATCAATTTGTTTCTATAACCTAGATAACGAAAACATTTGTCTACAGTTATTATTTTAACCTTTGCCCCTTTTAGACACATTTGACTAACCTTAACAGATGAATGATAATCAACAAGTTTGTCATTTTCCACAATGTTTTCATCACTATTCAAAATCATACTTTTATTAATTCAGGTCAATAGTCATGCCTTAGTTCAATGTTGTTTGCTGTATATTTAGTCTATGTGGTCAAGGTTAAGGAATACTGTAAACAAACTTGTTACAACATAATTCGTCCAAAGAGAGAGGTCCTACTGTGTATACATGCCATGAAATAATGTTACAAACGGTCTCACCGCTACTGGGGAATTGTTGGTAAAACAGGTCGCGTTTTGTGTTGAATATTCTCATGTGTCGCTGTATGTAGACCCTACTAGGAAATAGAAATTAAATCTACAAATTATAGATAAGTTAATTTCAACATTGATTGATTGGGATTTAACGCCGTTTTTAACATTTCTTCAGTCATATCACGGCGGCCAGTTCACCTACAAATGTATTTCCTGGTTTTCTCAAACCAGTACTCCTCACAACAATCTTCCCAAGCAACTGGCTGCGTTTCCACATAGACTTAGCCATTGGTGAAAGACGAATGACGCATGTCGCATTGACTTTTGTCAAACGTCGGAAAGAAATTTGGCCGAATTTGTCAACACATCCGAGTTATAACCGCAAGGTCATTATTTATTTGATTATTGAGAAGCTTCTAGCGATTTTGGGACTAAAATTATAATGTATATGCATTTGCGTTAATTTAAGACTCAACGTTCATCAACGTGTAATATAGTCCTAGATGTATCTGTTGACAAATAAACTAGAAATGTAGTCTAAATAGGTTTTTGAAAATTAACCTTGACGGTCCGGTCCCGTTTCGGAGATACAATTAAATTGCAAATACTTTACAAATACCATAATCTAAGCTGACGTGTTTTGACGCATCGAACCAGTCTTCTGTAATCAATACTTGAGTTGTCTCCGTCTGTAAAGCTTGGAGGTATAATCCGGCGTCCGGCCGGCTGTCTGCCTGAATGTGCATTCGTCCGTCCGTCATGGATTGCATGTATTGGTTAACACGTTGTTTCTGTATGGCAGATTTATTTCAAAGTGGTCACAATTATACCCGTGTGATCAGGAGAACGGCAAAGTACTAGGTACATAACTCTGGTCTGTTTTTTCAGTTATCTCCATTTTTCCTTATTTAGTTCAGCGATTGTCTCAATTAACTTTCATTGTATCAATTTCAAACTCGGTTTGTATGTAACTTATGACCTACAGATGTGCAGTGCACCATTACCATAAATTAAGCATGCTGCGTTTGGAGTGTGTATATTTTTGTCTTTCAATGTTCTCCCTTATTATATGCAACACATGCGTTCCGCGAAATTCCCTTTTTCGTTAATGAGTGCTTCCCCAAGATTTGTACTTCGTCAAATCTAATCTGTTTTTTAGGTGTAAACTCAATTTTTTCATTTCTTCGGTTATTGTCTCAATATATGTCCAATATATCAATTTAAGACTTGGTGTATAGGAAACTCAGAGCTGCAATTGTGCAGTGCAAAAGAAACATAACTCTATCATGCTTTCGATCGTCTTTCATTTATCAGCATGATTACAATATACATTGTGGATCTTTAGTGATTTCTGAAATATTTTAATTAAGGGTAGCTGCTCGGTTTTTTTTTGTCAATCTTTTGTCCTTCGATATTTTGTTTATACAAGAAAAGGGTAAAACTTTGACAAATGAGGTATATGTTATTGGCAGGCAATATGTGTTGCTTCAAACATTTTTGGTTTGGTTTGTTTAAAGGTCATTGTTTCATTGTTTCAACAATGTTTGTCCATATGATCTATGCCATATGTTTTCAATTTACATATGCCCCCTATACCATCAGCGCTTTCAGCGCTTTGATTAAATGTTTAGTGTTACACTGCCTGGCCGGAAGAGAAGTATTCGGATATCACTCGGCCTCTGGCCGGTAGCGAATATAGAACTCCTTAGTTTTGGGATATCACACTGCCTAGCTGGTAGAGAATATAAATTTCATTAGTATTCGGATATCACACTGCCTGGCTGGTAGAGAATATCAATTTCATTAGTATTCGGATATCACACTGCCTGGCTGGTAGAGCATATAGATTTTATTAGTATTCGGATATCACACTGCCTGGCTGGTAGAGAATATATATTTCATTAGTATTCGGATATCACACTGCCTGGCTGGTAGAGAATATAGATTTCATTAGTATTCGGATATCACACTGCCTGGCTGGTAGAGAATATATATTTCATTAGTATTCGGATATCACACTGCCTGGCTGGTAGAGAATATATATTTCATTAGTATTCGGATATCACACTGCCTGGCTGGTAGAGAATATATATTTCATTAGTATTCGGATATCACACTGCCTGGCTGGTGAGAATATAGATTTCATTAGTATTCGGATATCACACTGCCTGGCTGGTAGAGAATATAGATTTCATTAGTATTCGGATATCACACTGCCTGGCTGGTAGAGAATATAGATTTCATTAGTATTCGGATATCACACTGCCTGGCTGGTAGAGAATATATATTTCATTAGTATTCGGATATCACACTGCCTGGCTGGTAGTGAATATAGATTTCATTAGTATTCGGATATCACACTGCCTGGCTGGTAGAGAATATATATTTCATTAGTATTCGGATATCACACTGCCTGGCTGGTAGAGAATATATATTTCATTAGTATTCGGATATCACACTGCCTGGCTGGTAGTGAATATAGATTTCATTAGTATTCGGATATCACACTGCCTGGCTGGTAGAGAATATAGATTTCATTAGTATTCGGATATCACTCTGCCTGGCTGGTAGAGAATATAGATTTCATTAGTATTCGGATATCACACTGCCTGGCTGGTACCGAATATAGAATTCCTTAGTATTCGGATATCAATCTGCTTGGCCGGTGTGAATATAAAAATCCCCTTAGTATTCGGATATCACTTTGCCTGACCGGTTTTGAATATGAAAATCACCTTAGTATTCGAATATCATTCGGTCTGGCCGGTAGAGAATTTACAAATCCTTTGTATTCGAATATCACTCGGGGCTGACCGGTTATATATGACGATCCCCTTAGTATTTGGATATCACTCGGGCTGACCGGTTTGAAATATGACAATCCACTGACCGGTTATATATGACGATCCCCTTAGTATTCGGATATCACTCGGGCTGACCGGTTTGAAATATGACAATCCACTGACCGGTTATATATGACGATCCCCTTAGTATTCGAATATCACTCGGGCTGACCGGTTTTAATATCCACTGACCGGTTTGAAGATAACAAAAAACCCATTTAGTATTCGGATATCACTCGGCCTGGTCTGATCGGTGAGAAGTAAACAATCCCCTAAGTTTTCGGATATCATTCGGCCTCTGACCGATGTGAAGATAACAATCCCCTAAGTTTTCGGATATCATTCGGCCTCTGACCGATGTGAAGATGACATTCCCCCTTAGTATTCGGATATCATTTGGCCTGGGCGAAATGAAGATACACCCCCGTGAGTATTCGGATACGCCTCTATCAATAATATGGTTATATACACGTTTGGTTTAACTCAAAATTGAGGTTTTTGCAAACAATACTGATTCAGGTGAGGCAGCTCGTAACGAGCTGTCAAACCTGAAATCAGCATTATTTGCCTTTTAGTTATCAAAATAGTCCAAACCTTTAATACATGAGAAATGGAGACGCCCGATTTTGGAACATGGAAGAGTCTACTTTAAGCAATTCGGCGCTGAAAGAGTTAATACGCCGCTATCAACACATCTCATTCGTTTCACGACTTGTTTTTGTAAATAACATCTGCTACTTGTCAACTTATTCTTATACCAACTCGTTCGTTTAACTCTTTCAGCGCCAAAGGCAATATTGAGCTTTTTGCAAACAATACAGATTCAGGTGAGTCAGCTCGTAACGAGCTGTCTCACCTGAAATCTGCATTGTTTGCCTGTGAGTTATAAAAATATTCCAAAAAATCCTATAACACGAAAATAGAGTCGTCCGAGTTTGAACATGGAAGAGTCTTCTTTAAACAATTCGGCGCTGAAAGGGTTAAACACTTTATATGCTATCATGTAATCCTGCGATAAGAGCCAAATAGGGACACATTATAAGCATTGTTACATTATTTGGTATGACCCGATCATGGACCGAAATTCAAGGCTGACACTCTAACAACAATCAAAGCGATTGATTGATTGATTGATTGGGGTTTAACGCCGTTTTAAACAATTTCTCCGTCATATCACGGCGGCTAGTTCACCTACTCATGCATTTCCTGGTTTTCTCACACCAGTACTCCACACAACAATCTTTCCAAGCAACTGGCTGCTTTTCCACATAGACTTAGCCCATTGGTGGAAGACGAATGACGCATTGCCTTTTGTCAATCGTCGGAAAGAAAGTTGGCCGAGCCGGGATTCGAACTCACAACCCCTAGATTGACAGCCCGCGTCGCTACCGACTGAGCTACCGGGGCTCGGCTCAAAGCGATCATGATACCTGTTTTCAAATGAGTCAAAGCTGGCGAGGTTTTGTTGCATGTTCATACCCCATATAGGGATCACCAACAGAGATATGAGCCCTTCCATGGGAAAGGGTACACGTTACCTGCTTTGATCAATGCAGATTAAGATCAGCCCTTGCTACCAGACAGTCTAATTAAGTACTACACTCTGCACATAGTTCTAACATAAGATTGAAAGAAGCTTATGTCTACTGGTGTAGGTTCTTATATCCCGGAGCAGATAACAGGCTGATTTGGTACTACACTCTGCACATATTACTTGCATAAGCTTGAAAGGAGCTTATGTCTACTTGTGTAGTTTCTGATAACACGGAGAAGATAACAGACTGATTTGGTACTGCACTGTTCAGAAATGCCAACGAGTATCGTTTCTATTTTACTTTTGAATGTGTCAGAGAAATTACGAACGTGAGTATATTATAAGTTATTGGGGCGATAGCCGAGTCCCCCTATTCATCAAACAGACCCCCTATATTTCCGTAGTGGGTCAGTAACAAACCCAATAATGTATTTATTTCGTCGACCACTTTAAACTGAACTATACTGTAACTTGTTGATATTTATTAGTAGCATAATATGACGTCATGAGTAAAAGATCAATCAATATTGATTAAAGAATTGGAATAGATATATTATTTAAAAAAATACATTTATTTCAATTCATTTCACTTCTTTCTGGGTAACTGGTAACATTTAAGAGCCACTTTACGAAAACCAACCTTTAAACTGACTTTTTTACTTTACTCACCCCCTATGGAATTTACTCAACCCCCTATAAAAAATATAGGGGGTCTGCACGTGACACGCTTTAACCAATGAAATTGCTAAAATTTCGTGGGAGGCGAAATAACAGACGTTAGTAAACTGTTAATACACTGATGAGACTTTACCGAGCACGGGTAGGTCATATGGTAGCGAAAAGGGCTGTCAATCCAGGTTGTTGTGAGTTCGAACCAGCATGATCGTCGACGTTTGACAAAAGTCTATGCGACAAGCGTTATTCGTCTTCCACAAATGGTCTCACATCTCATGTGGGAAAACAGCCAGTTGCTTTGAAAGCCTGTTGTGTGGAGTACTGTTGTGAGAAAGCCAGGAAACACAAATGTACGTGATATAGCCGTCGTGATATGACTGACAAGTTGTTTAAAACGGCGTTAAACCGCAATCAATCAATGAATATTGAGACTATATCGAGGGCTTGGCGTGAAACGGTTGTAACTTAAAACCTATTTTGAAAACCCTGATTTGGGGGCATTTTTGACCCATTTGTAAATAATGCAATTTTAGGTGCCATTGCTCAGAACGAGCAATGGCACCTACATTTCCATTGTTTACCAAGAAAAAAGATTTAACACTCATAAAGACTTAATGGCGAGATGATTAACCTTGGTAAAAAAAAAATCAATTTTAGTTACAACCGTTTCACGCCAAGCCCTCGATATGTATACTCAGTCACAGGACGAACCGAGGCTTCATTGTAGGAAGGTGTGATGCAACCTTAATTCACCGGACACAGCTTTTAACTCTTTCCTTCATACGACAATTCTGCAGCAGACGTCTTTGAACATGTTTTGTCAAACAATGGAAAATCTCTATAATTGAATGGATAACCTTTGACTAAAAATGGAAAACATTGTGGCAAAAGGAGAAATTGCTCGTTTCGAGCAATTTCTTCTTTTGTCACTATGTTTTCAAAAAGCCGTCTGCTGCAGAAAGCGTCTATATGAGGAAAAGGCTGAATTTAAACCTGACTAAAATTAAAATAATGCTAAAAAAGCAAAGAAAACAAACGAATCCTTTCTAATAAAGTGCAAATCACTTTCTATATATTGTGCTTTGTATATTGCTTCCCTTTCCCACATGCCAAAACAAATAGAAACATCTGCTGCAGACGATTTTTAAAAACATTATTGCAAAAGTTGAAATGGCTGGGAAAATGCTTTGTTGTTTTTGTCGATTTTTTCAAATGTTTCCAATGATTATTCTTTCATTCATATATATTTCCCGTATTTTTGCTCCGACGTTTTGAAATCCGTTTGTTGTAGATGTGTGGTATGTGGGATAGAGTTGATCAATAATAACAGGGGCGGAAAGGACTTTGATTGTATGCGTACACGATATGTAGTATAGATTACAGCAGATAGGGAAATAAGGCCATAAAATCAAGTGTACATTAATTATCAAATATGCTAATTTTAAACACTTCCAACTTTAAACGTTTCCCATAAAAACACACCTCATAAAACATCTACTAAAAAATGTTGACTCTATCAATGATTGTTTTTAAAAATGTTGTCTGCTGCAGATGTGTTAGATGCGACTGCATGGTTGAACGAGAAAATTCATTACACACAAGAAGCCAAATCAAAATCCGAATGAATGGCGGGGGTTATTACATGTGTCGATTTTTACGTTATTTGATGTTACGTTAATGTGCCGGGCAGGCTTGCGCTACGTATGCAAGATTGTATGATGAGTCTTAAACCTCGACTTTAGGAGAAAGAGTCAGGCTGAGCATTGATTCTTCTTCGGATACTGACGCCTTCATAGTGCTTTATGAGGCGTATTTAAAAAGAATGAACATGAAAGTTGCCAGTTTTGGCGCCAAAGTGACTAACGTTAAAACGTCAAAACGCTGACATGACGTCATTTTCATAGTTTGGATTCAGCGTTGTAACAAAGACTTGCGCGTAAGACTGTATACCAAACTAGTAGTGTCATATGATATTCATGCAATGGGTTTTAGAAACTCGCAGAGAGGGCTGAATGTGATAAAATACTTTACATTCATTTCTAAAACTGAATTATCAATGACTTTCTCATCTTGTTAGGTGCATTCAGCGACAATACACAATACATGGTTCCTGGTGCATTTCACGTTGTTCCGGGTTTCTTATATTACGTGACGTCATACATGTATAATTGCAGTTGCTTCAAAAGCACTGTGAATCGCTCGTTTTGATTGGTTCAAAACCGATCACGTGACTAAAAGGAATTGCGTTTATTTTCCAATAACTGCAATTGATCACATGACCAGTTCACGGAACTACTTTCGGAAAATACCTTTAATTTCGACAGTTAACCGTAAACAATGCCACAAATAATTATGCCGAGGTCATATTATGCTTAATTTTTTAAAAGTAATAATAAATAACACTCATGAGATATTATATCTATCACATAAAGTGACTTATGAGGCGTATTTCGATAAAAATGTACTTAACGTTTACAATATTTCTAGATGAAATTTACGGGTTTTGGCGCCAAAGCGACTAACGTATGACGTCAAAACGCTAACGTGACGTCATTTTCCTAGTATAAGGTAATTTTCCTAGTATTAGATCATGTTATCGGCGTAAAGAACATAAAAAAGAGATCCCAATTTTCAATTTATATGTCCCTTTTCAAACAATTCTTTCGATGAAAAATAGCTTTTTTTTTTCTTAAACTGCAATTATAAGGGTTTAATGTATGTTTTGGTACAGTTATAAGAGTATAACACGAAATAGCCAAATTACACACCTGACATAATGCCCTTCGGGCATTATTTGCTGAGTAATTAGGCAATTTCGTGTTATACCCAAAACATACATTAAACCCTTTAATGTTACTCCAAAAGAGTTCATCGAGGGCTTAGTGTTAAACGGTTGTAACAAAAAAACCTATTTTGAAAACCCTGGTTTAAGGGCAATGTTGACCCCTTTGTAAACAATGCAAATTTACGTGCCATTCCTCAGAACGAGCAATGGCACCTAAATTTCCATTGTTTACCAAGACAAATGAGTTAACACTTATAAAGACTTTATGGCGAGGTGATTAACCTTGGTAAAAAAAATACCAATTTTAATTACAACCGTTTCACGCCAAGCCCTCGACATGTTGTTATTATATATACGAGCGCCGGTTCTATTTTGAACTTTTCCCACATACAGCAAATCTACAAAAGATGACTTTGAATACATTTTAGGTAAAAGTATGGAATATCTGGATATATAATAGCTCAATTATTGAATAGAGTTAAAAAACATTGTGGCAGAATGATGAGCAATTTCCCTTTTTGTCACAATTCTTTAGTATCCATGCTAAATGATCCAAAACGTCTACTGCTTTAAGAAGTTTCTTAACACATTCTTTGACTTATTGAAGAACAGGGCAGAACCAGGCTAGGCTGCGCAGATGTGCTGGCTGATCTGAATCTGCACTGGTCGCAAATGCCTCACAAGTCTCCAGAAGCTTCTAACACGCTTATGTCATAAATATCCGTACATTGTTTACTCTGTGGATGCACATGCTGATCTGGATCTACACTGTTGACAACAGCCAACGTGTAGCGGGTTCGCATGGACGGGCTGAAATGTACGTTCGCCGTGATAAATTGAATCGCTGATAAACATTGATAAACAACAGCATAACATCCATACCATTGAAATATGGCCTGAATTTGTAATAGCATGTTGACACTTGTCGGGTTACAACCGTTTTATTTATTAAGTTTTAACTGATTTATTTTGCATCGATCTCGGAAAAAAGGTCTTTAAGATTATATTAATTACACTCGATATCTGCTTCCTGGAGACTTAACCATTACTCTCGCCGTTTTTGTCTACAAATCCCAACGGCAGAACCCGATCATAACGGGATTCGAACCCGGGAAAACGAGAGGCAGACGCTCTACCACTGCACCACTGTCGTAAACAACGTTTATGTATAAGCAGCCCTCGATCCCTCAATACACGTAAACTAAAAAAAGAGAGGGGAAAAAACAAGTTCGTGACCTGCCAAACGCCAAATACCGTGTGTATTGTTCGTATTATGCAAATTGCTGGTTTTAAACTGAGTCCATTTCGAACAAAGGTCCATTGAACAATGATATAAACTGGATAAACGCTGTTCAGTATTCGTCATTTCACTAAATAAGATTGGATAAGCAGTATGAAGTCTTGGATTTTTCATGGAATTTTATTTTACGGATTTTGCATGCATGTATCAGGTATCGTAATTATGTTCTATTTATTATTATTATTTATCAACTATTTTTTTTTATTTTTTTTTTATTTTATTTTAGCAAGTAATTTAACAAAAACATATTATCCAACATATTCACATTAAAATTGTTCTTGTGGTAATTTCCTTGTTTAGTGTCATCTTCATGTTCTACTACTCAAATGACTAAATATGGGAGAGGGAGTAAAATGCCCCCCCCCCCCCCCCCCCCCAACAATATCTCTCTTATTACTCATCCAAACTTTATGTTGTGGGCACTCAAAAGAATCGTCTCACAGCATAGGATTTGAGTGTCAATAAGGACTTTAGAACATGAAAAATGCGCCATATCTAAAGCTTTGGCTTCTCATTTCATTCAATTCAATTTCTTTATTAACTCTCCGTTCGCAAAACGTACAGAAAACGTGTGAAAACGGTAACGACTTCTGATTGCTTATTCTAGTCCAATGAATGTATATTGTTTTATTGTTTTATGGCGCATCGACAGCTAAGGTGATTTAGCGCGCAATTAAATTTAATTATTCATGATCCCTGGGTAAACAAACCAGTACTAGGCTAGAAAATGTGCCTTGCTCAAGGGCACTCCACCATGACCGTAGTGCCGCGACTGGGGATCGAACCCGGGACATCTGGTTTCGAAATCCCCGAGGCTAACCACTCGACCACAGCGGATTCCTTATTCTAGTCCAAAAGGCATTTTTAAGACAGCGTGAAAGGGATGTTTTTTCCTACGATGGTTGCATGTATAGTTTTATCTTCGTAATTATTACTTCAAATGTTTATATTTTTAATAATTAGGAACTCACTGTCAGGTATAAGAAACCGTGGTAGGGTGTTAAAAGTCTATGCGAAATAAATATGATAACATGACAATACTCCTATATGCTACCGTGATAACATTATGACACTAAAATAATATTTTACCATACATTCTTAGGTTCAGCACCACAGTTTGCTACGACCACTATCACCGTCAACGTTTTAGAGAACCTTATTGTGGGCGGAGTCGTGACAACACTTAATGCCTTCGACCCAGATGGCGACACCGTAGCAATCTCAATGGAGTCCATAAATCCGCCGGATGCTGAGGAACTATTTTATGTGGCTGTTTCTGGCGAAATCACCATAACACGATCTCTTGACTTTGAATCCCAAGCTCAATATGTAATGGTTGTAAGGTAAAGAAAGCATTGTTAAACAAAACCCGAACTTCTGAGTGTTTTTGATTAACCCTTTCCCCACAAATTGATATTAAAATAAAACATTGGAGAAATTTATCCTAATGCTTTCAAATGTCGTGTGCTGCAGAACCAGCAAAATGCTTCTATATGTGGGAAAGGGTTAAATAAAATAATTTGATGTTCACGAATGGAAATATATCCCAACCTTTCATCTAGATAAATAATTGTTCTGACTATTTAATGCTTTCACTTACTGGCGACGAAATAGAGAAGGCGTTTTGATATAACTGAAATGCCACTGAAAATGGCATTCAGTTCCAATCAATTAATCAATCATTTAATTAAAACGTATATTTTTTTCAGGGCAGCAGCTAAGGGAGAAATCGCTGAGCAAACAGTTGAAATCTTTATAGAAAACATTAATGAAGCTCCGATATTCCCCAGTGTCTTAATGGGAGTTACAGCAGAGGACGGTGCTTCCACAGGTATTGATACATTTACAACACTTTAGTATACACTTTAGTATTATGACCTTGACCTAGAAAACATTAATGAAACTTCGATATTCCCCAGTTTCTTAATAGGAGGACGGTGCTTCCACAGATATTGATACATTTACAACTCTTTAGTATAAACTTATTTATTGTACATTGACTGGGAAATAAGCTTTCAGCTTGTCACTTTCGATTAATCACGCTCGATGTCTGCTTTCTTGCATACTTGCCCCGTTTATGTGGAAACTCCCAAAGGCAGAACCTGCTTATCGCGGAACCTTCGGAACGAAAGGCCGAAGCTCTACCACTGCACCGCTGTCTTCCACATTTTGTTTTGGTTGAATGAAATGTACGAGATTTACATATTTCTCTTATAGCAGACGGTTTTTGAAAACATTGTGGGAAAAAAATGAAAAATTGTCCGAGATGAGCAAGTTCTCCATTTCAAAAACCTTTGTTAACTGTGTATTAAATGAGTTCTTCTTTAATGCAGGGCTCTAGAATAGGGGCGTTTTGCATGTTCTAAAATACTTATTTGACCCTTATATCCCTATGTTATGTGTTTTGAAAAGCATCGAAGATAATAATAGAAATATTGTTGGGGAAAATGAGCTGTAAGAAGTTTGTGTGTTACATATTATAGGTGATGTGGTGACCATGGTACAGGCTGTAGATCCAGATCGGACCACGGACATCAGATACACATTTACAGGTACACGCCTTTACCTAATAAAGATGACTTGTGATGCAATTACTTTTTTTTTTACTGCAATCGAAAATTGAAATGGTTGCACAGGAGAAATTGTTCAATCATATTCCATTCTTCTAGATGTCTTTTTCTAGGAGGTGTTAAAAGCAGATGACCATTAATCCTTTCTCGGGGATATTTTAACCTTAATCAAAGGGAATGGAAAGGAAGGGGTGAAACACATCAGGCATGATACAACTCCAAGACTCCAAGGCTTAACGCTAACACAATTAAAACATAGCGTAATTTTAAGACATCTAAAAGAACGGGCCGCTACGTTTGCTAAAAACATTTCTTTGGAAGATACCTATCATCTAGTTATCTCATTGGCTGATTTTATGTCGTAACTTGCAACAGTTTTTCAGTTATATCAGGGAGACAGTTCGCTTATTTATTAATTGATTGATTGATTGGGGTTAAACGCCGTTTTTAACAATTTCTCAGTTATATCACGGCGGCCAGTTCACATACTCATGCATTTCCTGGTTTTCTCACACCAGTACTCCACACAACAATCTTCCCAAGCAACTGGCTGCTTTTCCACATATACTTAGCCCATTGGTGGAAGACGAATGACGCATGTCGCATTGACCTTTGTCAATCGTCGGAAAGAAAGTTGGCCGAGCCGGGATTCGAACTCACAACCCCTGGATTGACAGCCCGTGGCGCTACCGACTGAGCTACCGGGGCTCGGCTCGCTTATTTATAATCGCTGGGTGAAATATCAATACCAGGTTACAGGAACGTTATTAGTTCTTTGTTCATGACTATATATATACACCGAAAACAGATAATTGATAATGATTTTGAAATGTAAATTTTAAACCATTTGAACCTGCGTTAACAACCTTGGAATAGCAATTCCCTGTCTATAGCGACCATACTTTTAGTCTGTAAACTCGGGTTTGGCTGTACTTAAAGTTTGAAACTAGAAACTGTTATCCGTTTTAGATGGGAATGAAGATGGCGACTTTTCCATCAATCAGAATAGTGGCTACATATCGGTGTCCAATGGTAGAATGCTCAACAGGACAGTCACGAGTGCATATGCACTGATCATCGAGGCATCAGACAGCGGACTGCCCCCCAGAACCGGAACTACTACTCTTGTAATTGGAATCTGTAACGGAAGTGCTGCGGTGCTCGTCAATTACGTCATATCCGTTTTGATGTTGACTCTTGTGTCATATTGTATTGCGTAGTGAAATTAAGAAAAGTTTTTTAGAGAAGCAGAAAACATACGAGATTGTCCATGGGAAAATGTACAAGTTGACTTTTTGTGAACAGTGTATATCCAGATCAGCATATGTATCAGCACAGTCTGATGAAAATATACACTTTTCCCATTTTATTTACACAAGTTTGAAAGTAGCTTCTGTCAACTTAATTTAGATTCTGATAAGTGCCGGTTCAGAAGTGCCGACGTGACATGACCTCATGGACATGTTCAATACAGAGGTAACCAATGCCTGTATATTCAATAATCAAGCTTAATACGTGTATCATTCTTATTATGATTCCAAATTTACAAAGTAATACACATTCTGGCGATTTAATAAGGGCACACACTTTTGATCGAAGAATTTCACTATTTGCTTTCCGTTAACATGCCCAAGAACATTAACCCTTTCCCACACATAGACGCAGCTCCACACTAGTTTTGAAAACATTGTGACAAAAGGAGAACTTGCTGATTATGAGCAATTTCTCAATTTGCCGCGATGGTGTCATCTCTATTCAATAATAGAACTTTCATTCATAGATTTTATTCCATATTATTTTTGCCTATTTAAAGGTATTCTTCTGTATGTATACGTCAGTTTGTGACACGATTATAGAAGTCTTAAACCAGAGAAAAATTGTTTATCTATTCACCATTGTTCATTATAACCTAATACAAGCTGATGAGTATGTGAAAAATGTGCTTTGCTAAACGTTCTAATTTCCGAGGGATTCAACCATGCCCCGCTCCCCTCAACAAACATTATTTGAATAGTGTGCATTAGAAACAACCATTTAATTCTACGTTTCTCACAAACTTTCTCTGAAGTTAACAACTACATCTTACTTTGTAAATAACAAAATGTATCAAGAAAATGTACAATAAATCGACTGACTGTCTGCAAATGATTATCTGAGTTGTATAATTCCTTAGTAAAACAACAACAACAACAACAACAACAATAACAACAACACGTCTAAATTTATCTAAAGATTTGAATGGCCGAATGGCCTGAGTGATTAATTACAAAACCCCGAACGACAAATCGTGATATAAGATCCGATAGATCACTGAAAAGTGAAATCTATTTCAAATTTAATTCGTAATTATCAAAACGGATACAACTGAGGGGGTAACTATGTTCTGTTCTGACATTACATTGCTTCCCTTGATACAATCACGTGTAGGCTAGTCTATCTTTACTCCCCATTGTATTTGTTTTGGAAATATTCACGGATTTTTTCTACTAACAAAACATTTTAAAATCAGTTTTATTAACAGTCTATGAACTTTTCATTTTGATTATACCTCACGTGACTTTGTAATTTTAAATTTTCATAATATTATACTCAGTACATTGGCAATTTCTTATTATTACATGATTCGCTATATAAATACAAATCTGTTATTTTTAGTTGTTTTACATAAAAGCTATCAATTTGTCGAGGATTGAACTATTCCCCGGTCAATAGTATACAGCTATTTACTCCTATTGAGGTCAATAGTGAAAAACTATTCTTCCAAGTCAATGACTATTGACCCGAAATAGAGAACTATTGACCGAGACGATTCGGGTCAATAGTCATTTGCGAGGAAGAATAGTTTTTTCACCATTGAACTCAAAAGGAGTAAATAGCTGTTTTATTATATATCTTCATGAAAAACGCATATTTCAACTAGTTTATTTATTACATTGCTATCATCATTTTAATTAGGTAAATTTATGTAACATAAATGTAGATTCTAACATTAACACAGGATTATTATTGTAAATGCAGCAAGAATGCAGTATACTGTTAAATGACACGCGCGTTAAAATGTTGGTTATGCACGTGCATGACGTCATTTCAAACAATAACGTCATAACAGATGAACTATTGACTCGAAAATGGACTACTGGACCTGAATTTTAGAATAAAAGCGAAAAGGAGTCAAATAGTCATTTTTTATTGAATCACACGTGACTGCTTCTCGTCCAATCAAATACTTTGATTCATAGTAGGTATATAATAATATGAACTGTTTCTCTCTCGCCCTATGACGTCATAGTTATGACGTTATATAGTTTCCCTGTATTCCTTACACAATTTGATCAAGTAATAAAACACTAATTATTCCATGGTTATTTGGGTAACAGTCAAAACTGTTGTCCCTTGGTGTCTGAAATGTTGCCCTCGGCCTCGGGCAACTTCAGGTATCATCCCCTACACATCGGGACAACAGTTTTGACTGTTACCCAAATAACCATGAAATAATTGTATACTGTCTCATGCTAACAATACGTGTTTGACCGGTTAACAGTATACTGTTACATAGCACGCGCGTCTAAAATGTTGGTCGTGCACGTGCATGACGTCATTTAAAACAATAACGTCACCATTATAATTCAAGTTTCCAAACGGCATTTGCAACAAAAGCATGTGACTTCATTCCCGACGTAGTAACACATGCTCACTAAGAAACGTTGTATGCAAAATAAGCAGGAGGGGATTTCAAACAGCAAAAAAAAGTTCCGGAAGTTTAAAGTGATATATGTATGGTATATCATGTTCATATCCCTTTTTGCGTATAGAAGAGAAATTGTCAATAGTGTTAGAATTCACGATTTATTTTAACTCTTTCTCACATCTGCAGCAGACAATTTTGAAATATTGAAATATCTGAACGAAGCTATGGACATTTCAACTCTATTCATTAATCATGTTTTTATTATTAAAGAATTTCCATACTTTTGCCTACGTGCGACCTGTGTAGTCTCAGATCAATGTGAGAATCCGCATATATCTGTATCTTGATACGTACTGGTCGATAGTTACAGACTGTTCTAAGAAACGTTTTAACCCTTTCCTATGGAACGCCTTTACTGTCTTACTATGTTGTATTGTATTATACGCAGTACATTTTCATGTATACGAGGTACATATTTCATTTGACGTGGTACATTTTGCATGATATGCAGTGCATTTTGTATAATATATAGTGGTTATTTAATAATATGAAGTGCATAAGTATGAATATACAGTAGAATAACCATTATATAGTGTGCAAACAACGTCATATGCAATACAAACAACATTATATGCAGTCTATTCTTCAATATGTGTGGTGGTACTTTGATTATATGCGGTGGTTTAAACTTTATACGCAGTACATTTACATTGGGGATGATCATACTTTCCGGCATTCTCCGGCTTTCTCCGGAATTATTTCCGGAAATTACCGAGCATGACAGATAGGTTTGAACATTAACACCGTCTAATCCATTTTAAAAAGGTCTTTATGAAAAGTGTACACATTTTCTAAAAAGACGAGGTGCAGCAGACGATCTCTAATTCCAGAAGCAGACAACTCTTGAAATCATTATGGTCAAAGGATAAATTGCTCATCTTGAGAAATTTCTCCATTTGTCACAATGCGTTCAACCAACCCCTCTTCAATAATTATACTTTCATTTATTAAGAGTTTCTATAGTTTTGCCCTAACGTCATCTGATGCATACTTGTTGTATTACGGAAAAGATTAAAAAATGCGGTTAGGTTACCACTTTATAGTAATTTCCTCATAAAAAAACCTTTAAATTCCTCAGCAGCTTCTGGAAATAAGAGAAATAACTTGAAAAGTGATTTACATGATATATTTGATTTTGTCTTTGGGAAAATGCATAACTTTGTTTTTTTCTGAACAGTGCATGTTCAAATCAGCGTGCATATTTGCTCTGCTTATCATAATCGTCACAAGTTGACGGAAGCTTCTAATAAGCATATGTAAATACATGTAATAATCTACTCCTATAAAATAAGCATTCGAGCTTGTGAGAGGTCATATATTATTGGACTAGTAATATTCAGACTTAAGATTTTAGATTTTGATCAGACTGCAAATCATGCCGAATGAACAGACCAATCTCGTCTAGAGCGGATTTCAGTGCAGACGACGACATTTCTGCCCCTCGTGTATTCAGAACATGTGTACACATCTATTTATCTATCTGTCTGACTCGGTATTTTCCGGATAAATAATTACGGAGAATGCCGGAAAGTATGATCATCCTAATGAAAAATGCACCGCATATAAAGCTGTTTACACCATGTATACATTAGTATTGACCGAACATATTGCCAAATTCATTGCGTACTATGATCTTTTATGAACACAAACATAATAATTCACCAGGTATAAAGATACGTGCAGGCACTTCATATATTAAAACATACATCGCATATATTGACTAACATACAACGTATACATGTAAAACTACTACATACACAAACAAATACACCACATATAATGTCATTTGTACTGCATAGTATATAGTTTGTATTGCACATGACGTTGTTTGTACAACGTATAATGGTTATTCTACTGTTTAAACATTATTTTGCACTGCATATTAATCAATAATCACCACACATAATATAAAAGGTACTGCATATCATGAATAATGTACCACGTCAAATGAAATATGTACCTCATATACGTGAACATGTACCGCATATAATACAATACAACATACTAAGACAGTAAAGGCGTTCCATACTTTCCCATATGTAGACGCAGTTTGATGCATATGAAGAAGACGACTTTTGAAAACATTGTAGCAAAATTAGAAATTGTTCAAAATGTCTCCCATTGTCACAAGTCAATGAGGGTTCAAACAAACTTCTTAACCTTTTTTCACATGTAGATGCATTTTGACTTATAACAAGCGATATTTGAAAACAAATTTGACAAACGGAGAAATAACTCAAAGCGAGCAATTTCTCCTTTTGCCACAATTGTGACAATTAACAGATAAATCTAAGATTTATTTAGCCTTGAGCACATGTAGACGCACTTTGACGTACATGAATATCAAGCAGACGACTTTTGAAAACATTGTGACAAAAGTAAAAATTGCCCAAAAAACGAGCAAATTCTACTTTTGCGACTATGTTTCCAACTTTTTTTTCAAGTGATAATACGTTCATTTACGTATTTTCCATACTTCCACCTAGATGTTTTACAAGTTGTGTGTTACAGATTTATTTGTATGTGGGAATGAATTAACGTTTACTTGAGGTGCGCTCCATGAAGACCCTACCATTCTTTCTGTGTAAAGTTTGTAAAGATAAAATAAACCTGCACACATAGCACGTGCGACCCGTGTAGTCTCAGATCAATGTGAGAATCCGCATACATCTGTATATGGCTCTACGCTGGTCGATTGATAGTCACAGACGGTTCTACGAAACGTTTTAACCCTTCCTTCATGTAGACGTGTTTTGATGCATTTGAAAGAGGCGTCTTTTGAAAACTTTGTTAAGAAGAAATTGCTCATAGCGAAAAGTTCTCCTTTGTCGCAATGTGTTCTACTCCATTAATTTTTTTTGCTTTCATCATTAAAGAAATTCCATACTTTTGCCTTGATGTTTTCAAACTCGTCTGTTGCATATTTACTTGTATTTGGGAAATCGTTAACGTATACTTGAGTGAGACACGATCCATGAAAACCAACCGTTAGAAATGTTCTATCTGTGTAAAATAAACCTGCACACATGGCACGTGCTACCAGTGTAGTCTCAGATCAATGTGAGAATCCGCATATATCTGTATCTGGATCTATACTGGTCTATTAATAGTCACAGACGGTTCTAAGAAACGGTTTTACCCTTTCCATCATGTAGACGCAGTTTGATGCATATGAAGCAGTCGACTTTTGAAAACAAAAGTAGAAATAATTCATAAACTTTCCTTTTGACACAAGTCATCGAGGATTAACCCTTTTTCACATATAGACGCATATAAAGAGATATTTGAAAAGGTTGAAACAAACGGAGAAGTTATTCAAAACAGGCAATTCCTTCTTATGCCACAATGGTGACAAGTCACAGAGGGATCTAAGAACATTCTTAGCCTTTCAGCACATAAAGACGCACTTTGACGTATATGTATTTCAAACAGACGACTTTTGAAAACATTAAACCAAAAGTAGAAATTGCTAAAAATGAAAAATTTCTCCTTTTGTCACTATGTTTTTAACGTTTTTTCAAGTAATAATATGTTAATACAGGTATTTTCCATATATCTGCCTAGATGTTTTCAAAATCGTGTGTTGCAGATTTTTTTTAAGCGGGAAAGAAGTAACGTGTACTTGAGGTGCGCTCCATGTGGAGATAAAATAACCCTGCACAAAGAGCACGTGCGGATAGCGTACTCTCAGATCAATGTGAGAACCCGCATATATCTATATATTGATCTACACTGGTGATCGCTAGTCACAGATGGTTCTAAGAAACGGAAGGAAGGAAGGAATGGAGGAAGGAAGGAAGGGAGGAAGAAAGGAATGAAGGAAGGATTGAAGGAAGGATGGAAGGAGGGAGGGAGGGTTTATTGAGGAAGGAAATTTCCACATAGACTGACAGCCCATTTGTGGAAGACGAATGACACTTGTCACAATGACTTTTGTCAAACGTCGGAAATATTGTTGGCCGAACTGGGGTTCGAACTCACAACCGACTGAGCTACCGTGGTAACCCTTTCCCCCATGTAGAGGAATTTGAAGCAGTCGACTTTGTAGAAAGTGTACAAAACGAGCAATTTGTCCTTTTGTTTCAAGTCAGCGAGAGTTCCAACAACCTTCTTAACTCTTTCCCACATGTAGACGCGTTTTGATGAATATGATGCATATTTTACGACTTTTGAAAACATTGTCAGCAGCCGTTCCGAAACTAAGGAGCGTAATACCGTGCCAGTTTCAGAGCGACCAGGTTAACATGCTCACCAACGTCGTGTGTATAACCGACACAAACTGCGACATTGACCTCAAAACGTTGGTGAACAAGACTGCAAATATAATATACAATCCCGCACACTTTTCGGTGGCTCCGTGCAAACATCCCAACATTGGTGAACATTGTATGGTGTTTTCTACTGGTAAGTTGATGGTGAGTGGAAAGACGAATTCCATTTCGGATGCCGAAAAGAGACTTAGACGGTACTGTACGCCAAACTCGGTTAACGTCTCGGATGGTCAGTGACATTATCCAAAATAGAAGTGGTGACCGTATCAGCATCATTCAAAGTGGCTGGATTCGTGGATTTAAACGATGTAGTCGATACTACGGAGGACGTTATGAACCAGAGCTGTTTCCGACCGCCATATTTACCAAGGACTCTGTTCATTTTACTTGTGTTCATACCGGATCTGTGTTAATGACCGGATTTACACGTCAACCTCAATTTTACGTTGTCTGTTTACCCGTTTTGCTAGAATTGCCATTATTGTAAAGCGCAACCGGCGAGACCACCTAAATCCACGGCGTGCTGTTTTGAAGGGCTAATACAATGGTCAATGTATCTATGTGTTTGTGTTTGTGTTTCTTGTTGGTGTTTTGTTTATGTTTTTATGAATTAAACAGATGGTCAATATGTTGACTTGATCTCAAAATTAAACGGCAACACAAGATCATTTCCTTCCCGTATCACACAAAAAGTCCGCGCTTTACTTTTTATTGAATACAATAGACATACACGTATGCAATAATAAAACAGTTTATATATCTTTATATATATATTTAACGTACACATATTTCGAGGGCTTGGCGTGAAACGGTTGTAACTTAAAACCTATTTTGAAAACCCTGGTTTAGGGGCAATTTTCATCCCTTTGTAAACAATGCAAATTTAGGTGCCATTGCTCAGAACGAGCATTGGCACCTAAATTTCCATTTTTTACCAAGGAAAATGATTTAACACTTATACAAACTTTATGGCGAGGTGATTAACCTTGGTAAAAAAAATACCAATTGTAGTTACAACCGTTTCACGCTAAGCCCTCGATATATCAAATACAGATAGATACGCATAGTGTACAACTACTGTCCCACTGCGTTGACGTCACTAATGAACCGGAATACCGGGCGGTCTCGTCCAAAAGTCCCTTCGACGTTTATACGCCGGTTTCATTCGTCGTCTATTCGTCATGTTTGTCCCCGTTTTCTAAGCCATCATTTTGAGTTTGGATTTAGCCATTTCGATATCTTAGGCCACGGGCGAGACGAATGGAATCTTTGGTTCCCGAGATTTCCCACCGACTTGTACGGTTTTCCGTGTGACGTCGTAAAACGGCTGCCATCGTTTGTATAACCAGATAATACGTCGCGGTGACGATTGTATCTTGTCACGGGCTCTCTGTAACAGTCGAGTTATAAAGTAGGTCAACGATCCAGGTAAATATATGTTAGAAAACAAACACATTCGCTGTTTGAATGCATTATGGGGCTGTCTTCGCATTTAAAGCTCCCTCGGGTTTCTGAACTTCTTGAATATCCTCTGGTGTCTGAGTTCCTTCGAATGTAAGAATGTCGTCCCCGTTTATTTTATTTTTATGACGCTCCAATTTTGTAGTCATTGTTATAACTTTTACCGCAGATTTGGCACTTCATGATTGATGTCGTCCTTACTTCTGTTTATTTCATCAGTTCCTTTAAAGGGACTGAACACCATAATGGTCCAAAATCGTTATATTTTATACTTATTCTAATTAATCCACAATACGTCGCTATATATGTAACGGAATGTTGTAGAAGGTCGTACAAGTCTTGTTTTTCATTATTTCATAGGATGAAATAAGCAGTTAAAAAAACGTCCGCACCATGTTTTCCCGTTTAAATTTGAATTTGTGGATCCAATTCGGCATTCTCTAACACTATCGACTCATTACATTCATGTATGCGTGAGTGTAAGGAACGACAACTTTGCGAAGGAGATTGTCAATTCGGTTTTAGTGATCACGTGATAAATATACAGCGATATATTTAGATTTACTGGGTTACTAACCCAGTAGATTTTACAATGCAAAATAACGAAAAATCTCCGCAATATTAATAGTGTGCATATATTGTAGTACATCAGTCAGCAAATTTCAATGCCTTACATGCAAAAACATCAAGGTAAGAGCAATTTTTAACAATTTTCTTTTTTTTCCGCTTTTTTCTCATATGGGATTCAGTCCCTTTAAATTAATATCGACCCTTCATGATCTTCGTAGAATCCTTCGTCATTATCGGGACTCTTGTGTTTCTGACCGAGGTAATTCAAAACTGTGAAATATTTTCCGCACTATGCGAAGATTGACTTTGAACAAAATTGGCAAGGCACTTGTACTCTGCGATTTCTGAACAATAAAGAGCTACACCATTTATCAGATGATATAATTAATAAATTTAGAGATAATTTCATTTATCAGATGATATAATTAATAAATTTAGAGATGATTTCATTTATCAGATGATATAATTAATAAATTTAGAGATGATTTCATTTATCAGATGATATAATTAATAAGTTTAGAGATGATTTCATTTATCAGATGATATAATTAATAAATTTAGAGATGATTTCATTTATCAGATGATATAATTAATAAGTTTAGAGATAATTTCATTTATCAGATGATATAATTAATAAATTTACAGATGATTTCATTTATCAGATGATATAATTAATAAATTTAGAGATGATTTCATTTATCAGATGATATAATTAATAAATTTAGAGATGATTTCATTTATCAGATGAGTATTAATGAAGAAGTTACCTACAATTCCTTCTCCTCCCCCTGCTACACCTGCTCTTCTTTCTCCTCCTCCTCCTCTTCCTCTTCCTCAACCTTATCATCATCACCATCATAATTGTCATGATAATATCATACCGACAGGACTGTTCACCCAATTCCGTTTGTTTACAGACACATATTTTTTAAATGTTAAGCCGTATAACAGATCACGGACACTCCCTCATTTGAACTGAGAAATTGCTTTTATTTTTGAAATTGTTGAAAGTGGTTTAATACACCAAACCAAAAGCAAATCAAGTATATTTGTCAGACATGTTATACGGCTTAAAACCTTGAAGAATATATGTCTGTAAACAACCGGAATAATCGAGGCGGCGTATCTTGTTACAGATTTAAGGGTAAATTTAAAGCGTATTAAAGATACAATTATTGTTCAAAAAGGAATCCGCTGTGGTCGAGTGGTTAGCGTCGGGGATTTCGAAACCGGGTGTCCCGGGTTCGATCCCCAGTCGCGGCAATTCGGTCATGGTGGAGTGCCCTTGGGCAAGGCACATTTTCTAGCCTAGTACTGGTTTGTTCACCCAGGGAACATGAATAATAAAATTTAAATACGCGCTAAATGACCTTAGCTGTCGATGCGCCATAAAACAATATACATTCATTCATTCATTCATTGTTCAGAAAACTATCTCAAATCATTAAAATTTAGTAAACATTGAAACGTTCAAGAAATCCCACAACAGGTAGTTCGAAAACCGTAGAAATATATTTTTTAAAAAAGGGGTTTTTCCATGGACGTAGCTTTGCAATAATCAATTTGTAGGCCGTCTCGTGAGAAAATCAACACTGCGTAAAATATCGACCCGGATCAGCCTAAGCATGCCACACAGGCCTACCCGGATAGACACTTTTCGCCTCCTGTGGATTTTCTGTTTCAGGAATAAGTACTCTATACATCTATCCCCCTAAGACGGAATGTGTCGGCCGGATAGCGCAGGCTGATCTGGTCGATACATTACGCAGATGTCTATCGCCGCAGCTGCATTTTGAGAACAAATGTGTAGGCACGTGCCTACAGTGCCTAAAGGGAGCTACGCCGCTGGTCGTTAGTGAGCTTTCAAGATGTTTCGAGAACTTTAAGTGGCTAGTTAAGGAATTATCTTATCCTTCATTCCGTCTCAGCGCTTAATGTACGCGATAAAAACGGATATACATGGTTCACAGTCAAATTACGCCATATATTCGCGATTATGCCAAATAGTCCCTAAACAAATTCGTTTTCGTAGAAACGAGTGTTTTGCATTGCATTCAATATATGACATTGAGTTTAAATTCATTGTAGATGTGTATATAATACACTGGAAATGATTGATTTGGTCACTTTTAGTATTTTGACCTTGTTTGAAAGTGAAAGTAGAGAATGTTAAACATTTTGTTTTGTCCGGGCCCGATTTGGTAAAAAATGTAACCATTTTCGCCTTGTGAATTATTTCTTGCATAATGCACGAGCCCCCAATTTCTTTGAATTGGTTTAAAGCTTAAAGGTAACTCTTTTCAATGATATATGGTGTTCTACATGACACTGGTCGATTTACATGGAATCGAAGAAGGAATTCATAGTGTATTGTAACCTCATTGACAGTCTGCTTACGCGGTATTGTCAATGCCAAATAACGAAGTTACAGATCAATTATGCAATAAGAAAGTAAACAAAAACATGGAAAGGGCATCTAAAAATAAAAGTCACGGTTTCCTTTGCCCCCATATAACTAAATTGTCGAAGATGACTTTCGAAATATTAAGGCAAATTAACTATATTTATGAATGAAAGTTTCATAATTGAATCGAGTTGAAAACAAGGAGAAATTGTTATTGTTGACAATTCTTAGTTTGCAGCATAGTTCATCTCAATATAAGAATTAATCTTTATCTCATATAAATTTTCAAAATTGTCGTCTATATGTTTTCAAAGTCGTCTACTGCAGAAGTGTTGAGGACTGTTCCATTGTGAAAACGCTGGTGTTCAATTGAATACTTTTCTTTTCGTATAACATTCGTTTCTGCCAGCCTTATACTCCCTAGTAGGGTCTCTGACCTGTCCCATTCTCCCTCAGTTACATTTTGATATCTCCTTTATGAAGGAGGTTCTTTGAAGTCAATATTGTGCATATTAAAACATACAAGCACTGATCTTGTAAACACATAAAGAGGCCGCTTCGTTGCCCTTACTTATGTCAAGCACGTATGAATGAGTGGTCGATGTAGCTCATCAACTGATAGGAAATATTAAATTCATATCTTGACCTTTATTCTGTAACGTGTACCGACGTTAAGCCATCGCGGGTCACCCATCCAGGCACTAACCGTGATGTACGTTGGTTAACTTTAAGAAAAGGTCAACGACTCTACCAACGTCGCTATAAAAGCCGGCCTTAGAAGTGGTATTTACACCTATACCCCGTTCCCGTTACTTTCTCTTGACGTCGACCCGAAGTCACACAATTGAACACAAGCAGTGCACTAGAGGGAGTATATGTACATCACTTGGAACCACCGAGTTCCGGGGATGGTGGTTATATCAACCCAAACATCCTACTGCGCTGCCACCATTTGTAACGTGTACCGGCGTTAATCCATCGCAGGTCACCCATCCAGGTACTAACCGCGATGAACATTGCTTAACTTGACGAAAAGGTCAACGTCGCTATAAAAGCCATCTTCTACGACAAGGCCGTAGAAGTGGTATTTACACCCCGTTCCTCGCCTATTTTAAACGTACGTCTTAACATCATAGGTTCGTGACTGAATGTCATTTTTTTATGGGCACATTAAAACATACATACACTGATCTAGTTAAAAATAAAAGAGGCACAACACACGCACGCGCGCACGAACGCACGAACGCACACACATTTTCCCTAAGCTAATTTAGATACCAAAATTAGAAAATGAAGGAAAACGAACAAACTTGTGCTTATATCCGTCTTTACCGTAAACAATGTAAACGGGGCATTTAAAAAAAAGGCTACGGATGGATTTTAGTCAGTGTTGGTTTTATACATGGTATAGTATTACGAAAATACACTTTTTGCATTACGTTTATTGCATTTAGTGATAATATCGTCCAATCTTTATTTAAATAGTTCATTTATAGAACTCGTTTGTCAATAAGAGAAAGAGTCATACTTCCGTTTATAACCGTCTTGCTTGTGTATTGTGTTTATGCGGTACTTTGCCCTATGCTTTATTGAGTTTAATTTTAATATCGTGCCATCTATATATGCGCCAATTATAGTGCGACAGATGTCTGTTTAAAGGTGTAACGTAATAGGAAAGAAACCTAAAATCAAGTGTTTGTTGAAAAAAAAAAATGTTTTGTCTGATACGTAAATGATGAACAGTGTAGTAACTATTACCTTCTTTATGAAATCTGTGAAACTGCTTATAACAATGAACTTCCAAATACTTCACACGGCAATGGCACATTAATGATAGTAATCTCTTTCAATACGTCTCTTATATAGTCTTTTATAGCGTTAGCTAGGATGAAAAATTACCGGTAACGCTACTTAATTGCCAATTAGGGAGTTGTTATTTGTCCCCTACCGAGACGGTTTGGGGTTTAGGTTTGGTCGATTATGTCAGTCTGTCAGTCCGTCAGTCCCACTTAACCTTGTCCAGCCCGCATCTTAACCATCCATCATAGGATTTCCAAGAAAATTGGCACAAACGTTAACCATGATGAGGTTGCGTGTAGCGCACAAGATCCAGGCATGTACCTCAAATGTCAAGGTTACACTTAGAGGTCAAAGGTCAAAGTTAGTACTGTGTGATAGGACTGTACCTTGTCCGGCCCGCATTTTAACCATCCATCATAGTATTTCCAAGAAACTTGGCACAAACGTTTACCATGATGCGGCGGCGTGTCGCGCACAAGACCCAGGCCTGAACTTTAAATGTCAAAGTCACACGTAGAGGTCAAAGATCAAAATAAGTACTGTTTGATAGGCTGTACCTTGTTTAAACTATTGATATTTTTATTTAAAGACATGACTTCGAGGAACATGGCCTGTTTTACCCTTTATGCCCAGAGTATTAGCTTTAGCAAATTATTTTCTTAGAAAATATATGTCTGATTTTGAAATACTTACTGGTACATAATAATTTCATTGGTGACCTTCTAAGTCATATATATATATAAATATGACAAAAGAAACCAGACAAGATAGTGCGTGGTTATTAGTCCCCTACCGGTCGGCTAAACGTTGTCCGTCCGCAATGTCGTGTCCGGGCTGTACTTCCACATGCTTGAATGGATTTTGATATTACTTCACATCATTCTTCTCCATAACATGTGTCATGCACATCACCAAGCCACCTACACCCAAGGTCAAGGTCACAGTTTGTACGTCTGGGGGTATGTCCAAAATTTCTTGTCCGTGCTGTGATGCTGATGGCCGGAAATGGAGTCATAAAAATGACTCATTCTCACGTGACATTTAAGGCCAGAAATGAAGACATAGAGGTGTCCATACTACATTTAAGGGTTCCTGCCTATTAGTGGGTAGCATGATTGTAGAAACGAAACAACCTTAGTAATATATGTGGCTTTGGGCGTCCTACTTCCATGGTTACCTCACAGATGGTCAAAAATATTGAATCCCATAGTATAGATTGACCGTTTGGCGATAAATGTCGTTTTAAACAAGTTGTCAGTCATATTACAGAAACCCAGTTCATCTACTCGTGTGTTTACTAACTTTCTCACACCAGTACTCCACGCAGCATGATTTCCAAGCCACTCGCTGCTTTTCCACATAGACTGATAATGCATTGTTGGATGACGAATGACACTTGTCACAGTGACTTTTGCTAGATGTCGGAAAGAATGTTGACCGAGCTCGGCTTTCAACTCACAACCCCTGGATTAACAACCATCGTCGCTATCGGCACTCAGCAATCCTGTATCATGTAAAATAGGGGGAGTCAATTTGCATAAAGTTGCTATTAGATTAAGATCGTGCGACAGAACTTTTGCTTGAGCAAGGTTAGAGCTTGAAAATATAAATGTAAGTAGGGTTATTCCAAACTAGGGTAAACGTGCTCAACCAGTAATGGAGCATATAATACAATATGAAATGGATTTTCTTTCTGTAACATGTTTTTTTTAGACCTGTTTTGTAATGACCATTATGTCCTCACTTATTGATTATGCATTGAGTTTTTGATGAATGAGGACACAATTATCCTTACGAAATAGATCTGTACAGGATCAAGTCCAGATTTCATATTATACAAATGAAAGTATAAGTATACAAAAGAGTTGAAAACATTTTGGTAAAAGGTGGAATTGCTCATGTTGAGCAATTGCTCATATTGCCTGAATGAAATCAAAGGGTTCAAGCGCAAGAGCATTTGTTACGACCTTCTGACTCGTCAAAAAAGTGATAGGGGGGGTGGGATATATATTTGGGTGCCATAATGCAACAGGTTATGACATATGGATTCATCACACTGAGCTTGAATCCATGGTGTAATGCAAACAATGGGGTTAAAGTTGGTTCTTCGCCCCCAGATAAGCCCAAACAGTCATCTTCAGTTGGTTCATGGGCGTCATTGTTTGTGGTTATAAAGGCATTTGACCGACCCCCTATGTTCCAAAATATCACACCGTAGTTTTGGCATAGTGCGTAAACTGAGGTCAAACTTCGAAGGATGAGAGCTGAGCTCATGTTTTTATATTGCTTCATATAAGAGGGTTACCATCATATATAAGATGGTGAGCTGTTAAGATTAAATGTCTTTTAATAAAATAGATCTCGTATAATATATCATTACTAAACATAAACAGTGAAATAAAGCAAACTAATCTGAAAACTAAGAATTAACATAGCAGATCTATAATGGAATATAATATACATGTAGATATTTGTAAATTGGTTTAAATATATTATTGTAGCTTTATGCCGTTTTCAACAATACTTCATTTATATTACGGCGACAGTTCACATATTCATGATCCCTGGGTAAACAAATCAGTACAAGGGAAGGAATGTGCCTTGCCCAAGGGCTCTCCGATTGAGTACCGCGGCTGCGGATCGAACCGGGGACGCTCGTTTGAAGATCGGCCAAATGGTTTGGTAGAAGAAGATTTATAAAATGTTCACTAAAGCCAATATAAGGCGAACAGCCCTTGGTCCATGGTAAAACTGGTAATCGAAACCTTGGTTTCTACTCTCGATGTGGATGCTCTTTTAAACCATCACACAACTGCGGTGGTTTCATTGGTTAATATGACATGTGTTCAGAGGGTAATAGTTAAATAAAAGCTGGGAACCTGTTAACATTATCATTTATCCTTTGACTGCTGGAAAGGATTTCGTGAAATCTGTGCTACCAGTAAAGAGCCAGGTCAACTTGCGCATCTGCACCGTCTTACCAGGCCCTGTCCAACTCGACATTTTTATCCTGGGTTTCCTAAAATTCGCCATAGACTCTTCTAAATACAATGCTAGACATGTCCATTTTAAAATATAGCATTGGAATAATTAACTGTTGACTTTTTTTCTTTTTCATTCGAATATGTTTGTAGCTCTGAATAAATATAAGTACTGGTAGTTACCCAATTGGAACATACAACAATGACCTTTGTAAACTAGTATGATTGCATAAAATCTATGTTTTACGCCCGCTTAAGGGATACCGAAACATTGCAAAAACCGGGCGTAAGGCGAGAAAACGTGTATAAACAAGGCGATTCTCGCGCGTACGTGCCGTTTCAGACCGGATAGATGTTTTACATATGCATTACCCGGGCACCGTTAGTAAACAAAACATGTACGCTGCATCTCCCCTAGAATAGGAGCAATTGTTGGATTAACAATAACATCAGCTTCTTTAACTCGGTAACATGCAATAGACTCACAGTTAATGAGCATAACATAATCCAAAACCATTTATTTAATTCGACCCGTGTCGAGTCGGCGATGGCAACCTTAATGTAGGACCGGTTCGTGGATATGTAAAACATAACTTGTTTACTTTATGACGTCACATGTGCCAATCGTTATCGGGTCATGTTCATCAGCGGTTATCGTAAAACTGAACGTTATAGCGGACTATATGTTGGATGTTTGCTCTTATTTTATGCAATAATAGCGAAAATACACATTTTCTCGGGCGTGAACATCTTCGGACGCCCTTAAAATGTGTATTATCCCTATATTATAACAGTTTGGTACAATACTGTTTTAGACATACTACTAGTATACTAAGAAATGATCAGAAGACATAATATTATATATTATATAACCCTTTCCCACATACAATTGCCTCTGCCACACACGACTATTGAAAGGAGAAATTGCTCAAAACAATAAAATGTGTTTTTTTCATTTATAGAGATTTCCCGTATTTTTGCCTTGATGATTTCATAGCAGATATTTTGTATGCGGGAAAGGATGAGATCAGAACGTTCATAAAATGTTATCAAAATGAATACATATCATTTGCAAGGTAAAGCATCTGATTAACATATTGAGGGAAGTAAAAAAAATATCAGTTCTCTCCTTGCAAAGCGTTCATTTATGATTATACATTTTAAGCCATGTACATTGACTTATTCGTAGATTACATGCAACAATTTATCATTTAGATGTCGATGATAGCTCTGCCCTATATTGCTCACCTGAGTTTATTCACCCAGTCTTACTTGTTTATGAAGACATATGAACTTTTAATGCATCTTATCTCAAGGTTGCTTTGCTTATCAAACTTTTCCAGGGAGAGTTTCATGATTTCAAAGTGGGATATTTGGGTTTGAAGGAGGGGGATTTACTGCGCAATAAATTGAACTGTAGACATGGTGGTCAAACTAAAAATATATAATATGTAAAGATTTTGTAATGTACTTTGTAAACAATGCATGTTTATTTTAAGTGTGACTGTATCAGTGGGGAAGTCTTGCAGTACTTATTCAACATCTCTAATTTCAAAGAATGTACATGTACAGAATGCCTATTTTATAAACACAAACATTCAGAACCTATTGATATTCATCAACAATTTCCCTTATACAGACACAATTTATGATGCCTTTGCAGCACATAGTTTAGTTTAAACGTTTAAATCAATAGTGAAAGAAACTTTCAGGTTATATGAGTCAGGCTTGATGTCTGCTTCTTGCAGACTTTTCAGCCAATTATTTACAAGAAGGAGGAATTATTCACGATAAGCAATTTCTCCTTTTTTCAGCTCTCTGTAAAAAAACTCCAGCAATTTTCCTGATCTAACAATTTCACCATGATGATTTTTCAGTGCAGACCACCAGAAAATATATCAGGTAATTAATATGGTTAGTAATAAGATATCTTTGTCAGTATCATGCAGTGTATTTACAATATATTAACCTAACACATACAACACTTAAGTCAGTATCGCGCAGTATCTCTTATTGTCAGGCTTTCCCGTCTGTCTGTTAGTGTGTGTGTGTCCAGATGTTTGTAAAGCGACGCTCCATACAGCTCAAACCGACGGGTCGATTCCAATGAAACTTGGTGAACAGGTGCCATAGGGGTTCAGGGTGTGCGCGTTTCAGTTTCGTTGCTAAGGACCCACCCGTTGCTATGCAGCTAGTCAAAAACCGCGTTTTAAGAACCAAAATCATTTTTCTATCTTCTCCTACAAGTTTGAATGTGGAGAGCTGAACATTCGGTTATAGATATCTCGAGATATTTAGAAAAAACTTATACGTAACGATTTTTGATTTAGGCCTTTGTTTCCAATGGTAGCCTTTCAAAGATAGGGTATCCTTTTACAGTCATTTTTGACTTCAATCGCCCCTAGCGCTGCAGTGGTAGTAATCGATAGCGATTTTATTGCACCATCTGATAAAGCTATTCAAGAGCAACACAAAGTTTCTTTACATGATTCACCTCCGACCTCGGGTTGTCAAGCTAGAGCCGGAAGTTTGCAAAATATGCAAAGGCGAAAATCACCATAGCGAATCCCACGTCGCCTACCGGCTTGTTAGCAATATCTCTACCTTACATATACACACTTAAGTAAATGTTTTACCCTTTCCAGCATTTGCAGCAGAAGATCGTATAAAACCTTTGTGGCAAACGGAGATATCAATAATTGTCCATATTGCAACAATGTTTCAAACTCTTATTTTTGTTATTTGATATATATTTATTTTTCGAGATTTTCCGTACTCTTGCCTGAATATTTTCAGAGTCTTTTACTGCAGATTTGTTGCACATGGGAAAGGTCTAAAAATATATCTGAAAGACAACTCTTTCAAATGAGCAATTTTGTCTCTGGTTATGTTACATGTATATAATATATATAAACAGTGAAATTAAATGTCCTTTATGTCAAACTTGATAAATCACACCATATTAGAATAAAATCCTTGATCCTTTCTAACATACATCCCATATGGGGTATATGACATTGAAAATATCTAGGCAAAACATTGGGAACTACCAATCAATGTAAGTAAAATTATTGAATAGGGTTGAAAATATTATAGCTAAATGCGAAAATTGCTCATAATGAGCAATCCTCCTATTGCCACCATGTTTTCAAAATTTGTTTCCTGCATATATGTCAAAATGTGTCTGCAACTGGGAAAGATTTAACTTATTTCTTGATAGAGGCAATGTTTTGTCTCAACAATAGATTAACTTTGAAAAACACTGTAAGAAAAATAGAAATCTGCTTAAAAGGAGAATATTCTTATTTAATAATTATATTACATTTAACCACCAGATGCTTTAAATGCGAGAATGCAGCTATATACATGCAAACAGAAGGAATTTTATCAGAGATGTAAACTCGAGCTTTTGTACTGGTAGATAAATTGTCATAGACATGTTCTTAGTCTGGGCCCTTGACAATTTCAATCGTGTCCTCTTCTAACGTAGCATAGGTAGATGATCTCTCTGCACGGCCACCTGCATATATATAAATAAGAGGTTGAACAACATCAGCGTTGACATATCTTTTATAATAACTAGAGCTATCACTGAATGTGATGAGAACCCCCACATAGCGCTTTGTCACAGAACAGGGTTGGGATAAGAGAAGATTTTTGGTGAAAAATTGACACTTTTTGACTCGAGGAAACAGCCTTTATTCAGTAGAATAAAAACCAAAACAATAGGGTCATGATGGCCCTGGATCGCTCACATGAATTATGTCAACTGTCAATCACAATAACTCATTTTGCAGTCAGGTAAGCAAAGACAAGTGTCATCAATGATTTCAACTTAATTTGGCACAGGGGCTCTATACATACCCCGATGGAGACACCCTGTAGCCACCAGCTCTATTTTTAGAATAATGGAGCCACCAATTATATTTGTAGAACAATGTAGCAGACCATTATACTTTAAGGAGTGCTAGTTTGCTGCTGATTCTAATTTTAGAAATTTGACATCTATATCCTCCTAGCAGGGTGTGTGAGCAAAATAGACTGAATATGCATGATGAAACAAAGTGTTACAGTGTTGCTGATCATACCAATCAGAAACAACAAAAGAGATGTAGTGACCTGGTTTAATACCTAACACGACCCATATAAGAACATAGCCTAAATATCATAATGACAAACATTCTGACAAAGTTTTAATCTTCTGGATCGAAAATGCGGTCCTTAGTGTTAATATGATAATTCTCAAATGTTGCCTTGTGACCTTGTCTTTTGACCGGACATGACCTAGATTCAAACTAGATATCACGAAGACATTTATTCTGACAAATTTACAACCTGCTCATGTAAAACATGCGGCTTCAAGAGTGTTTTAGTTTAGTTTAAACTTATTTATTTTACATCGATTGCGAAACAAGCCTTGGGCTTAGATTAATCACGCTCGATGTCTGCTTCCTGGAGACTTCACCAGTACTCGCGCCGTTTGTGTGGAAATATCCCAAAGTCAGGACCCGCTCATCACGGGACTCGAACCAGGGACCTTTGATACAAGATTTTCCTTAAATTTGGCCCGCAACCTAGTTTTCCCCCAACATGACCTAGCATTTGGTTTCAGCCTAGATATCACAAAGACAAACATTCTGACAAAGTTTCAATCTTCTGAAGCAAAATATGTTGTCTCTAGAGTGATAACAAGATATTTCTCAAATTTGGCCTAGTGACGTAGTTTTTGATCGGACATTACTTATATTCGAAGTAAGCCTGGATATCATGAAGACCTTTATTATGACAAAGATTCCACATTCTCAACATAAAAATGCGGCTTCAAGAGTGTTAACAAGATTTTCCTTTAATTTGACCTGACATTACCCATATTCAAACTGGGCTAAAAAAAAAGCAAGCTAATCAAACTGAATTAAGTTTCATGAATATTGGATGATAATTGTGGACCTCTAGAGAGTTAACAAGCAAATTGTTGACGACAGACAATGATCAAAAGGCAATCACAAATACTCAATATGAGCATTTCATGTTCAAGTGAGCTAAAATAGTTTATTAGTTAATTGATATGTGATGTAAGAACAACACAAAATGAACAAGCTATTAAACCTTACCACATGCTGATCGTGCATGTTGTGGCAACTGTAACAGTTAATTAAAATTGTGACAATATGAGAAATTGCCATACAAGAGCAACATTTCCTTTGGCCACATTGTTTTCAATTGTTTTCAATAGTTATTCTTTCATTTATAGAATGTTTTCTAAACCACCTCCTGCAGAATGTTTGTATGTTGAAAAATATTAGCTAGCAAATTAAAGTTAAGCCATTACCGTACTGTTCTACTTAAAATCAGACCAGTTGATTCAGAAGATAATAATTTAAGTTATGTATTTTCCCGCTGTTTCTTATGTCACAGCAACTTTAGTTATGAAAAAAATCTTTTGATTTTTAAAGAAGGACCACCAAAGAAAAAACTCCTATTCTATGGTTGCAATGGACCTAGGCCTTTAAGAGAGATGTTGTTTTATCCCCTTCCCACACATAACAAATCTGCAGCAGACGACTTTAATAAATCTTAGCATAAATATGGAAAATCTCTAGAAATGAAAGTACACTAATTGAATGGAGTTGAAAATATTGTGGCAAAAGGAGATATTGCTCATCATTAGCAATTTCTCATTTTGAGACAGTGTTTTCAAAAGTTGTCTGCTGCATAGTCATCAGAAGGCGTCTGTTTGTCGGAAAGGATAAACATATTGTTCATATTGCACTAGATACACTTTGTGCACAGGTTATATTTATTTTATGTTTGTGAGTCACTCCCATCAAAGTTATAGCCCTCTTCTTTGAGAGCATTTGACATGTCCCACTTGCAGACGCATGCTGACGAATCTGTAGAAGACGACATTTGAAATCATTGTGACAAAAGGAGAAATAGCTCATGATGAGCAGTTTCTCCTTTTGACACAATGTTTTCAACTTTATTTAATAAGTTTACTTTTACTAATAGGGATAATCCATTTCTTAACCTAGATTATTTCAAAGTCGTTTGCTGCATATTTGTTGTATGTGGGAAATGGTTAAGAAAACTTGAAGTTCAATTCTGATACAGTGTTGAAGATATTGTGATAAAAGGAATAAATGCTCATCGATCGTGATAAATTTCTCTCTTTCTTCACAATATTTCACATGCTGATGCTGCAGATGTGTCTAAAGTTATCTGTATCAGGGATGAGGTTATAAATGTAACATACCATCTAATTGGGAGTTCTGACCATCTCCAGTATATCTTGGGTTTTCGAAGGAATTTATTGGTGCAGATGGACTCTTGGAGCTGCCCATCTTACCAGATCTGGAAGAAAAAAAAAAGTTTCAACAAATTACTTTAACCCTAACCCAGATACAAAAATCTGCAGCAGACAAATATGAAAACACCTGGACAAAAAGAGGGCCATGATGGCCCTAGATTGCGCAACCGAGTTAAAAGTTTATATTTTTCATTTTGTAAGAGAATGGATTGTTTACAGCACTGCAACACAAAGAGGTCATTAAAGACTGGAGTGAAGAATGTAGGTGAGCATTATGAGGTTATGGGCAGGTAACTCCAGACTAACTTTGAACTACCGTTGATATTTTAGCTCTCATTAGGGGACTCTGACTCTGCGTGCACAGATTGTTTTTTTTACGCTACGCCAAGAGGATCGATTGTGTTCAAGACGATTTAGAAACATTCCACTTTCAGAATATAGTGATAACTAACCCTTCCCTTTATGGTAATGTAAAACAGGTGAAACCTAGGATGGGGCCAATTTTCAACCAAGATGCATACTTTGAACAATCTTGGTAGAGGATCACTTGACAATGCTACACACCACATACTCTAAGCTATAAGCCTTTTGGTTTCAGAAAAGAAGGCCAATTATGAACCAAGGGGCATAATTTTTTTTGCTAGAAGCCCACAGGACAATGCTATACACCAAATATTTAAGCTCTAAGCCTTACGGTTTAATACAAGAATATTTTGAAAGTGTTTTCCCTAAATATCTCTATGTAACAGGTGACCCCCAGGGCGAGCAACGCTACACGCCAAATAAGTAGATTTTCAAAACTTTTTAAATTGTCCTTTCCATTGCCATGGCTAAAAGAAAGAGTTGACGATTGACGTCCTGATGTCTGGATGTACGGACGACGTATATCAGTCCATGAAAATAGCACACCATGAGCAAGTTGTGCTAAGGTGAGCTAACAATGTGAACAAAATGATTTCAATGAAAGTATAATTATTAAATAAAATTGAAAACATTGTGGCAAACGGAGAAATTACTCAAAGTCTACAGCAGAGACGTCAAAAAGCATATGTATGTGAGCAAGTGTTAAAAGGCAATTAATTTACATAAAATTATGTATTAACATAAGATATAGTATGTTCTACTGCCTTTGTTTGTGTATATGCGCACAATGCAATGACGCTAGTAATAATTGGCCTGAATCTGGTTGCCTGAAATATTTTTTCAATAGAATTTAATATCCAAGACTTATACTTGTTTTAAATGTCAATTCAGAACTGTACTATTGTTCACGAATATAACCAAACAAATATGAGTTATACATTGGTTTCACCCTTTTCCGCATTCAACACATTTGCACGCGAAAATCTTAAAAATACTGAAGTTATGGTTCTTAGGCAGTGCACATAGGCTACCTATAAACCAGGTTTGAAATTGATGTAATGAATTTATACTGAAAATGGCCGAAAACGAAATAACCTGTAAAAAGAGAGAATAAACAGGAATTAGCAGGACAGCAGGCCAGCAATTTGTTCCATGTATTTTTCAATCTTCTGATAACGAGGAATAAGTGAGGAACCTTAAGTGAATTAGTCAAACACGATTAAAGACCAATTTATGCAAAGCATGACTAGACAGACAGACTACTGACATGTAGGTGACATGTGATCCGTGAGTGTTTCCCTGTCTTTCAGTAACATAATAAAGTTATAAGTAGTGAATCTAGTTCAAAATATTATGAGCCATTTGGCTTTTTGCCACAATGCTTTCAAAAATCTTATGCTGCAGATGCATGTAATATGTCTGCATGTGGGAAAACATAAATTAATCTGATAACTGTCATGGGATAATATCCAATCCAAAACAACCTGCATGATTTATATTCGTTAAAGAGTAGATTCAAACTGGAATAACCATTTCCCACAATCAGACACTTTCTGATGCCTTTACAGCTGGCGTTCTTTGCAAGTATTTTGGCAACAGGAGAAATCTTATTCAATAATTGTTCATTTATGATTAGAGATTGTTTCTATGTTTGCCTTTATTTTTTACAAGTCGTCAGCTGCATTTTTATTTTATGAGGGAAAGGGTTAAACAAATTGTACTGAATTAATTGTCTTACCTCCACAGGTAGATCCCTACAAGGATTATCAAAAACAGAAGAACACCCACTCCAGCTCCTACACCAGCCGCAACAGCCACTTCTGACAATGATTTCTTAGCCTCTGATGGTATAGCTGTCATAAAAGAGTAATTATTATGTGAACTATTTCAGGGTGCACCGCCCTTAATCCTTTTCCACATACAAATGTATTTTATTGCATCTGCAAATGACAACTTTTGAAAACAGTGTCGCAAAAGGATAACACACACATGAGCATAATAAGCACATTGATTAAAACAGTTTTAATTCTATTCACATGTTATACTTTTATTAATAGAGATTTTCCATATTTTTGCCTAGACTTTTTCGTAGCGTAATTGAAAAAAATCTTCTTTTATCACAATGTATCGAAAGTCATTTGCTGCAGATGTAACTAAATGCATCTGCAGATGTGAAAGCTTTAAAATGGCTATGGACTTTGTAAAGATGTTTCAAGAAAAGTGAATTAAACATTACAATCAAACCAAAATAATATGCTGCATGTATTTTGGATCAGACGACACTGCATAAAAGGTTGTCTCAAATTGACCCTATACACTTAAATATTCTATACAATGGATACACTTGTTAATCACTGCTGCTGTATCTCGTTTACTGAGTTAAGCATTTCTCCTGTTAATACCTCACGACTTGGTACGTGACATTTGATTTGTTGACACAAAGGTCAAGACAGTGCTAGGCAGTCATCAGATCTAGGCGAGCATTTGCTACTGCTCCAAAGATTTGGTCTGGTTTTAATGAGATTGAATTACAGTGTACAGTCTACTCTTTTAATCCTCTAAAGTGTATTGAAGCTACAATACTACCTAACACCATTAACGCTGTCTCACATATAGACACGTTTCGACATCTCTCTAGCAGAGACTTTTCAAAAGTTAAACTTTCCCTTGTAGAGAGTTACCATTTCTTTGCGTAGATGTTTTCAAAGTCGTCTGCTACTAATTTGTTGTTGTGTTAGAAAGGGTAAACCTAATCATAATCTCTGTCTTAAACTAATTAGGGAATATCATTATCATTATGCATTTTGTTGCTATGATATTTAACGGTTTCTTACATACAACACATCTGAAACAGACGACTTTGAAAACATCTAGGTAAAAATATAGAACATGTATTACCATGGAATAGAGTGGAAAACTGTGTTGCAAAAGGAGAAAGTGCTTCTTTTGCCACTCTGTTTTCTAAAGTAGCCTGCTGCAGAATCTGCATGAAGTGCCTGTATGTGGAAAAGGGTTAAACTTGTTTTTTGTTCACCATAATATGTGATCACGACCTTGACAAATATTTTTTTTATAATCATATACGTCTTAGCACAAGGTCAAGGTCAGCTCAATATAGCTGAGTACTACCTACCTGTACAGAGGCTGTCTGTATTCGCTCCTCTTACTGCTCCTGTATTTGCCCCTCCATGATCCCACAGTCCAGTTCCAACACATTTGATTGTTAGCAGATCTACGTTGACTTGGAAACCCGTATCGCATTTATAGTCGCACACAACGTTAAGCTTGCGTGTACATGTCCCATTCACATAACCATCATTAATTTTATTCTTGCACAGTATTTCTGAAATGTATGATAATTTTCTATTGGATAGCCCCTGACCCAGCCTCCAACAACCATGCTTTTAAAACTTATTAGTTTAAGCAGTCTATGTTGAGGGTTTATGTACATTTCTGAATAATTATCCTGAAATCAAACCATCAGATTAAGGATGTACTGAACTGAAAAGTGGATTTAACTTTTGTTGTAACATTGATTTTTTGAAAGTTGGATGTATGTTTAATAAAAAAAGTAAAAAAAAGGTATGTTAGTGGGCTTTATTTTTTTGCTAGATCCATTTATAAAAGCCTTATGATATGGATTTTTTTGCTATTTCAGCACATGAAAATTAAAAACAAGTTTTTCACGCAAATTGCCAATATTTGAAAGATGATATGCTAATTGTATGTCTTCTTGTGGTTTTAATCTCATTCTGAAGTTATTTTAACCATATCTTTGAAAGTTCATGTGATAAGTTGTAATTGAACCTAAACAATAAACGCTGTTTTTCCCTAATGAAAACCCATATTTGTCAGGTGTAAGAATAGAAAAGTTCAAAACTTTGAAAAAAGGATAAAACATATTTATAATATTTAACTTTTTCTAAAACTTCTTTAGGGTATTGCAATTGCTATCATTTATCAAAATTCAAAAAGAAAAGTATATGTCATTGAGCAAAATTTTCAGGTGTTCTTGTCTGAATGGCTAAAAGATGTTAAAATATGATTTTTCTTTTAAACATATCTTCAATTGTCATAAAAGTTTTACAATATATTCAACTTATTTTCAAAACAATATGATACTGTAGAAGTTCTATATTAAAATTTATATACATGGACTTTAATATGTTCTTTTTACCCAGTTATATTACATAATCAAACATGGCGACAGGACAGCGCTTGGATGACGAAACAAGTTTTAATTGACAATATAATCAAAAGACTTAATAACAATGTAACATTTTTTTTTTTTAAATATCCACTTTTCAGTTCAGTACATCCTTAAGAGGAGAATTTTTTTAAGGTTTTGTCAGTTAACCCCTTTTCTGATGCCATATGGCATCTATGGTTTTCATAATTTTGTAAAGGTTACCTTATTGGGGAACATTTCTACCAAATTATCTTGAAAGCAAACTTATAGATTCAGTGATTTTTTAAATATTTGAATTCCCTACCAAAAAGGGCCATTTATAACTCTTAAATAAATCCATCATCTTGCAGGGTTACAACACTTAATGTTGCTTAACATTTATGCTAGTTTTGTTCAAGACTTTTAACCATATCATATAGTTGACGTAGAACAATTGGACAATGACAAAACTATATACATGCTCAGATATTTGATCAAACTAGAATGTTCTAAGGAACGCAAGTCATCTGGCACCTGTTAATATGTCTCTAAGTGAAAGTGTGACAAACAGATGGATGAACAGAAGACAGATTTACAGCTGGACATATTATATCAGTCTATTCTTGAGAAAAGGTACTAGTTGACTTTTGAGAACGGTGTAGATCAATATTAGATATTGCATCCACAAAGTCTTATCAAGGTCCACACTGTTCACATACTTCTTACATAAGCTTGTTAGAAGCTTCTGTCAACTGATCTGAACACAAACGGTTAAAAATGACAAATTTTACATTTTGGTATTGACAAAATCATATAAAACAACTGGGTTTGGTATGTAATGTACAAAAGTACCTTCACAAACAGTGTTAGTCGACACGTTCCACTGACTCGTGGATAGACAGGCTATTCTGCTATACGTTTTGGCCACTCTGTAACCTTCATCACAGATGAATCTGCAGTCTTGATCAATATCACGTGTGCACGTTGGGTGTAGCACACCGTGATCCATCTCCTGGGTCAGTGGAGGACATTTTGCTAAAATAGAGTTGTTATCTTTAAATCTTTCCAACATACAACACATCTGCTGCAGACTTATTTAAATACATTTTGGCAAAATTAAAAATGTCTATAAAAGTACAATTGTTGAAAAGCGTTGAAAACATTGTGGCAAAAGGAGAAATTGCTCAAGGTAAACAATCTGAGAACTGAAGTTAGTTAAAGTCTGTTGTCTTGAGTTGTCAAACCACTAGACGCCTATCGCATTCAATGTTAATTCAATGTTCCTTTAAATGGTATCAAAGTAGAGAGTAAATAGCTCAAATAACTAGACATCCATTATCTTGTGTGTTACGTCAATGGTACAATAAATGATGCCATAGTGGATTCAATAATAGCCCTAATAGAAAGACATCTATTGCCTTAATGTTAGTTTTATGTAACTGTACATGGTGCCAAAGCAGACTGTCAATAAGATCCAAAATCACTAGACATCTATCAACTTAAAAATAACCCCAATGTTACAATAATAATGCCAAATTGAAGTCAAGCAAAACTGGAGTCTATAAGAACTTTAATCAATAGACGTCTATTGTCTTGAATATTAGATCAATGTTTCTTTAAATATTGCAAAATTATAGACTTCATGAAACCCCGAATCACAATATGTATATGACCTTTAATATTACATTAATGTAACTTTAAATAATGCAATATTAGAGTCAATACGACATTTAAATATGTTCACAGAAAAGGACCTCCTGACCTTATGATACAGATTTTAGTTGTCACAAACTTAATTCCATAGGGGGACTTTGTGTAAGTGTTTCATAGTGTTGCCGTACAAACCTTTTCTTACAAATATAAAATATGCAGCAGACCACTTTGAAAATATCTATGCAAAAAATAGAAAGTTTCAAAAAAAAATAATGAAGCCAAAATTCTTAATTAGAGTCAAAAACATTGTGTTAAAAGGAGAAATTGCTCGATATGAGAACTTTAACTTTTGTCACAATGTTTTCAAACGTCACTTGTTGCAGATTCGTAGAAATATGTCTGTAAATGGGAAAGGATTAAATATAGTGTATTTAACTATGGGTCAATGGAGAGTACTTTGGTGGGAGTTTCCATCACATCCCTTTTTGTTTGGCATAAAATGTTATTTTGAGCATATCTCTTTTTTCCAAAATATTTTAAAACGTTGTTTGTATGAGATAAAAAGTTGATGTATCAATTTTGATATACAGAAGGGATGTTTGTCAAACATTATGACCGCCCTCCCCCTCTGTTTGTGTTCACGGTCAATGTGACCTTGACCTTTGAATGATTGACCTCAATAGGATCATCTACTAGTCATGCCCAACCTGCATGCTAAGTTTGAGTACTGTAGGTCCAAGCAATATGTATTATCAAATGGACACATTTTGGTCTACAGACCGACTAACAGACCAACTGACATGTGCAAAGCAATTAATATACGCTCCTGCTTCAAACGAGGGCATGAATATAAAGTTTTCCTTACCTATACATAGTTCTTCTCCCATGAGGTTCCACTCTCCTGAAGGCTGACACATCAGTGAGGTTACTAAGGGGTTATTCTCATAGCCAACATTACATGTATAATTGATACAATTGCTGTCAATCTTCAAGTCGCATGACCTGTCAAGGCTCCCATTAGCTATCGATATTGGACACAGGATTTCTGGAAAAAATGTCACCCATTAGATAGATTGATTTGATTCAAGAAAAAGAGCAAAATCTCATAAATATAACGTTTTTATTTTACAAAGTCAGATAGCCGAATAATAGTTAAACATTTCCCACAGTTTGACGCATCATTAGGAGATGAAATTTGAAATAATATAAAATTTATCACTATTTCTCATTTTGCCACAATGTTTTCAACTCTTATCAAAATTATTTTGCTTATTGAGATTTTCCTCATTTCATGTAGCATTCAAAGTCTTCTCCTGCAAAATTGTTGTATGTGGGAAAGGATTAAAGGAATCTTAAAGTGTTTTTAAAATAAATCAATATAAACTAAGAAAACATAAATTCCCTCGATTTACAAAATTGATGCTCATAGTCTCGTTATATTCACTTGAAATTTACCAGAACAAGTACATGCATCTTCTTCATATTTTAACATATATGGGTCGATAAGCAACAATGTGTTTACTTAACGTATGGACAACCTTGCCTGCTGATTATAAACGTGATGGCAAAATGATTAGCTAAACAACAGGAATAATGATTAACCAGCTATATTAAAACACTGTTAAATTATCTGAAATAAAGGTTCCCAGGCTATTATAGCATACAAAACTACCACTTAGCATATAGTTATCTAACACAGCTATAGTTCAACAGCTTTCATATTAATATACTTTACATGATTAAGGTTGTATATTAAAATTATATCCGTTGTCAAGATGATACGAAATGTTGTCATTGTATTAGGTAGGTCACCACGAGAAAGGGAGACCACAGTTTGAGCCATCAGTGTGGTGTAGTGATTTAAGTGGCCACCACGAGAATGGGAGACCACAGTTTGAACTATCTGGGTGGTGTAGTGATTCGAGCTGCCACCATGAGAAAGGGAGACCACAGCTTGAACCATCTGGGCGGTGTAGTGATTCAAGTGGCCACCAAGAGAAAGGGAGATCGCAGTTTGAACCATCTGGGTGGCTTAGAGATTCGAGTGGCCACCACGAGAAAGGGAGGCCACAGTTTGAACCATCTGGGTTGTGTAGTGATTCGAGTGGCCACCACGAGAAAGGGAGACCACAGGTTGAACCATCTGGGTGATGTAGTGATTCGACTGGCCACCACGAGAAAGGGAGACCACTGTTTATTCCCTGCTCGTGTCATACCAAACACTTTAAATATGGTAATAGTTGCTTCCCTATTTGGTACTCAGGGATCTGCGGATAGCACAATGTCTGATGTCTAAAATTTAATTTCCAGATCCACATCAAGCCCAGCCCCAACATATCAATTTATCAAACATATAACAGTAGAATCAATTTTCACATCAAACCTTCCCAAAGAACCGTCTTAAATGTGCAGTTGTAGAACAATTGCCTTTGGTTTTGGAGGTTGCATGTTTGATTCCGGCCAGGTTAAACCTAAAGACTTTAAAAAGGGTAGTATATGTATTGGCTTTCCCTCCTTGATGCTCAAGGTTGTAAGGTAAGCATTACGACTGACATAATGGTGCCAGAATAAATGGACCAGTTCAATGTAGTACTATCCGCGACTGCCTAGCTTCAGTGACCTTTAGACTTATATATATATATTAAGTACTGTTAATGTAGCAAACACATACAAGTATGTTCAGTCAATTTACCTTTAATTCAACTTATTTGCCTTCAATTGACATCATTTGTTATTAAATTGCATTGTAGGGATTGGCAGGGAAAGCAGCCATTTCTATGAGCTACTTTTAGTCAAAATATGAAAATATGTCCAGAGTCAGTGCACCCTGGTCTTTAGTTATTTATAGTGAATGCTAAAAAATTACAAGCAATGTTTTACATCGGAATATTATATCAGAAAGTAATGTAAAAAACAACTTTAAACTGTTAAATATTTAACTAATAATCATAGCTTGAGCCATATAACCTCCTACCTGACAGAGAGGAAAACCCCTTCATGCACAATTGAAAGAAACAATGTGACATTTTGGGTATGAATAAAAACAAATGAAAACAAATGTTTTTATTCAACAGGCTGAATTTCTAGCAGATGCATTGGATTTTTTTTTCATCCAAAATTTGTTATTTGATCATTATTCTCTCTAATCTTCAAATTGTTAACGATGTACACATTTAAAGGTAAGATGGTTGTGCACTTGAGAGTACACCCTTTACATGTTTAAAGGCTTGTGACCAATCAAAATTGCATTATTGTATTACAAAAGGCATGAAGTGCAGAATTCAGTAAAATATAATATACGAAATTTTAAAAAGAGACCTTTTGGTGGAGCTTGTCAAAAAGCAGAAAATTGGTACTAGGAATTTCAACAATATTTTCACTAGGTTTTTTAAAATGCTCAGCATTTATGTCTTTTAACCGTATTTACAAAATATTCAAAAGCTTTTGACAGAAATATGTTTACACTTGAGACCCAAAAAACCAATGATGCCAGAGAACATAACATGCAAAACAAGAGGGCCATGGTCGCCCTAGATCGCTCACCTGAATTATGCATTGTGATTGTTAATGCAAAACAAGAGGATCAGGGTGGCCCTAGATCGCTCACCTGAATTATACAATGTCATTTCGAATGCAAGACTCATCAAGACAATTATTCTGACAAAGATTCAACATGCTCAAGCTCAAAATGAGCCAAGTGACCCATGTTTTTTTTTAACTGATATGACCCATATTCGAACATTGTCTTCAATTAAGCAAAGTGACCTGGTTTAGAACTTAGCCTAGTTAGCATCAAGACAATTATTCTGACAAAGTGTCAACATGCTCAAGTTCAAAATTCTTCATCCTGAGTGTTAACAAGTTGTCCCTTAAATTTGGCCTAGTGACCTAGTCTTTTAATCTGACATGACCCATAGTGGAACTTGGCCTAGAAATTATTAGGACAAACATTCTGACAAAATTTCAAGCTGATGAAGCAACAAATGCGGCTTCTTTTGTTTATAATATTTCTTTCAATTTGGCCTTATGACCTAGTTAATGACCCAACATGACCCATACCCGAACTTGGCCTACATATAATCAAGACAAACATTCTGAAAAAGTTTCAACTTGCTCAAAGTAAAATACGGCCTCCAGAATGTTAACAACATCTTCCTTTAATTTGGCTTAGTGACCTAGTTTTTAACACAATGCTGAAGCAAAAAATGCGACTTCTACAATGTTAATAAGATTTTCCTTCAATTTGGCCTAGTGACATAGTTTTTGAACCAACATGATCCATATTCGAACTTGGTCTATATATCATCAAGGCGAACGCTCTGATTTAGTATCAGCATGCTCTAGTTATAAATACAGCCTCCAGAGTGTTAACACAATTTCCCTTCAATTTGGCCTAGTGATCTAGTTTCTGACCCAATATGACCCAATTTCAAACTTGACCTAGATATAATTAGGACAATTATTCTAACACAATTTCAAGCTAGTGAACCAAAAAAAACAACAATGCGGCATCTACAATGTTAACAAGATTGTTTCCCTTTATTTGGCCTAGTGACCATATTTTTTACCCGCCATCACCTTTGTTCGAACTTGTCCTACATGTCATCAAGACAAACATTCTGACAAATTTTCATCATGCTCAAAGTAAAAAAGCGACCTCACAAGACCTAGTTTCGAACTTGTCCAATATTTGATGGTGATGTATGTCCTGATAAACTGTCATGAAGATCGGATACAAAATGTAGCCTTTAGAGTGTTAGCAAGGCAATTGTTGACGACGGGCGACGACAAAATGTGATCCCAATACCTCACAATGAGCACTTCGTGTTCTTGTGAGCTTAACAAAGGTCAACAATTTGGGTCCCTCACCGAAACAGAGCAGTGTACGATAGTAACTTACCCAGAAGATGCTTTGATATGAATGAAAAATTGTTGAAAGTGGCGTCAAACACCAAACAAACAAACCTTCGCAAGGATCATTATTGTCCCAGAGCAGAACGTCATCAAAACCAAGCTCCATCTCTGAGGTACATGTCAGATTGGAAATACCAGCTTTGGGTTTGTAGTTTTTGATACATTTGAATTCACACTGCTGTCCTTCCAGGAGTAAACATGTGTCTGTCTCTTTAATATAGCCTGTTTGCACCAAAGATGGACATCTAGGTGCTGAAAAGAAATGAATTTATAAGTCATAAGGACCAATATCTGCTATATCAAAAGTCATCTCGTGCAGAGGCATCAGAAAGTATCTATATATGGGAAAAGGTTTATATAATCTATTTCAAGTCTTCGAAATATATATTTTATAAACATCTGAGAAAATATTTGTGACATCAGAGACATATAAATACAGAGACATATATATATATATATATATAATGATACTGTATAGCTTACTTTTAATTCGGGCTAAATTGCTAAGCATTTATAGATGGACTAATGCCATCGTTCCTTTTCACCTGTGTGTATACTTGATTTACATCACGTTACGCCCCAGATGTGCATGTCAAATTTTCCGGTGATGTATTCTGATATATAACATTTTATCAGGGAAAACGTAAACCCATCATGTACAGGATGCAATTTTCACGGATTACAGTCATTTCGTAACTTTGTCATCTCGTAACCTCTATTATTCGGCTATGTCTTAACCTAATGCATGCTATTTTATAACCGCTTTTGTAATATTTTGGTAACCATCACATTTCTTGATTTAATTTTCATGAGCTAATAAAACAAAATCTAATCTGAACAGAAGTCATCATATTTATGGTATCAAGACTTTTCTACCCTTCAACTTTTTGACACAAGTTGAATTCATATACAGATGTAAATGGATCAGGTTTCCCTACAAAATATGTACGTTAGACACATCAATTTTGTATTTCTCTTTTACACATGAAGCATTGGTACTTTTTGTATTCTAATTTGTTTACCGTGTCATTAAAACAATTGTATGAGTGTTTATGTTAGTGTGATAATTGTATGAAATTTCTATTTTAAAAACTTACCAGTACAGATTAGTTCTGTTCTTATTGACAGATGATTTAAAAAACAAAAGACCCAAGAGGGCCAGTTTCGCGCCGCTGCCATTAGGAAAAAAATTAAATCACCAAAAAGCCCCGCCCAATCACCATGGCTTGAAGGAACCTCGTAGAGTGTCACACTAAGACCATTTCTGCAGACATATTCAAAAATCGGCCAAAAGGTTTGGGAGGAGAAGATTTTTAAAGATTTCACTAGGGAAGGGAAGCTTTTTAAAGTTTTCACTAAAGCCAATATAAGGCAAACAGTCCCGCTCCCTGGCTGATATATTTAAAGACAAATCAACATGGCTAGGTGGAATCCGATATAGAGTCACCAAAGGAACATTTCTACAAAATTATTTGAAAATCGGTCTGACACTTTCAGAGGAGAAGTGTTTTTAAGTTTTCACAATAGCCATATAACACAAAATAGCGCCGCCCCTGGTGGCCATAGTTTTCGACCAATCAACATGGCTTGATGGAATGTGATAGTGAATCACCCTATGAACATTTTCTACCAAATTATTTGGAAATCGATTTTACACTTTCGGAGGAGAAGATGTTCTTTAAGTGTACCATTTAGTTCCACCAATCAACATGGCCTGTAGGAATCTGATAGAAGGTAATCCAAGGAACATTTATACACATTTATTTGAAAATCGGCCTGAAACTTTCGGAGGTGAAGATTTTTAAACATTTTCAATACAGAGTAACTATATAATGCAAAATAGCCTCGCCCCCTGGAGGTCATGTTTTCGACCAATCACTATGGCTTGAAAGTATCTGATAGAAGGTCACCCAAGGAACATTTCTACAAAATAATTTGAAAATCGACTTGACACTTTCGGTTAAAGATTTTTTAAGGTTTCACTATAGCCATATAAGGCAAAATACATGAAGTCCCGCTCCCTGGCGGCCACGTTTTTCGACCAATCAACATGGCTTGATGGAATATGTTGGAAAGTCATCTAAGGAATATTTCTACAATAATTTTAAAGTTTTTTCTTCCGGTTGCCATGGAAACCAGAATTTTGGATAGATTTAAAAACAATATGAAGGAATTTCGAAGAGGACATTGAGAGGGTGCTTCCTATAACGTTTCATCCCAATTGGCCAAGTGGTTAGGGACGGGAAGTCATTTAAAGCAAAACGGACAATTCGCCATGACATAAGCTCAGTTGAAAACATTGTGTAATAAGGTGCAATTGCTCATGTTCGGCACATTTTGCCACAATGCATCAAAAGGCTTCTATTTAGTAGTATTACCATTATCACATGTCTTGTCATCCCGGAGGAGATCACTGTTGAGTGGACACCCACAAGAATGGCCGTCTGGTATAGGATAACAGAAATCACTACATCCTCCATTATTTGTTAGACAGGCAACATTGACTAAAAATGTAAAATACAATAATAATTATGATTTTAAATTTTTTATCCTTTACAGTTTGCAGATGCAATTTGATGCAGCTGATGAATTTTGAAAACATTGTGTCAAAATGAGAAAAAAGCTCATAATGAGCACTTTCTTTTTTCAAAAATATTTTCATTTCTTTCCATTAATAATACTTTCATTTATTCATAAAGATTGTTTATATTTGTTATAGATGTTTTCAAAGCCGTCCGCTGTAGGTTAGATTACATGAATATTGTTGAAAACATTGCGTCTGCTGCAGATGTGTCAGTTTGTGGGAGGATTAAGTCTTGCTTGTCGCCAACAGATTCTGATGTTCCATACTTGATATAACACACATGAGGCTGGAGTACACAAACATTTATGAGCTTCATCTAGAAATAAAAGGTTTTGTCACATCTGCGTATAGTAAAGACTCGGGTGTGGATATGCATACCCATGGTTCCGCCCGAGTCTTCACTTTCCGCATACATTCAAAACAGTCATTGATGAAAAACAAGAGGTTTAGCCCCTCTGATAATTTTCTTATACACCTGAATGTTAACCCTTTCCAACATACAACAATTCTGCAGCAGACGACTTGGAGAATATATGGAGAAATTATTGATATGATAAAAAAAATCCTTTTATAACAATATACTTTCATTTATAGAGATTTCCATATTTTTGTCTTGATGTTTTCAATGTCAACTATTGCACATTTGTTGTATGCACTAAAGGATTAATTAAGTGAATAATTTGAATTGTGAACATTTTGAAAAAAGGTTATCTGAGCAATGGTTCTGCTTCTTGAAGATATTTACTTTACATAAGTATTATTTAGTCAACTTAATCTAAAGCTATTTATATTTTATATCATTTTCGTACTCTGGTGCAAAATTGGAGAGCAGTTTACCACAATCAGTACAAACTAGCAAAACATTTTTTTAAATTAAAAGTGGATATTGAAGGTGTAAATCTACTGATGTTCATAACTATATGCCCTGCAGTTTCTCAACCATAATTTAAATATATCATCTATTAACTAGAATGTACTGTATACTGAGCTTCACAACTAAATTCTACAGCATTAATGTGTTGGTTACATACATATTATTATAATGTAGTGTCATCAATGTTAACTATGCATCATTACTAATGTGACTTATTGTTAGATTTGATAATTTGCACCAAACATATCCTTTGTGTTAATAGTGTAAATCTTGTATATAAGGCCAGCGCTAATGTGTAATCTCTTTCAAAATACTTTAAAATATTATTATTATCATTATTAATATTATTATTATCCCATATTACATACTTGGTATTTGATCCGTCTTCCCTGATATATACACATCTAAGTCTTGTACTGCACCAAGACTGTGTTCAGGTCCAAACTCTGTTTCATCCCTAATGTTATCTACTTTAATCTTTTTGATTTTGCTGTAAAAAGACAAATTTAAACCTTTCCCATGAACAACAAATATGCAGCAGACATCTTTGAAAAGATCTAAGCAAACGCATGGGAAATATCTATAAATAAATAAGTAGAAATTACACATGAGCAATTTTTCAAGTTTGCGAAAATTTCCCCAAAAGTTGAATGCTGCAGAGGCGTCAGAAAATCCTTGTTGTGACAGAAAGCATTTGGCTCATGACATGTGACATTATATCAACCTTTCCTCGAAACATCCCAAAGCAGATCGCTTTACCCTTTTCAAAAGTTGATTGCTGAAGATGTGTCAAAATGTATAAAAAACAATCCATAGGGCATCTGCTTTCAGTGGAGATGCTGATAATCTTGCATATCAAGAGCCTGACCAGGCTCTACACTAATTCTTAATTATTCGCAGAAACACATGCAGGAGGCATCGCTATGTAAAAGAGATCATTGTTAATATAGAATCGTCGGACACCAACAGTTGTTAACTTCGCTATGCTCCAACATCACCCGTGGGAGTTTTCACTACCGTTTCGCCGTTTTGCTATATAGGCAATGTTGTTTCTGATTGGATGCAGCACAAGTATGTACTGAACCAAACAGCCAATCATATCCCTCGTAATAAAACTATTATTAGAGGTTCACCTTACAAAATGGGAAAGTCATGTGAAATTGATTTTACCTTTGAGTGGGAAATGTTTAAAATTGACAAGTTGCGTGGGTTCAAGAAAGATGATGTTTGTGCATTGAAAAGATTAAGAGATGTGTTTTTATCAGTGAAGACAGGCGATGGGAAATAAATGTGTTAACACACATTTCAATTTTATTTGTACACACGTGGGGCCTGGTTAGCTCATTCGAAAGACTACTTGTCCTGAAAGCGAGAGGTACCCGCTTTACGCACAAGACTGGCTGCATATTTTTATCTGCCTATGACATGACAATCCTTGATTTCTGGTATAAAGATCAGTTAATATGAAATCGTACTGCTCTTAGCTGCATTTTAATTCCAAACCTTGGTAATGTTTAGCTTTTAAAGAAGATAAACAGAACACACATTTATGATCCGTGTGCGCATCCATTGTTCCATGTGTCTCCACAAAGGAGAGTATTAGAAATGTAAGCGTCATTTCGTTTAGTTTATGTGTATTCAACTCTGTTCTGTCAAAAAAGCAAATCCTAAAGATGATGTTCGAGCATAGCGGAGTCAACAACCTAGAGTGTTCGACGATACCAATTGTGTTGATTGCAATAATTCGTTAACTCTTTCACACATACATCAAATATGCATGCAGAAGATAACATTTGATACATGTTGTCAAAAAGATGGAATCTATCTATAAATGAAAGAACAAGTATAGCATAAAATTGAAATCATTGTTGCAACAGGAGAAATAGCTGATTGTGCATTTTCTTTTCTTGCCGCAATGTTTTCTTTATGTGAAATAGGGTTAAGACTGTTCAAAGAAACATTTATGCTGCCTGCCAATATGTTAGTAAGTGGAAGAATGAAAGTCAGAGGGATAAACGGATTGATAGTCAACAGAGAAGTGATCCCTAGATGTGTCCAAGTCAACACAGAGGGATAAACGGATTGATAGTTAACAGAGAAGTGATCCCTAAACGTGTCCTAGTCAATACAGAGGGATAAACGGATTGATAGTCAACAGAGAAGTGATCCCTAGATGTGTCTCAATCAATACAGAGGGATAAACAGATTGATAGTCAACAGAGAAGTGATCCCTAGATGTGTCCCAGTCAATACAGAGGGATAAACGGATTGATAGTCAACAGAGAAGTGATCCATAGATGTGTCCCTGTCAATACATAGGGATAAACGGATTGATAGTCAACAGAAAAGTGATTTCTAGATGTGTCCTAGTCAATACAGATGGATAAACGAAGTGATCCCTAGATGTTTCCCAGTCAATACAGGCAACATGAAACGAACATAACTCGCTAAGTACAAATTACTACTCAGCAAACTCTCCAGTTCAAACGATGTTTATGTTTCCGGGCCTTTTTCTAGGCATCCAATATCTGACCCATTCCCAATAGCAAACGTCTTAACAATTATGCAGAATTCCCGATTTTGTCATGTTAACCCCCCTTTTTTATTCCTAATTAAACAATAATAGCGATTAATTTTCCCAAATAAGAGACCATATTTGTTATCCCAAAATGCCAAGAAAAATGCCTGGTTTTCTAAAATGATACGCTGTAGAATATGATGATAGTAATTTTGTAAACATACATATTATTCCATCCACTATAAAACAGGTATCCGTCAACAAATTGCAAGCCCATCGGATGTGATCCAACATCTTTTAGAATCTCTACAACATTTTGTCCGTCTAGGTCACATGACTTAATTGTGTCTTGCAAACCATCTGTCCAAAATAATCGATCATCTGCAATGACAAAATGTTTGACGTTCTGATTTACATTTTCTTATACATTTATTTTGACTTTCAAAAGAAAACAATTTCTCTGGAAATTGCATCCTGCCAAGTTCCAGATCAGTGTTAACCTTCTTGCAGTATGATAAGAGATATTTTGTTCGCCATCAAGTGGTACAAACATTCTAGAAATGGTTCATGAAAATACAGACCACAGCCAACAATTCAAGACTAGTGTGTCACTTGATCATTATAGCCATTAACCTTTTCCCACAAACAAAAACTCACAAATCACATCTCGGCAAAGATATGAAAAATATCTATAAACGAAAGTGCAATTATTAACATATAATAGTGGCAAAAAGAAAAATTGCTAATTTTTGTTAGGAATCTAGAACTAAAAGTATACTCTACATTCCTGTTTTTGCCAAGATGTTTTCAAAGTTGTCTGCTGCAATTTTTGTTTTAATGTTCCAAAGAATTAGTGTTTAGAATTATATTACAAAAAGGCCTATATGACTCTTGATTGCTTACCTAAAATAATTATGCAATGTGATTTGTAATGTCAATTACAATACCTCATTTTGTGTTTCGAAAAGTCAACATGGCTATTTGTAATTTTGTAGAGGGTTACCAAAGGAACATTTCTACAAAATTATTTAATATTTGCAGAAGAAGATGCTAAAGTATTTACTAAAGCCATATTTGGCAAAAGAGCCACACCCCTGGCGGCCATACTTTTCGCCCAGTTAACATGGCTTGATCAAATCTGATAGAGGATCACCCAAGGAATATTTCTCCAAATATTTTAGGAAATAGGCCAAATGTTTTCAGAAGAAGATTTATTAAGGTTTTAACTAAAGCCATATTAGGCAAAAAAGCCCCGCCCCTGGCGGCCATGCTGTTTTTACCATTCAACATGGTTTGAAGGAATCTAAAAGAGTATCATCAAAGGAACATTTCAACAAGTATTTAGGAAAATCAGCCAGATACTTTCAGAAATAGTTTCTTTAAGTTGTCTCGATAGCCATATAAGTCAAAACGGCCCCGCCCCCTGGCGGCCATGTTTTTAGACATATAATATGGAATCTAAAAGAGGGTCACCCAAGGATCATTTCTGCATTTTGTTGCAAATCTGCCAGATACTTTCGGAGGAAGATATGTTTTCAAAATTTACACTAAAGCCATAAATGGCACAACTCCCCCCTCCCTGACGGCCATGTTTTTCAACCAATTATCATGGCTTGAAGAGAGACTATTTATCTTAATTCTATTTGAAATTCGGACAACCCGTTTTGGAGGAGAAATTTAAAAAAAATGTTCCCGTTGTCATTGACATTGAAACCAGAATTATGCATAGATTCAACACATTTGAAGGAACTTTGGTGAAGACATTGAGAGGATGCTTGCTCTGAAGTTTCATCCATATTCACCCATTTGTTACAGACGAGAAATATTGACATAGGACGAAAGCAATAACTCACATTGAGCACTTCGCGATCAGATGGTGTTTTTCTAATTGAAATACAATATATATATATATATATATATATATATATATATATATATATATCCATATATCATCATTATAAATTATGCTTTAAATTGCCAGTTTATGTAAACCGGTAGATTAATACGTTTATTTTTGCATATGTTTAGTTTTATAAAACAAACTATCTATGAAAATCCTACTAAACTAGAAAAAAATTTGTATTGTTTTGCTTATGTTTTTACCTTCAGTAATATTTGGAATGTTGTTCCTTTGAGAATCAAAATTGTGAGCCAAAAGTTCAAAGACAGTCCACTAGTTACCAACAACTCTATATATATGAAGTTTTTATTGTTCAATCAATGTTTTCTAAAACCATTAACCCTCTCTTTTATACAGATGCTCTCCGACGCATCTACCGCAGACGGCTTTTCAAAATATTGTGACAAAAGGAGGAGTTGCTCATAAGGAGCAATATCTCAATTTGCCACAATGTTATTCAACTCTATTCTAAATTAAACCTCTCTATATGGATATTTTCCATATTTTCTTCCAGATGATTTCAAAGTTGTCTACTTTTGTCACAATGTTTTAAAAAAAGTCGCCTATTTGATAATATATCTCTAATTTATGAAGATTTTTCATGGTTTTGTGAATATGTTTTCAAGGTCTTCTGCTGCAGATTTGTTGTATAGTTATGTTAAGTTAATTGTTTGTTATTGTCAGCTATTTCTGACTATGAGACATTTTTGTCTTGAACACATTTTACTCCAGGCTCAAGCTTTGGTACCATTAGTTAACTATCAGAACAGACCCCACTGTCATCTCTAGGATGCAAACATTCAACCTCCGTCTACCGAAGCGGATGCCTTAAACACTAGACTATCGGGATGGAAGTGTGTGTGAGAGGGTTCTAAGACAGTAGGCAGTCAGATAAAACATACTTATATAATCTATAGCAAGTCCATTTGGCTCAATAGCTCCCTCAATTTCAAGGTCAACCCAATCACTTCCATCCATATTCACACGAAATAGTCCTGGAAAATCTCCATGGTCTGTGAAAAACAGGTACCTGGAAATATACAATTCGGATAATATTACTTTTATAGAGTTATCTGCTTGGATATGTTCTGAGACAAATATTATAACATGTAGAAACTTGAAAAAGTAATTTTGATTGTAAACATTAAAGCAAATTCAGACATAATTAAGATGTTATAAAGAAGATAATTATAAAACTGTTTAATTTCCAGATGTTAATGTTTTGTTCCTCAGATATGTTGTAAAAACAGATGAATATAATAAACAAGAGGACCATGATAGACCTATATTGCACACCTGATTTAATAGAACTTCAATAGTATAATCCTAAATATATAAATGTACATATAAGGTATATATAAGGTAAATAATCCCTGCCCCCTGGTGGCCATGTTTTTCAACAACTATCAGAATAATCTGAACAATCTTAGTAGTGGTTGACTCAAGGAACATTTGTTTCAAATTTGTTTTTAATACACCGCTTACTTTGAACAATTTTGGTAGAGGGTCACACAAGACACATTTTTGTCAAATTATTTTCAAATCGGGTCAGTCCTCTGGATAAGAAGATTTTTTTCAAGTTTTCTTCTGGTGCTATGGCAAGCAGAGTTTTTGGTGGGATTCAATTATTTGAACACATTTGAATGAAACCAGCTATGAAACATTTCTGTTAAAGTATCTTGAAATTGGTGTATAGGTTTAGGAAATGAAGTTGTTTGTAAGAAAATGTGAATGGATGATGAGTTTTCTTCTGGTGCTATGGCAACCAAAGTTTTTGGTGGGATTTAATTATTTGAACACCTTTGAATGAAACCAGCTATGAAACATTTCTGTTAAAGTATCTTGAAATTGGTGTTTCGGCTTAGGAAATAAAGTTGTTTGTAAGAAAATGTGAATGGATGATGATTGATGACAATAGGTCACCCCGTCCTTTGTGCTAAGGTGAGCCAAAAATAAGCACTTACCCTTTGGTAGGATGTAGTACAATAGCACGTGGTAAGTGTGCACCGGTGTAGATAATAGAGTGTTGTCCCTGCATATCAAGACTTCCAATAAAACTGTCATAGTAGTAGGAAGCCCAAAAACTGTGGGCCGAGTAATAGACAAGCTTGGATGATGGGTCATAGGCAAATCTATCTGGGTAACTGTATGCTAAAAGCGAAACATTAAAGTATATAATTACAGAGTTTAGAATTTATTTTTCTTAAACCAATCCCTCTTTTGAGAATTCACAACATAAGGTTTAACCCTTTTCCACTTACATCAATTCTGCAGCAGACAACTTTGAAAACATATTTTCAAACGAGAGGGCCATACTCGGCTGAATTATGTAATGTGAGTTGTCATGCCAACCAAAAAAAATCATCTTGCGGTCAGTTAAACTTATCAAGAGGCACAAGAGGACCAGTATCGCTCCATTATCACAGAGCGAAAACCCTACACCATATGTTGTCTTTCGTTTGTCAAGTTATATGACTTAGATGGTCACTAAAGAAATGTTTATGTACCAGGTAGTATTTAACAATATGAATTTTTAAGTCTCTATGTAAAACAGGTGACTCCAAGGGCAGGGCACATTTTAACCCCAGGGGTATAATTTGAACAATCTCGCTAGGAAACCACTTGACTATTGTACTCATCAAATATCTAAGCTCTAGGCCTATCGATTTCAGCCGAGAAAATGTTCAAAGTTGTTCCCTATATATTTCTATGTAAAACAAGTGACCCCCTGGGTGGGACCAATGTTGACCCTTAAGGCATAATTCGATTATTATTGGTAAAAGACCACCAGGCAATGTTACACACCAAATATCTAAGCTCTAGGCCTTTCGGTTTAAGACGAGATGATTTTCAAAGTGTTTCCCTATATATCTCTACATATAGTATATGTAAAACATGTGACCAAAGGGTGGGGGCCAATTTTGACCCAGAGGCATAATGTGAACATTCTTTGTAAAGGACCACTAGACAATGCTACACACAAACTATCTAGGCTCTAGGTCTTTCAGTTTCAGACAAGAAGATGTTCAAAGTTTTTCTCTATATATCTCTATGTAAAACAGGTGACCCCCGGGGCGTGGTCAAGTTAAACCCCAGGGACATAATTTGAGTAAGCTTCGTATAGGACTACAAGACAATGATACACACCAAATATGTTTAAGTTTTTTTTCTTTCGGTTGCAATGGCAACCAGAGTTCTGCATTGAAATAATTTCTTTGAACAACTTTGAAAGAGGATCACGCAAGGATCATTCATTATGAGCTAACTCAAAATCCATACAGTAGTTTAGGAGGAGCTGTCATTAAAAGAAATTGTTGATGACGGCCGTCCAGACATCCAGACCTATTGACGACGGAGGACGGACATCAGGCCATCACAATAGTTTACCACTTTGTTCTAAAAAGCATAATTTATTATATAGTATTGAAAGCATTGTGGCAAAAGAAGAAATTGCTCATTATGAGCAACATCTCCTTTTGAATTAATGTTTTTAAAGTCTTCGGCCACAGATTTGTCAAAATGTATCTACAAATGGGAATCTGATCTAGTTAACCACCTAATAAGTAACATAATAACTGGTTTACTAGATACGATTCGTGTTACCAGTTATCCAGTTGTTTAAATCGATAAGTTGCAACAAGAATATTATCTAGTTAACCAGTTATTATGTTACTTAACTAGTTAACTTAACTGTTTAACTAGATGATATTCGTGTTACCAGATATCCAGTTAAAATAACAGTGTAACCATGATGCACATTTTTCAAATTAAAATGTTATCAAATAACAAAGTATGCAATGCCTTCCTCAGATAAGACCACTCTCATTCATTTTTCAACGACGTGAGAAGACACCAACTTACCGCCACTTCAAAAGACACAAACTTGGAGAAAGTGAGGTCTGTGATATTATGCAAAGTCTTATTAATGCCCACACAGTGGTAACAACAATCTTATCTAGTTAACCAGTTATTATGTGAAATAATATGTAGTTAATTAGATAGGATTTCAGTTGTAAGTTAATGGGCGAATACATCTATTTATTGATAACTGGCAGCACGAATCTTATCACCCTATAAGTGTTGTACAGTTGGAATGAAAAGGTAACGTGTGGCAGTTCTGTGCACTTTCAAGCCTGTTTTTAGTCTTACATGTTGTGAATATTAACTAAGTGGTAACACGAATATTATCTAGTTAACCAGTTATTATGTTACTTATTAAGTGGAATTCGCAAACCTTAACTAGACAATATGTTAATATTGTACACAACGTTAACAGGTTATCTTACGGCAGTAATATGCCACCTTAAAACAGATATACATTGTATCAGAAAAAAGTTACATAAACTATAAAACTAACAATCTACTGATCTGAATTCAGAGGTGCCATTGAGATAGATGCCAACAATGTCTCCCAAAGCTTTGTTGGTTGTGTAAATCATCTTCTGGTTCCAGTCATACATGATACCAGTCGGAGTATTCAGCTTTGGTGCCCTGTAATGATGGATATACCCCTTTAACCTTTCCCACATACAGCAAATATGCAGCTGACAACTTCTTTAAAGTAAATCTTTTTAAATGAAAGTATAATAATTGAATGGAAATTAAAACTTTGTGGCAACAGAGGAAATTGTTCAAAACGTGTCTATATGCTCGAAAGGGTTACCTGATAAGGACAACGTTTGATGCCCTAGGCAGTAAATACTTTGAAAACTAAGTGGAAAAAAAGAAGAAACTGCTAAGTAACATGAGCAATTTTTTATCAATGTTTCCAAAAATTATATTTCCCAATGTTTAGATATCACAATATATTCCCCAGAAGTTTTAAAAGTAGATGCTACTTAAATGTCACATCAAGTGCATGCAACTCTTATTATAATCCTATTCATTATATGCTACTATAAGTCCTTTCAAATTAACATAGAAAGTATAATGCTTTGATGAAATGGAAAACAAATATTAAATGGAAAGTATAATCGTTACACTTTCCTACATACAGAAGCTTCCTGACGCTTCTGCAGCAGATGACTGTTGACAACAGGGTAGTAAAAGGCGGAATTTATCCTTTTGCTACAATGTTTTCAATAATTAAACCTTCCCTTAATACATATATTTTCCTAAAAATGGTCTAGATGTTTTCAGTTGTATGCTGAAGATAATAAGGTATGAGGGAAAGGGTTAACATAGACTAGCATCATGGAAATATTTGTTATCATTAATATTAATATTTTCTTACAGTTTTAAAGATGCTTACCGAGATGGCTGGAATGTTATCTTCTGCATAATGATTTGGTCTATGTCGGAAAGAGATAATCTGCCATAAAACTTTTGAGAGTTTTAAACTTCTTGAATCTTACATGCCAGTTACAACACATCTCCCCTCATTTATAGCAGACAACTTTTGAAAACTGTGCAATTTAATTCTTAGCCACAATGTTTTAAACTATATTATAATATTGTTACTCATACATAGAGATTTTCCATACTTTTCCAAGATGTATTCAAATTAAATACCTTCAGAATTTTGTTTCTGAAAAGGGTTTAAGTTTATCTACTTACTTAATTCCAATTAGATGCATTGAATCATTCAGGTCAATTTGAAAAATCGCATCATATGATTCATCGCTGATCAAAATAAAGTTATCCTGAACTGGAGCTGGAAAACAAACAGAATCATATTTATTACATGCTTTCCTGTGAATCTTTTAATATCTATTATATTTTGAGCTCACCTAAACGAAAAGTGCAGAGAGAGAGAGAGAGAGAGAGAGAGAGAGAGAGAGAGAGAGAGAGAGAGAGAGAGAGAGAGAGAGAGAGAGAGAGAGAGAGAGAGAGAGAGAGCTATTGTGATCACACACTATCCGTTGTCGTCTGTCCATCCGTCTGTTTGTCCGTCTGTCCGTCCGTCTGTTTGTCTGTCTGTTCACATATTTATCAAAACAATGCTATATACAAGTAACAGTGGATTGTATCCTGATAAACTCACTGTTTCAGATGGTTAAGTATTAACCCTTTCCTCCATACAGACGCTTTCTGACGCCTATGCAGAACACACATTTTGAAAACATTAGGCGAAAAGGAGAATTTGCTCTTGCGCAACATCTCACTTAGCCACATTGCTTTCAACTTTATTCAAAAATGCTTTTTCATTTATAGAGTTTCCATATGTTTCCCTTTATGTATTCAACGTGGTCTGCTGTATATTTACTACATGTTGGAAAGGGTTAATTGTTTTGTTTTGTGAATTTGGTTTATATGGTTCAGGAGGGAATGCTATTTGAAGCTAAAAGTTCATGTTACCCCTTTTCTAATGCTGCCCGGCTATCTTTTTCCAACAATCAATTTGGCTTGAACAGATTACGAATGGGGTCTCGCTAAAGGAACATTTCTGCTTAATTATCTTGAAATCAGACAAGAGCTTTAATAAGAATGGAAATATAAAGTTTTGTAATTTTTCCATATTTCTGATGCCTCCTAGTCGCCATATTTTACAAACCAATCAATGTGGCTTGCACATTCTTTGTAGAGATATATGGTTACTTACGGACTAACACATTATCCACGAATCAGACATTCAGATTCAGAGGAAAAGAAGTTTTAAGTAAAGACATTTTTCTCTCTTTCTGTAATGGTTTTGAAAAAAAGTGAATTGATACAAAAAACTTAACTAAAATTCCAAGTCGAAAAAGGGCCATAATTCTTACAAAAACATTGACAGAGTTATGAACTCTTGTCTGTTTATTGAGGTACTGATGGTAAATAAGGATTGTAAGTTTCAAAGCATTATCCGTAAAGTGAATTGGTACGAAAAACTTAAACAAGGTGTGACACAAACGCCGACGCCGATGCAAACGCAGGCGCCGACGCCATCGCCGACTCCGAGGCGAGTTGTAGCTAGCCTCTTTTTCGAGAAGTCGAACTAAAAATGGAATTTTAAAAGGTTGTCATTTTGCACTTTTTTTTTTTACTTGTCTGGCTGTCAGGCTTCCAACAAATCAATATGGCTGGAAGACATTTTGAAGAAGGTGACCCAGAGAACATTTCAACCAAATCATATTGGAATCCAAAATGCAAATTTAGAGGAGAAGAATTTTAATGATTCGGCATTTTCCCCATTTTTGATGCCGCAGTAACCAAAGCTCACCATATAATTTAAATCTTTAAGTAGTTTGAAAGATGACCGTCATAAGAACATTCCTGTGAATTTGGTTGAAATGCGAAGATGTTTTTTAAAGCTAAAAGTTAACGACGACGGTACAGACGACGGACTGTGAGAGATCGACCAGAGTAGAAAAAACATTGTTGCAAATGGAGGAATTGCCCATGGCTATTTTCCCCCTTTGCTACAATATTTTTAAAATTATTCTGCTGCTGATGCATCCTTATGCATTTGAAGGAGAGAAAGGATTAACAGGTAAATATGCACAATAAATCTTAATTGATTGTTTTACCTCGGTTTTACCCATCCTTTCCCACATAAAACAAAGCCGCAGCCGACCACTTTGAAAACTTCCTTGAACAAAAGAGGAAAAAACGCTATGATATTACCCTATGTATACAATGAAAACGAGCATCTTACCCTGCTTATCAACATATTAAAATTATTGACAATTCTTGGTTGAAGGGAAGTACTTTCGGCCAAGAAGATTTTTTTAAAGTATTTACTATAAATACCATATAATGAAAACGAACCCTGCCCCCTGTCAACGGATCAGAATTATAAGAGCAATCTTGATAGAGGGGTACCCAAGAAACATTTTTGTAAAATTATTTTCAAATCTAGCCAGGACTTTTGGACAAGATGATTTTTAAAGCTTTCAGTACATACATACATAAGTAAAATATGCTCCACCTCCTGGCGGCCATTCTTTTCCACGGATCGAAAAATATGAGCACTGTTAGTAGAGGTCCACCCAAGGAACATTTGAACACATTTATATAAAAATCTGGCGAGTACTTTTGGACAAGAAGATTTTGAAAGTTCTCACTATATATACATTTAAGAATAACATGCTCCGTCCCCTGGCGGACATGATGTCCAAGACGTTTTTAAACATTTCACTATCCACATTATAAATAAATAAGCTCCGCCCCCTGGCGGCCATGTTTTTCAATGTATCAAAGTGATTTGAACAACTTCAATAGAGGGTCACCAAAGGAAAATCTGTGTCAAATCAATTTCAAAATGGGCCATTTCTTTTGGACAAGAAGAATTTTAAGTTTTCACTATTTATACATATCATGAAAACAAGCTTCAATCCCTGGTGGCAGGGTTTTTCCACGGATCAGAATAGTTTGAACAATCTTGGTAGAGGGTCATCAAAGGAACATCTTTGCCAAATTATTTTCAAATATTGCCAGTTCTTTTCGACAAGAAGATTTTTTACTATGTACTTATAAGAAAATCAAGCACCCGCCCCCTGGGAACCATATTGTTCGACAGATCGGAATACTTTTAACAATCTTGGTAGAGTGTCATCCAACGAACAATTGTGACTTTTTTTTTTATTAATATTGCCAGTAGATTTCAAAAAGAAAATTTATTTAAGTTTTTTCTTTCCGTTTCCATGGCAACCAGAGTTCGGCATGGAATTCAATTATTTGACCAACTTTGAAAAGGAATCACACAGGGTACTTCTCTTTAAAGTTTTAACAACATTGGCAAAGTGGTTAAGGAGGAGATGTCGTTTGCAGCAAAATGTTGAAGGATGACAGACAAAGATCGGTCACAATAGCTCACCATGAATCTCTGACCCAGGTGATCTAAAAATAATACCAATTCTCATGGAAAAGTGCTTGTCTGATTTCAAGATGATTTCGTAAAAATATTTCTTGATGTGACCATCTACATTATCTGTTCAAGCCGCATTTTTAGTTGAAAACCTCCAACAAGCAACACCAGAAAGCGAGTAACTTTACTAAACTATTAAAACTCATTCTGAAAAATTGTTTTTCTGATTTCAAGATAAATTGGTTGAAATCTTCCTTAAATAAAAACAGTTCATAAGTCCTATTGATTGTTGTAAAAGAAGAAATTTCTCATTTTAAGCATTTTTTCCTTTTGCCCCTTTTTTTCAACTCTTTTCATTAGTGATATTTTTATTAAGAGAGATTTTCCATATTCTTGCCTAGATATTTCCTAAGTGTGTTGAAGACTCAACTCCTTGCAATTCCCCTTCCCCCACCCCAATTTTGTTATCAAATGCTCCCTGTTATTAGCAGTTATCAATTCGCTACTCTTCCATCACTCTGATGATTGATTTAGGTTAATCTTGGCAATCTTCTTATTTTAAAGATTGGCTTACTTACTTGATTCACAATGGGTAGCATTAATAGCGTTGAATCCCATAAAACAGGCACATGCAGCCTTACTGGTGTCAGTGCTGTTCGTGTAACATATATGTTCACATCCACCATTAAAATCCACACTTGTACGTCCACACGGATCTGAAAGGTAAAGGAATAGTAGATTAACTATTTCAAGCATACAACAAATCTGCAGCGAAAGACTTTGAAAACATCTAAGCAAAAACATGGAAAATCTCTAAAATTGAAACAAAAGGTCCATGATGGTCCTATATCGCTCACCAGATTTAATAAAACTTACATAGCTTTCAATATTTATGTTCTATTCTATTTGAACCATTTCACTACCTGAGCATCACAGGATTGAACGATGACCAGTCATGTGATCAAACCTCAGAATGTACATGACGGTCATATAGTTCAGACTATGGATAAATATTTGAAAAATTAATCTAAGAAAATAACAGTTATTAAGTGATATTGAGGGATATTTCTTAAAGCATATGTTGTGTATTTTTGTGATATACAAGGATTTAGTGAAGACATAGACGGATTACAAGTTATTAAGGATTATCGGCGTTGTGAGAAATTTCAATTGTTCGCAACAAAGCCCGATAAGCCAATATGGCTTCTGCAAACAAAACCACTTATTTACTTCAACTCACGGAAGTAGGTAATTCTAATACGTCCGTAGAAGTGGCCCCTCTTCAGGTTAATCGGTCTCAGACCGCTAGAGTTGCAAACATTTTTGGAAAAGTCTGGGGCAACCCCTTTGAAGGCCCCAGCAAAACAGTGGAACAACTGCGCCCTAGTGATATATAGCACTAAGTTGCATCATGGGATCGCGCACACGAAGTCGATTTTCCCGGATGTAAGCAAAGCCAAAAAGAGTAAGTATCTTACAGCGCCAAATTCAACAAAATCAGAAGCTGATTATGCAGCACAGCAGAAAGGTTTCATGACACTTATGGTAAAAGTGGACAAGCTAACGAGGATAGTCTCGGCATCAACACACAATGATAAGTTGTTTGAAATTGTTTCCCACAGTGATGAGGATGTTGAGTCGATTAGAGACGGCGAATTCGACGAATTCGTATGTGTAAAAAGAGCCAGAAGAATTGAGCGAAATCAGCCAGATGTTTTTGAAAATCGGTGGGGGCTTCGAAAGGCCGGACCATTTCGGGGAAAAGATCGACAAGAATTTGGCAGACATGGTTGATTCAATCTTAATTTTAAGGCAATCTATTGATAGAAAGCTTGCAGGAGGAAGTCTGTGCGAAGTACGGTAGCGATCCAAAACTTGCCAATACCTTACCGTTCCAAAGGTAAACAAATATATTTGGGTGAATTCCTCCCTGTATAAGAATATTAAAGACAAAAAGTTCCGAGTCAACCAAGGCTATTTGCCAGTAGGTATAACACCATTAGTTAATTAATGGATAACCGACTCAAAACGAATTGGTGCAAATAATTCAAGCCCGCTAAAGATGAATTTCAAATGCTTGCCTTTGCACATACAGATATTACTTACCTTAGCACAGCTGTCTCTCGAGGCAAACAATCAACTATACCCAAGCAGAAAAGAAACAACAATAAGAGGGATTACCTGGGATATGTAATCGGAAACAAATACCAACAATCCCAACTAAATCAAAAACGTCAACGAGTGGTCATTTTGTTTATGGAAAAGAACCGACAGAGACAACAATCAAGTAAGTTCAATTTTCCACAAATGTTAATTAATAAGCCAAAACAATTCGAAGCTGGTAAAGTAAAAGGCTTTTATCAATCATGGGCGAACAAGTCATAAATATATTCTAGACATCGTTCAGTACGGTTATGAGTAAGAATTCAAACCTGTGATAAGCATCCGCCCACCTGAAGGTTTTTGAAAAACACGACACGCCCATTATTTCAAATTTGAAACATAGTCTAGAAATTAAGAGTGTGTTAGAACAGGTTCACCATGAAGAAGGGGAACTTATCTAAAATATATGCATTAGGCACAAACAAGATGGTACGTATAGACTTGTTCTATATTTAAAAGAATAATGAACGAACATATGGACAAAATACGTTTCAAAATGAAAACTTTAAAAATCAGTTCTAAATTTAGTCAAGAAAGGTTATATATTTCACAAAAATAGATTTTGAAAATATTGAGAGAAAAGAAGAAGCATATTTTCAAAATGCCTTCTTCTCACATTGTTTATTCACTCGCATCATCAATCATTAACATGCGTATGGGTATATATCCCTTTCCTTTATACAACAAATCTGCAGCTGACAACTTTGAAAACACCTACGTAAAAATCTGAACGAACTTTATGAATGAATGTTTAATTGTTGAAAAGAGATGAAAACTAGTGGTCCAATATATTTCCAATTTGAGCATCTGCTGTTGATGCGTCAAAATGGTTACAACCTATTTCGGTAACAAGTTTCAAAACTTAACACGAAAGTTGTTTAACCTTTTCCCACTTACATTTTACAAATACATTAGTTTACAGTTATCTTATCTTACTTGGATCTAGAGGCTGAAGCACTTCCACATCCAAAAATTTAATGCCATATAGATTGCCCATTCCTTGCAGTTTCCCAGTGTATATGATATCAAGTGGGGGAGCATAGCGCAGGTCTGATGATTTTAAACTTATGTCCTGTGTATCGTTATCTGAATATGCCATCAATATGTAGTCCTTAAATGATAATAATAATAATCACACGAATATTAATTAAAACAAAAATAATATTATTATAAATCATAATGATACAAGTTATTGAAATATTGGCAATACAGTTTAAAAATTTAAGTTTGAGGTTTGACCTGGACCTTTGAAAAACAGCAAGTTCAATGTCACGCATAATCTCTAAGTAGCCTCTATGCACAAGTAATGTAAATTAAACTTAAACTATCACACATAGTTTTAGGTAAGAGATGTTTGCATGTTCTAAACTCCTTGTTTGACTCTCTAACTCTATGTTGTGGGTACTCAAATAATTGCCTGAATTGGTTTGATACTATGAGAGATATTGCTTGGAAAAGAGCTGTAAACCCCTCCTAACAAAACCTCTTGTCACATTATCGTATTATGGTTATCCTTATCAAAAGAAACATTCCAAAACAGTGTTAATGACTTGAAATGAAATGTGGAACAAAGTTCAACCAGACACTGTGATCAAGAACTTGAATAGAAATAGAAAGTCTCATTGTGATTATCATACATACATCTGCGAACTACTGATTTATAAGACAACAAGGAAAATTATTGAAAGACAATAAATGAATTTGTTTTAAAACAAGAGTACCATAATGGTCCTGAATCACTCACGTGGGAATTTAAATAACTGAGTGATTGATTCAATGGACTCCATTTCAATGTTATTTCAGTTATCTTATGTGCTTTTGCAGTTTTACTGTACTCACAATAACGTTCATGGTATTTCATACGTTTTCTTCGAAAGTTATATGCACTCATCAAATTTGGCGTTACAGTGAAGGAGAATTAGCCCAAAACAGGATTTAACGACCCTTCTAACAAAGTCTTCAACTACATGTATATTCAACAAGAAAATCCGTAGTCAAGATGCATGTATGCAGCAAATTTGGAACTATAGATTTAAGAGTACCAAATATGGCCCAGACAAGCTTTTACTATACATTTGGTCAAGTGTCGTCTTATTAGGGATCTAAACCATATACCGCATACATACATATCTCTTTTCTGTAATGCTTTCTTTGAAATATCATTGAAATACAATCATCCACAACACATTTAACCCTATACCGCATACATACATATCTCTTTTCTGTAATGCTTTCTTTGAAATATCATTGAAATACATTCATCCACAACACATTGAACCCTATACCGCATACAGACATATCTGTTTTCTGTAATGCTTTCTTTGAAATATCATTGAAATACAATCATCCACAACACATTGAACCCTATCCCGCATACATACATATCTCTTTTCTGTAATGCTTTCTTTGAAATATCATTGAAATACAATCATCCACATCACATTTAACCCTATCCCGCATACATACATATCTCTTTTCTGTAATGCTTTCTTTGAAATATCATTGAAATACAATCATCCACAACACATTTAACCCTATACCGCATACATACATATCTCTTTTCTGTAATGCTTTCTTTGAAATATCATTGAAATACAATCATCCACAACACATTTAACCCTATCCCGCATACATACATATCTCTTTTCTGTAATGCTTTCTTTGAAATATCATTGAAATACAATCATCCACAACACATTTGACCCTATCCCGCATACAGACATATCTCTTTTCTGTAATGCTTTCTTTGAAATATCATTGAAATACAATCATCCACAACACATTTAACCTTTTCCCGCATACATACATATCTCTTTTCTGTAATGCTTTCTTTGAAATATCATTGAAATACAATCATCCACAACACATTTAACCCTTTCCCACATATAACAAATATGCAGTAGACGACTTTGAAATTATCTATTTAAAAATATGGGAACTCTCTATAAAATGAAATAAATTTAAAACATTCTAGCGAAAGAAGAAATTGCTCATGAGGAGTGAGCAATTTCTCCATTTACAACAATGTTCTCAAAAGTCGTCTGCTGCAGAGGCATCAAGATGCTTCTATGTCAGGGAAAGACTTAGATAACAGACACGACCCGAAATGACGATGGACGGACCTACACTCAACACTTACTAAATGCTTTTAAAAGACCTCACCTTTTATTCCTTTACCTCATGTAGGTATCTTTTTCAACAACATGTTTAATTATATTAAAGAACTATACTATCATTTAAAAACATTTTTATATATAATTGATGTTTTAAAAGTCCTTTTTTTCGGATTTTTGGTATAAGGGACATACAACACATCTGCTGCAGACGCCTGTGAAAACGTAGAAGCTAAACAAATTGAAATTTAATACAATTTCTGCTTTTGACCCAATGTTTTCAAAAACTGTCTGCTGCAGAGGCATTTTCAAAAGCCGTCTGTTGCAAAAGTGCAAGAAATTTTTCTATATGTTGGAAAGGGTAAAAGGGACATTTGCCAGAATCATTAAGAATGCCTACCTGATAGAGAGCAAAGTCTTTAATATCCTCATTAACATCCATTGGGTAGCCAACATAAGTTCCATTGTACTGCATTTTTATAATCTCTTTCCCTCCCCAGTACTCACCTAGCAGGAAAAGTCTGAAATGTAAGGTGTCTGAATAAATAGACCAGTAGTACTGGTAACTTAACCAGGAAGAGCAGTGGTATGAATGAACAAGATTATTTAATTATTTAAATAATCGGCAAAATAGTTTGGTAGGAGATGATTTTAAAAGTTTTCATAAAAGCCAATATAAGTCTAACAGTCCCGCCGCCCTGGCAGCCATATTTTAAGACCAATCAACATGGCTTGGTGTAATCTGATAGAGTGTCACCTAAGGAACATTTCTACAAAATTATTTTCACTATAGCCATATAAGGCAACACATTCCTGCCCCCTGGCGGCCATGTGTTTCAACAAATAAGCATGGCTTGAAGGAATCTGATAGAGGTGTCATCTGTACCCAAGGAATATCTTTAAAAAATTATTTGAAAATCGGCCTGACACTTTCGGAGGAGAAGATTATTTAAGTTTTCACTATATCCATATAAGACAAATTCATAAAGAGGGTCACCCAAAATATTTGTGCCAAACTATTTTCAAATCGGGCCAGCCCTTATGAACATTTTTTTTTTTAAAGTTTTCATCATTTATACATAAAGGGAAAACAAGCCCATACCCCGGAGGCCATGTTTTTCAACGGATCAAAATACTTTGAATATTGTTGGTAGCGGGTCACCAAAGGAACATATGTGCCAAATTATTTATAAATCGGGTCAGTACTTTTGGACAGGAAGATTCTTTAAGTTTTCACTTTACACATGTTTTTTAACGGATCGGAATAATATGAACAATCTTTGTTGAAGGTCATCCTTAAACCAATGTTCCAATTTCTGGCCAGTAGCTTTCTACATGAAGAGTTTTCAAGTTTTTCCTTTCAGTTGCCATGGTAACTATACTGCAAGGAATTCAATTCTTTGAACAACTTTGTAAAGAGAACACTCCATGTAATTTTGTTTTCAAAATTTGACAAGCGCTTCAGGAGGAGATGTCGTTTGAAGATAAATGTTGATCGTCGACGGACGACAATCAAAGACCGGTCACAATAACTCACTCAGAGACTATCGGTCAGGTGAGTTTAACAATTCAAATAGGTTTTAATAAAGTAATTACGTTTCACTCTTCACATGATGGTACATTTTAGTGACACCTTCGAATTTGTCCGTTGTGTTAATTACTTTTATATTGTTTGACTGCATCTCCAGATCTGTATATTCAATCTCATCATAGTCGCCATCACCTAAACCTGTGATCCAAAATACTTTTCTGAAATAGAATTTGAGATTAGAACTCAGGCGTTCCGGGTTTCATCCCGTATTGCCGCTGTCATAGAGTGCCCTTTGGGCAAAGCACATTTCCTAGCCTTATACTGGTGTATTTACCCAGTGACCATGACAAAGTGAACTGTTGACTATATTCATCATAAATGACCCAGCCAAACATGTATGAAGGAACACATAGAAAGCTTCATGGTTTATAATTTATAACATGAAAGAGCACCATATATCACTCTGGCACTCATATTTCATCTTCAAAATAGAAACACTTTATAGGGTTTCTCAACATTCTTACACTTTGAAAATGTTTATGCAAAAATTTAAAAAACCTGTATGAATGAAAGCTACTTTTTGAATAGAGTTGAAACCATTGTGGGGAAAGGAAAACATGTTTTTCTTAAAGGAAAATTAAAATTCTAAAACTGTTTGATACTCCTGGAATGGATTGTACAATTGTAAAGGGTCTTTACTGCATTGCAGGTTTTATATTTAAACAAGCTGATAATATGCTCTGTTTTGTACTGTCAATAAAATGTCACTTAATTCAAACAGCAAGTGATGAGAAACATTCTATTGTGGACATAAACAACTGTTACAAATTAACAAAGTTATATTTATTCCTTCAAAATGTGATGAAACTTCGCAACCTACAGATTACTTTTGAGGCATCTGCAGCAAACGAGGCTGCAAAAGGATCAATTTATTCTATTGTAAAAAATGAAAATAACTATACTTTCATTAAGAAACTGTTCATTGTTTTACATAGATGTTTTCAAAGTCGATTTCAGCATATTTGTTTAATTTTGGAAAAAGATTTAATAGCATAATAAGGCAATTTTAAAAATATTATGGATCGGAATGAATATTCTAAAATATGCCAAATACTCTAATTTCGAATACGAATATTGTTTTTTTTAAAGAAATAAACTAGAGTATAGCAGACAAAAAATGAGTAAAGCTTTCAGAAATGAGTGTACCTCAAAATACCCTCACTCGTAATACCCTCGGTCCAAAACCGACATAATGCTCAAAATCCCATCAATGGATTAACAGGCTATTTAAAATCCCCACGGCAAAACATGGTAGGGTACACAAAAATCCTCTCGATGGGTATCCAGAATCCCCTCAATATATTTAACACGATACTCAGAATCCCCTCAGCCTAAGATCATATTAATGCTTATAAAGCTAAATGTAAATTTAAATAAAGTACATAATTTCTGTTTTATTTTGTAACTATTAAGGCAAATTTGCAAACATTTTAATTTGCTGTCATTTAAGTGATCACGTCAATAGTTACCCCTTACTTACATGTAACTTAAAAAAAGAAAGAAACTAATCGCATGACTTATGATGATTGTTTTAATAATAAAGTTAACGGTGATCCTTTGATTAATGTGATTGCACTATGTCTGTTTGTGCTGACTTATATACTTGTGTATATACTTTTAAAATGTCCCACTTGCTAATATGTACAACTTTAGATTATTTCAAAATAATCAATAACAACACTATTAATTAAAGGGATTTTTTTATACTTTAAGGTGCAAAAGAGTTAATGAATAATGATTTCAAATTATTTTAATGATTGAAATAACAGCATTTCGGGTGTGGGGGTTAACATTAAAATGATTGAAATTATTTTATGTTTTTGGTTTACAAATTTAAAATGACCGAAATTACTAAATTTTATTTGTCCTTAGTTTAACTTTATTTTAGCATTTGACACTTCAAATGTTGTCGCCTTATTCCTCTACTCATTTCCTATTAACAAAGACTAAAGTTATAATAAATGTCATATAGTAACTGAGTAATGTTTCCCAATCGAGGGAATATGAGTACCATTAGAGGGAATTATTAATACCCTATTAAATCGATTGAGGGGATTTTGAGCACTATGCCCTTTATGGACTGAGGGAATGTTGAGCGAGGTGATTTGGAATGTCTCCCTACAAGAATCATGAGTTGAAGCTAATTACAATAAAGGATGAGGTGATAAAGAGTGTTATATCCGTATGTCAAACCTTAAATAACACCATCGTTACATCTGAAACGTAATTTCAGTCTCGCTGTACTGTTACTAAAACGAACTGAGGATGAGGATGAGGATCAGAGTGACAACTAACATTATGGACTGTATCTTTTTCTAAATTATATTCCTCTTTTATCGTTAGATAAATTTCCGCATTTGTTTTGCCCTGAAAGCTCGAACGATGTCTGCTGTAAATTTACTGTATAAACGAGTCAAATCTACCAATTTGAAGCCTACGCGTATCATCACAAAGAAATTGTATAGTAAAAACAAAATAAGAACAAGAAAAAGAAAAAATATTTTATAATCGAGCAAAGATACATCATACAAGATACATTTCATATTTTGATTTTTCGACTTGATTCATACCGATAGCGAAGAGCAATCACATTTGCAAGAAATCTATTCGAGTTTCCTTCTTGATTTACGTCCGTCAAATATATAGTCAAATATATGGAAAAAAGTGTGATCATGTTTGAAAACGTGTAATATATACGTACACAATACCTTATATAAGGAAAACCGCCATTCGTGTACCAGTATTATGATAAAGCTAATTTCGGATACATATTTTAGTTTCGGAAAACTATTCACTGGCTATGTGTGATTGAATGATAAAACTTACCTCTCATGAGGGGAAACAGCTATTGCCCTAGGTGAAGGTCCAGTTGGAGTATTGGTTGGGAAAACAACCTTTGTTTCAGGGTTCACGCGCCAGATGGATGATTCCCCGGTACTAGAATCTGTGTTCAATGCATAGTAGATCATGGTGTTCTTCCAGTCAAAGGTAAGGGCTTAAAGGATTGGAACCAGATTAAAGGTATAAATTAACATATACGTGAAGATTTGTTAACCCTTTGATGCATGCAGAAACATTCAAATCCTTTCCAACATGCAGGAAATCAGCAGCAGACGACTTTTAAAACATCTAAGCAATATTATGAAAAATCTGTATTAGAGAAAGTTTCTGGTAACGGGAGTAATCAAGGCTAAACACACATTTAGACAATGATTGCATAAATAGATAATCTGATAAAATAACATTATTATGGGAAGATTGTAAAATATTGAGGGAAAGGGAGATATTGCTCCTAACATGCTTTTAACATAACCTGATGCTAATTTTGGGAGACACCTAAATTCCCTCAATGCAAAAATTGCATAGTGCTCAAAATACCCTCAATATATTTAACATGGTATTCATAATTCCCTTGATAGGTACTCATAATCCCCTCGATATAATTAAAAGAGTATTTATAATATTCATAATCCCCTCGATTTGGAAACCTTATTCAGTTGCTGTTTGACATTTGTCATCACCTTGGTCTTTATTATTAGGAGATACTCAAAGTCTTGCGTAGGAGAATAAGGTCTGACTAAATTTGAAGTGTAAATGCTAAAAGAAAGTTAAACTGAAGACGAATAAAACAATAAGTAATTTCAATCATTTTAATTTATTTACCAAAAAATGAAGGAATCCCAATAATTAAGATTACTTTCAATCATTACTCATTAAATCGTTTGTACCTTAAAAGTATGTAAAATCACTCTAATTAAAAGTGAAGTTATTGATTAAGTTTAACTAATTGTGGCAAAGAGAGAAAAAGACTCATTATATTAATTTCTCATTTCAATAGCTATCAAAGGTTGTACATTCTTGCAAGTGGGACATTTTATAAAACATATAGACAATTAATTATAAAATAAGATATACAGACATAGAACAATCACATTAATTAAAGGATCACCATTAACTTTATTGCTTTAAATAATTAGCATAAGTCATGCAATCAATTACATTCTTTTTTTAATATTTTACATGTTATTGACGGGATCACTTAAATGACTGTAAATTAAGCTGTTTGCAAACTTGCAAGTATAGCAACAAAATAAGACACACACAAATGATGTTCTTTTTAAATTTTAAATCTAGCTTTATTATAATCTGAGGCCGAGCCCCGGTAGCTCAGTTGGTAACGTCGCGGGCTGTCAATCCAGGGGTTGTGAGTTCGAATCCCGGTTCGGCCAACTTTCTTTCCGACGATTGACAAAAGTCAATGCAACATGCGTCATTCGTCTTCCACCAATGGGCTAAGTCTATGTGGAAAAGAAGCCACTTGCTTGGGAAGATTGTTGTGTGGAGTACTGGTGTGAGAAAACCAGGAAATGCACGAGTAGGTGAACTGGTCGTGATATAACTGAGAAATTGTTAAAAACGGCGTTAAACCCCAATCAATCAATCAATTATAATCTGAGACTGAGGGTATTCTAAATACCATGTTAATTCTATTGAGGGGATTCTCAGTACCCTTCCTTTTTTTGCCGAGGGGATTTTGAAAATCCTGTAAAATCTTTTGAAGGGTTTGAGCATGTAGCCATTTTTGTACGGAAATCTTTCATAGTTTTGCCTAGGCGTTTTCAAAGCATGTTGTATGTGATTAAAGAGATACATCCAGTACTTACATAGTATGATATGATTCTGTTCTGTTATCAATGTTGCACTATTAGTGGTGTCATCAACATCTGTCCTGAAATAATGAAAGAGTCGCATCATGCATGATCGGGTCTCTGTTGCAGACAACTGTAATTCTTTAACCACATACAACCAATATATGCAGCAGACGACTTTGAAAACATCTCGAACAGTAGGGACATGATGGCCCTGGATGGCTCATCTGAGTTAATCCAACCACATAGTCAATGACAATAACTCTTATTTCGGTCAGGTGGGCAAATATTAGTGTTTACAAGAGTTCCCTTCAATTTGGCCTAGTGACCCTGTTCTTGGACGGATATGACAAATATTCAAACGCGGTCTAGATATCATCAAGACAATCATTCTGACAAAATGTCAAAACTAAGGCTTCCAGGGTGTTAACAAGATTTTCCTTCGATTTGGCCTAGTGACTTAACATGACCCATATTCAAATTTAGACATGATATAAAACACACACCAATTCAGACATAGTTTCAACATGCTCAAGCTACTAAAGCCAAACATGTGGTCTCTAGAGTGTAAATAATAATTTTCTACAATTTGTCCTAGTGAACTAGTGATTGACACAACATAGGGTTTATTTAGCTAAGCAAAGAGATCATACAGATAATAATTCAGACAAAGTTTCAAAATGTTCAGGTTTAATGTTGTGTTTGTTGGCGTTTTGATTACCCTCGCACTCGGCAAGATTGCCATTTGGCGAACAGCTATTGTTTTCTCCATGGTTTAATTATAATTCTATATGTAGACGGACAATTGTTGCGCAGCTTATTTTACTATTCAAATATATATATATATATATATATGTATGTGCTACCTATTTACGAAAGAAACGTAAAATGAGTGTAAACACAAACAAGACCTGTCCATAGGACAGCATGATCGACTTTTTGCCATTTGAATCTATCATAAACAGTGGTTAATGAGATATGTGCATGATAGTAAAAACTTTAACCTAATTGTCAAAGTCAAACAAGGGACATCATTTGTACGCCGACATTCAAGTGACTGTTCGAATAGTCAAGCTAAGATATAGCATACTTCGGTTATACAAAATGATTTTAAAAGTAATTGACTAGACGATAATAATCGTCATGTCATGTGATTTGCATGATTATAAAATGTTTGGAATTCGTCTATTATTATTAATACGAACAGAAAATAATAAAGTAAAAACTTTCAGAATTGTTTTAACAAATTTATAATGAAATATGTTTTTTAAAAAAGGGCCAAGATGACCCTTCACTTGAATTCCATTTTACCTCATATCTGATGCTGAAAAATTGCTAAGTCTTTAAGACAATATGGCTTTTACCGCCTTGGATGTGTAGAGGTCCGTCTCGGGTGCAGCAGGTAGAAGGTTCGATCCACGGCCGGGTCATAATGGTATTAATGGCTGCCCTCCTTGGCGTTTAGGGTTGCAGGGTAAGCACATTTGACTGACTAGTGTCCGGATAAATGGACAAGTAGTAATTGTTAATTATCCGGGATACACATGCTATAACTGAACAAGACGACCATAGTGGCCCTGGATCGATCACTTGAGTTAAGTCAACCACATTGTCAATGACAATAACTCATTATGCAGTCAGTAAAGCAAACAGGAGATTTCCCTTTAATTTTGCCTAGTAACCCTATTTTTTATACATGACCCATCTTTCTGACAAATTTTCAAGAGGCTCAAGTTAAAAAATGCTGCTTCCAATAGTTTCCTTCAATTTGACCTTGTTGACTATTTTTCGATCAGACATGACTCATATTCAAATCTTACATTGATACAAAACAAACAACAATTTTAGTCGAAAGGGCTGTCTCCAATGTTATCAAGGAATTCTTTCAATTTGACATTGTGACCTAGATTTCCTCCCGACATGACCCATATTCAAACTTGCCCTAAATATTATCAAGACATACATTCTGACAAAGTTGCAAGCTGCTACAGGAAATAATGCAGTCTGTATAGTGTTATAAAGATATTCTCAAATTTGACCAGCGACCTAGTTTTGGATATTTATGCTACCAACGCTTCAACATGCTTAAGTTAAAAATGCGGCCAGAGTGTTAACAAATATATCTTTTTTGGCATGACCAATTTTAGAACTTGGCCTATAAATTAGCAAGATCAAGAAACTGTATACGTTTAATGAAGATTGGATGATAATAGTGGCCTCTAGAGTATGAACAAGTAAATTATTACTCCTTTTCTGTTTTTTATTTGATGGGGATGATATTTTTAACAAGCATTGTTGTGTAAAATATGTGCGAAAAAGAAACTGCTTTTATTAAACAATTTCTCCTTTTCTTTTGGTGTATTTTACTCTAAAAGTGCAATTGTCCTTTGTCTATAATATTTATATGTTGCCACATTTAACAAATCTGCAGCAACCCTTTGTTGAAAACCAGCAAAATAGATTTGAAAATATTGTGGCAAAAGGAGAAAGCGTTATATAAGACAGAATCTAAAAATGATTTACATTGAATAATTGTAAGGAAGGAGAAATCTCTCATTTTAGAAAAAAATAATATTTCCACAATTTTTAATCTTTGGCCAGAGATTATTTCTTGAATATTTTTGAAATAGTTGAACATGTTCATTATAATTAATTTCTTCATTTACGAAAATGTTTTCTTTTCAGGAATGACATCATGCAATCATTTGTCATGATATTAAATGTTTGTGCCCAACAGCTATATGTACAAGCAACATATAAGTAAGTATTAGTGTTTAACCCTGTCCAATATGCAAATGAATTATAACTTCAAAGAACTTTGGTGCAAAATCAGAAAATCCTGACAAGTGATTTATCTTTTTGTCATAATGTTTTTTATTGTATACATTAATAACATGACCATTGATGGATGTTGTACAGGTTTTTGCTGAGTTATTTTCAAATAAATCTGCTGTAGTCTGATTTATGTGAGAAAATGCTAAATTATGCTACAATTCTTTAAAGAATTTGCTTATTTTTCAGTTTATTTGATTCATGTGTGAAATGATAACAGCTATTTTTGGATTTATTTCATATGAGTCAATGAATAAACAAGAGTGAAATGATGGCCCTGGATCGCTCACCTGAGTCATGAAATGTGATTTGTCATGCCAACCACAATAACTCATTTCGCAGTCAGATAAGTCAATACAGGAGGCCCAAGAGGACCACAGAGCAAAAAACTAACACCATATACTGCCAGGCTTTTGTCAAGTTAATATGACTTAGAAGGTCACTAAGGGCCAATGTTGACCCCAGGAGTATAATTTGAACAATCTTGGTAAAAGACCACTAGACTATTGTGCTCACCATATATCTAAGCTTTATGCCTTTTCGTTTCAGACAAGACAATTGTCTAAGTATTTCGCTATATATCTCTTTATAAAACAGTTTTGACCTCAGAGGTATTACGTTTTAGAAGAGGACGACTAGATAATGCTTCACACCAAATGTCTAAGCTCTAGGCCTTTCGGTTTCGGACAAGAAGATTTTCCAAGTATTTCGCTATATATCTCTATGTAACACACGTTATTCCGGGATGGGGCCAATGTTGAACCAAGGGGCATAATTTGGACAGTCTTTGTAAAGGACCTCTAGATAATACTAGAAACCAAATATTCTTTGGCATTTGTATCGGCCCAACAGTTCATTCTTGCGTGCAACCTTTGCCTTTCTTTAGCTTGTTTATAATACTGATTTGTTACCGCAGATATGGTCTCAAAGTCATCACCAATCAGATAACACTTACAATAATCTAAAGGATCTGCATCGCCGTCCAATGCAATCGCCATACCTGGATTCCGAGTGAAGGATAGGGTAAAAATTCAGTCTAGATTAATGTCCGACACATAGTCACGATCACTATAAATAGCTTCGGTATCATATGTAGGTAAAATTACACAAATGCCAATTGAATCTACGTCTGAAAACTCTTCGAATTCAGCCTCAGAGTCTGAATCGCAAAACACCTATAAAAAACAAATAATCGGATCCCGTCGCTCGTGTACATAAAGTGGGACCGGGTTTTCTCGGACCCGCATTGAAACCATGCAGGCAAAACATTTGGTTAAGCCTTTTATATGAATGGATGTGTAATAATGAAATAGCTTTGAAAATATTGTGACAAATAAAATGGTTCACTTATCAGTAGAAATGTTATAGTTGCAACAATGCAGGCTATTCAATTGTTGTCTACTGCAGATGCTTAAACAGTGTCTACAAATGGGAAAAGAGTTGCAAATTGCATTGCCTTTTATCATACCCTGGTGTAGGCATAACATTAAGGGTGTACAAAAAAGAGAACAATAATAACAATTTGTTGTAAACTGTTACATCACTAATTTAACTCCCTTGCCTACATGCATATACATTTTGAAGCATCATTTATAAAGAATGTATATAGACCATAGGGTTTGAGTGTCAATTAAGGGTTATAGGTCGTGAACAATGCTTCTTATCTAGAGCTCTGTCAGATACAATATAGCAATTAAACAAACCAGTAAATTTTGTTTTCAATGCTGAAATATGCGTCCCTGTTTTTCATGTTGAGGTCAAAGTGTGTGATTGTTTTATTTTCTGGTGCGGTATAGAAACATGTTGGCACAGCATCTTTGTGATCGCTCACTATCTGTATATCAACAATACATAACTTTTCCCCAGTATTGATAACAATTCCACGGTAATAAGGATAACCAGCAGCTGGAAAGAGAAAAAGGATGATTACCTTCTGGCAAAGTCAGTTAAACATAGTTATAATAATTGTTTACTTTTTTTCCTACTTTCTCACAAAAAGATGCATTTTGAGGCCTTTGAATTCGCAATTTATCCTTTTGTCACAATGAGTTGTCAGAGAATGTGCTGCTCATTTGATGTATGTTGGAAATGATTAAGGAATGTTTTAAAATAGAGCTTTTTATTTTTTGAGAAATGTCACCCCTAAACTGTGATACCGTCACTTTAAGGCTTTTAATAATGCTTCCATACAACAAAAACGCCATGCAGTAAAACATATATTTGATCAGAATTAGTATTAAGCTTAAGACCCAAAAATGACTTTCAAAACATCTACCGCTAAGAAAGATTATAGAAATCCCTACAAATGAAGATATAATTATTGAATAAAGTTGAAAATGAGAAATTGCTCATTATAAGCATTTTCTTTTTGTGTCATTTAGATGTTTTCAAAACTTGTCTGCTAAAGATGCGTCAAAATGTGTATGTATGTGGTAAAGGGTTAAGACCCACTGAAAGGGACTTAATATTGTGTTGCTGCCCAAATGAAAACTGAAAAGTTTGTTTACAATATCCATGGGATTCCCCCGAGTTTTCACTGTATGTGGATATCATAAGACCCTAAATGGAACTCAATTATATTAACCCTTTCCCATATACAGCAAATCTGCAGCTGATGACTTTGAAACTATCTATGCAGAAACGTTGAAATTCTCTATAATGAACGAATAATTAACCCTTACTTACCTACATACAGCAAACGTAGTCTACCTTAGAGGCATCAGAACGCATATGCGTGTGGGAAAGGGTTAAAGGAAAGAGTTGAAATGTCCTCTGTATCGGAATGGTCAGAAAGTATCTGTTCAAAGGACATCATACAGAAAGTGTCTGTACATAGGAACGAGTTAAGGACATCATACAGAAAGTGCCTGTATAAAGGAACGAGTTAAGGACATCATACAGAAAGTGTCTGTACACAGGAACGAGTTAAGGACATCATACAGAAAGTGCCTGTATAAAGGAACGAGTTAAGGACATCATACAGAAAGTGTCTGTACACAGGAACGAGTTAAGGACATCATACAGAAAATGTCTGTATAAAGGAACGAGTTAAGGACATCATACAGAAAATGTCTGTACACAGGAACGAGTTAAGGACAGCATACAGAAAATGTCTGTATAAAGGAACGAGTTAAGGACATCATACAGAAAATGTCTGTATAAAGGAACGAGTTAAGGACATCATACAGAAAGTGTCTGTACACAGGAACGAGTTAAGGACAGCATACAGAAAGTATCTGTACAAAGGACATCATACAGAAAGTATCTGTACAAAGGACATCATACAGAAAGTATCTGTACAAAGGACATCATACAGAAAGTATCTGTACAAAGGACATCATACAGAAGGACATCATACCTTCACATGTTTTCCTATCATCTCTTAGTTTGAATCCGTCCCAGCACAGACAGGTAGGCTCTATGTTGTTTGGTTCTTTCACACAAACATGTTGGCAACCATACTTATCACACAAGTCTGGACATAATTAAAAGAAAATACAATATATATTATCTATAACCCTGTAAACAATGACATTTGATTCTATCGAAGGCGACATTCTAAACCCATGGGCATTATTTGAACAATATGTGTAGATGACCACGAGACAATGCTACACACCAACTATCTAAGCTGTAGCCGTTTCGGTTTCAGACAAGAATATTTTCAAAGTGTTTCCCTATATATCTCTATGTAAAACGGGTGAGCCCTGGATGGGGCCGATTTTTACACCAGGGGCATAATTTGAACAATCTTAATAGATGACCAGTTGAAATGCTACACACCAAATGTCTAAGCTGTATGCTATTCTGTTTCAAGCAATAGTATATTTAAAGATTTCCCCTATAGAGCGGCCTCGTGTGATTTCCAACAATATGGCAAAAAGTCACGGACAAAGGCGTAATTAAAGTTGACGTAATTTTCGAGGCAATTAAATCCAACGCGTACATTCTCACAAAGCGTGTTTCGGCGTGTAGTAGAATGTAGCCAAAGTTTCGACAGCGGCTAGTTTCAAATGTTTTTAATTGTTTTATATTACACTTTCTTTACACTTTCTTGGCATGTATGTTCAAGTAAATGAAGCCAGATAGAAAAGTTGAAAGTAAGAAAAGTCAAGATTATAATTTTAATGACATCTGCAAATTAACAGATTTTTCTTTTGTATCTATTGCTGTTTGCTTCTCTGGATATCGCCGGCGCTTCCTGAATCACCAACTTGCTCCCTGAACTAATACAGCTGCAAGTTTTCTTCTTTTTGAGCTGAGCATTATATATACAAAGAAACCGAAATGCTTAATGTTTCAATGCTTGCATTTTGTATGTAAGCATAGTAATCCCTCCTTCGTCTGACCAATACGGGATAATATATTCCGATACCCCATCTATCGCCCTCTGATGTCAATGTCTTCTAGCTGCTTCCTCCCAAAGCATGGCCTGTAGAACAAGTGATGGATGTAATGGGTCAACGTCTATGTTGTACGCCCATTGGAGCTGCATGAAGTCGGACAAGAGTTAGTGAAGAAAATACTTCGGTGTATGTATATCGGATCTGACGACACCGCATACAAGGTAGTCTCTCAGATTGACCATATAAAATTAAAAATTCAGGAATAGGTATTTGATTTGAGTCCAATAAAATTGTACAATAAGCGCTTCTCTTTCTCGATTTAGCCTGGAGTAACCTACCCCTACCATTACGTTATAGGGCCATGCCTACCAAATAACGGCGGCGCCCTTTGGAAATGATGTAGCAATAAAAAAGCAATAGATTCAACCTTTTTGAGGACTAACCGTTTAACATTTCAAACTCTGAATGTAGTTTGATTCATTATTTGTGTATAGTTTCAAAACATCAATTTGTAACGGTCCACAAATCAGTTTATTTACAAATCTACTATATATGGATTATCGCCCATGTTTTTTACATGACTAAATGGCTTGGCAGCAACAATAAGGTAAATCTGAGACGACATTTTATTAGGAAATTATCAGATCTGAACGAGCGAGTGTTACTCTAGCAAAGTTCAGGTATTGTTTTAATGAGATTGTCTAACACCATGCCAATAGTGCGCACTTAAAAGGGGATATTTACGTTCCAAAAACGTTTGAAAAAATATTTAAAAAATATATATATGAACTTAAATTTAATGTTAAAATACTTTTAACAACAGCTAACACATCTATTAACCCTTTCCCATATACAACACTTATGCACCAGATGACTTTAAAAACATCCTGACAATATTGTTGAACAAAAGCTGTCCGTTAGACAGTGCGCTCGACTATTACACCGCTTATAAGTTACTGAGATATGTAATCAGAATTTCTAAGACAAATAATAAAGGGCCATTATTTGCATCATATGCGGATAGAGGTATCGAACTTGACTATTTCCATAGGTGTGATGGTTGAGAAAAGTCATATAAAGTTCGGATGCAATGCATCATAAAGTTGGACTTATGGACTCTTAATGTAGTTGGAAGCAAAACTGAATTTCCAAGTAAAAAATGGCCATAATTTGCACTATATACGGGATATAATCTTACTTGAATATTTACATATGTGTGATAGTTGGAAAGCATTGTAGAAAGTTTCAAATCAATACATGTAATAGTAACTTGGATATGGTGTAATATGTGTACTTGCACGCAAAACCCCAACCAAGGTCTGACGCTGTCACCGAAGCCAAGATGAAAACCATAGCTCTCATATTCTCCGAACATTTGAGCTAAATACTGAATGTAGAACTTTTGGATATTGTTGTTGTTGTAGATGCTGACGGAGACCTATTAGTACATATGTTACTTGTTTAAAAAACCTGTTACTTATTCGTTACTTATTCGTTACTTATTCGGCGTAATAGTTTGTATATAGACTGTTCATGACCGGGTGAAAGCATTGTGGTATCTCTTTTTGCAAGAATGTTTTCGAAGGACTTTTGCTTGTATCAGAAAACGTCTGTATATGGAGAAGGGTTAAACAAAGAAACAAACCAGGATCATATAAATCAGGTAAAGGCTGCTCTTCATATGTGCAGAGTCCATAATGAGCCTCTTTGTCACTTCCTTTTTTAGAAAACAAATCTTTCCCCGTATCAAGGGCGATGTAGTGGGTGTAGTAGTTCTCAACATCTGTTGCTATGATGATACCCTGCAATATAGAAAGTATATCTAACTATTTACCACATATATACAATCTACATCAGTCAACTTTTAAAACATCTAGGAAAAACTAATGCAAATATTTTAAAATAAAAGTGTAATTACTGAATAGAGTTGGAAAATATTAAGGCAAATTGAGAAATTGGCTCTTAGGATTTTTTCAATTTTTCCAAATATCTAAGCTATAGGCCTTTTGGTTTCAGACAAGTAGATTTTCAATGTTTCCGTATAAATCTCTCTGTAAAACAGGTGACCACACGGGGAGGGGCCACTTTTGACTTGAAGGGCATAATTTGAACAATCTTGGTAGAGGACCACTAGACAATTCTACAAACTATATAGTTTAGCCTTAGGCCTTTTGGCTTCAGACAAGAAGGTTTTCAAAGTTTTTCCCTATACATTTAACTAAATGTAAAGCAAGTAACCCCTAGGATGGGGCCAATATTGAACTCAGGGGTATTATTTGAACACTCTTGGTAGAGGACCACTAGACAATGCTACACACTATATAGCTTAGCCTTAGGCCTTTTGGCTTCTGACAAGAAGGTTTTCAACGTTTTTTCCTATACATTTAACTATATATAAAGCCAGGATAGGGCCAATATTGAACTCAGGGGCATACTTTGAACAATCTTGGTAGAGTACTACTAGACAATGCCACTAACCAAGTATTTTAGCTCTATGCCTTTCTGTTTCAGACAAGAAGAATTTCAACGTTTTTTCCAATATAGCTCTATGTAAAACAGGTGACCCCAGAGAATGTGCCAATTTTTACCAAAGGGGCATAATTTGAAAATCTTGGTAGAGAACTATTTGACTACACATTACATTTTCTCTATGTATCTCAAAGCATAGGTGCAAAATTAAATACAGTGCTTTTCAATTCATTTTAAATCCCGACAAGTTAAAGGAGTTGGTTGCAGAGGTATCAAAGGACCACTGATATGAGTAATTTAAGATAAAGAATAGATGGATTTATTAATTGACTGTTTGGTTGAGTTATAGTGGGTAGATAAGTAAAAGTACGCCGCTTGAATAACCCGACCTCAGATAACTCCAAAAACCAGTTGTATTTAGTTTATATATATACACGTTCACTGACATTCAAGTTTCTTTTGGTTTCTGTATTGATTTATTATCTTATTGACTAGTTGATTGACTAGTGAATCAGGTAAGTCATAATAGGTGTATTTTCCCCAAACCCACTCATTTTAATGTTTAAATTAATTTCGGGTGTCTTTCGTTTTTTACACGGAGCACATTTTAATGCCTAAAATGGTCGGCTTTAACTTATTTCAGTTCTTATAGACAGAATAACGCACGTACATAACTAATGTTTATATCGCGAAGATAGAACGGTGTAAAAACAGTATTGCTGATACAAATTAAATCAACACCTCTTACGATTCTCACGTTTTAAAATTCTCAGGATCGAACTGTGAGAATTGTAAGATCTTACGAAATCGTGCGAATCTCATGCTACACCGGTTACGGTAGCTCCGTCAAGGCACCGCCTACTCCTTTTTACGGTAGTTCAAATCCGTATAGACAAAGGACTACACATTCGTATAGATTTTCGCTGTTACGAATCAAATTAGGTCATGTCTAACTTTATATAATATAAACAGAGACATATAAACAGTTTATATGTCTATTATATAAAGCATTTACATTTGTTATATCAACCATTATTTACTTTTCTTTTCAATGTTTTGATTCCTTTTTGGTATATATGTAATCACTGGGACTTGACTAACTGTAAAAATAATGTTTGAGTCGGAATCGAAAATCTGCTTCAACTCGATTAACAGACATGTACACATGTATTGCAATGAATGCGTTTGTTGACAGCGCAGAAATACATTTTTCATTTCCAATTATGTAACTAATATATTTTAACAGCATATTTCTTTGTATTTCTTTCTTTTGCGTCAGAGATGTCAAATTAAATTAATTTGTCCGGTTGAAATCCCAACAAGTTAACGCATTTCGTTATTTAGTAATCGATTATTTGGCCTTGGGATACTGTAGACATGGAACCAGTATAATTATTTTTAGCAATTATTCCACAGATGCATGTGCTTTCATTCACGAAGTAATTCATTGCCGATATTGTAATAATACTTTAACAATAGGGACTGATTCCAGCCTAGATATCGATGAGTGTCTTCGGAATTCGCCTACAATAGCAATTGACGAGCCCCTTGCTAGAAAATGTTGATTAACTTTTGCATTCAAAGATTGAGAAAGTAATATTACTTTTCAAACAAAAGGGTTGTTCATCTATCTCTAATAATGTTGCAGTACTTATTTAACTCTTTCTTACATACAGACGCTCTCTAACACCTCTGCAGGAGACGACTTTTTCAAACATAGTGGCAAAAGGAGCAATTGTTTATAATAAGTACGTTTCCTTTTGACACGATATTTTCAACTCTACCCTATTGTTATACTTTCATTAATAGATATTTGTCTCATTTTTCCTGAATGTTTTCAAAGTCGTTTGCCGCAGATTTGTTGTTTGTCGGAAAGATTTAATTTTGTTATGGAAAGAATGCACCTTAAATGTTTGCAGAAACACGATAAGTAGGATGAAACAGAGTACTAATCAGACTAAAAAACTAACCTGATAAAAGAGGATGTCATAGAATCTTGCATATGAGTAACGATACACATGGTTTCTCTTGGTTCCGTCATAGGAAACAGCATTAATATCGTTTCTGAAAACAAATATGCAGCAGATGACTTAAAACATATAAGGGGAAATCTTTCATGAAAGTTTGTTTAATGATGTTTGTTTAATTGGGGGTTTACATTATTTCAGTTATATCACGGTGACAGTTCACATATCTTGATCCCTCAGAACTAGTACTACGTTAGAAAATGTGCTTTGCCCAAGGGCAATAAACCATGTAAAGAGTTGTTAACATTTGGGCAAAGGGGAAATATTCAGCATTAGCAACTTTTCTTTTAACCACAATGTTTTCAAAAGTCGTCTGCATACTTTAAGTAAAAAATAATTTTACAAGCAAAATAACAAACTCATTTATAGCACAAACATGTACATGTATATGTCATATTGTTTTGAGTTTAGAATTGAGCTATGTCACAAGAAAAGTGTCTTCACTTTATGGCAAATTTAAACATGTAATTGCAAACTTTTATATTTGTACATGTACTTTTTATGTTTTAACCATTCTCATGAGGCTTTCAAGAAAATTGTACAATAGACATGAGAGCCACCAGGCACTGTATATTCCACGTGAGAATGTGCCTGTTAAGACAATATTGATACTGGTCATTAAATTATTCTGATGAAGACATTCTGAAAAATAAAAGCAATATGTCATACGTTTCACCTCAGTAACATTTTTGCAAAATTATCTTGACATTAGACAAGAGAGTAGAATTTCTTCTGTTAGTTTAACCCCTTTGATATTTAAACCAATCAATATGGCTGGAATATTTTTTATAGCCGCTCACTAAAGTAAATATGCACCAAAATATGTAAAGAGGAGAGAAGCATTTTCAGAGAAGAATGTGTTCACAGTTTTGCTCATTTTCCTCTATTTCTGATGCCGCTGCAGCCAAGATATTTTGCAAAACAAATTCAAAGGAAGTTTAAGGCCGACCACCCTAGTAACATTCCTGTGAGGTTTGGTTGAAGTAGGCACAGTGAATTTAAGTGGAGATGTTATTTAAAGAAACAGTTGAATAAATCATCTCAGGTGAGCTAAATGACACAGGAAATAACCTGATCAGACTGTTCATGATTTAAGCTAGATGCAAGCCACACACAAAAGTATGATTTTGTGTGGCCAAATTTGAAATTCCTACTGTAATACCCGTAAACACACACAATACATTTTTGACGTCTCTGCAGAAGACGACTTTTAAAAACACTGAGGCAAAGGGAGAAATTATTCATAACAGGCAATTTCTCTTTTTGCAACATTTTTTTCAACCATATAATTCTATCATTTTGACTAAATATTTTCAATGTCGTCTGCTGCATATTTGTTGTACGAGGAAATGGGTTGAGATAAACCTGATATATGACTTTTAGACATCTTCAAATGCAACATTTAATGTATCAGAGCTATAGATAAGGGGCCCTTGAAATTTTCAAAAATCCATTGTTGACCCCTTACCCTATGAGATGTTTTTGTTGAGTACCCAAATCAAAGAGTTTGGTTGGATTATATGAGAGATATTGTGGAGAACCGACCTGTACACCCCTCCATATCTGGACCGCTGATGTTTAATGAAATATGAACACTCAAACTGACCGATGAAACTAATGACAACCAGTAGGGTTGTTTGTTGTCATGGAGAAAAGGGAAGATCCTGATCAGAAAACACAAAGGTGCAGGCTGATCTATTTTCATCGCTGGTTGCATGGATGCAACACCATGAAGATTGGTTTTATGTGGCATGGCACACGTGTACAATCTGAATACGTGTATTAAGTAGATGCATTGTATGGCATTGTCTGCTGCAGATGTGTTGTTTGTGGACAATGCTCAAGATTACCTGATATGTGACTTTTATACTTTTTCAATTCCAACGTAATACGAACCATGTTACATGAAAACTAACTTATGGAGTTTTTGAATTGTATGTGTGCATGTACTTTGATTTTGGTCATATGTGTTAAACATAGGCTTCCGGTATATTTACATATATGTCATATGGCGAACAGTGAATATCCTGATCAGATTGCAGCTGTATATGGATATTCACTTGTTGCTGTTGGTGGTGCCTGGATTGGTCATCCATAGTGGATTGATAGACATACAGCAAACACAGAGAAGACAAACTTGGTCGTCCTATTTCGCTCACATGTTTTAGTAGCATTTTAATATTGTTCAATGTTCTTACTATATACATATATAAATATCAATATAAACATATACAAGAAAACAACATCCGCCTACTGGCGCACATGATTGCCAATGGATCAGAGTTATTTGAAAAACAATGAAAGAGGAAAATAATTATTTTGAATTTGTCCCTTGGTTTTAGGAGGTGAAATTGTTTGTAGGAAAATGTGAAAAGCCTGTCGACAAAGATAGACAAAGATAGACGGTGAGTGAATATAATAGATCACCATGCTCTTCGTATTTATGTGATCTAAATCCCTATATATGAAAGTTTAATTTTTGAATGTGTGAAATGGTTAAAAGAACATGCACATACAAATCTGTCCAGTAGAGTATCTGGGCTTTCAAATCCAAGGCAATCGAGTCAGGCACAGCCATACCATTGAAAGCTACTGTGAAAACCTTGGCACCAACGAGGGAGGATCTTTTGATGGCATCTTCTTGAATATCTGTCCAGAAAATGTACCTGTGTAAAACATATATAACATAATAATTAAAATTATAAGAGGAATAGATAAGGAGGAGGAAACTGGTATTTTCCCACTTATATTTCTCTTATCACTCAACCAAACTATATGTTGTGGGTACTCAAAATAATCGTCTCAATGTTTTCAAATACTAAAAACATTATTTGATACTCAAACCCTATATTGTAGGTACTCAAAAGAATTGTCTCACTCAGAGATTATTTTGAGTACCTACAATTTAGGCTTTGAGTTGAGCAAAAGGGTTTAATAATTCGCATTTCCTACAGCTCTGAGTAATGATTATAATAATGCAATGTATTAATAATAATGATTAAATAATGCAATGTAATAATAATAATGATTTAATAATGCAATGTAATAATATACTAATGATTAAATGATGCAATGTGATAATATTAATGCTTTATTAATGCAATGTAATAATAAAAGTGACTATAATAATGCAATGTAATAATGCTTAAATAATACAATGTAATAATAATATTAATGATTTATTAATGCAATGTAATAATAATAGTGACTATAATAATGCAATGTAATAATGATTAAATAATGCAATGTAATAATAATAATGATAATAATGATTAAATGATGCAATGTAATAATAATAATGATTAAATAATGCAATGTAATAATAATAATAATAATAATGATTAAATGATGCAATGTAATAATAATAATGATTAAATAATGCAATGTAATAATAATAATTGATTAAATAATGCAATGTAATAATAGTAATAATGATTAAATAATGCAATATAATAATAATAATAATGATTTAATAATGCAATGTAATAATAATAATGATTAAATAATGCCGGGGGGCAGCCATTTTGGGTATGTACGAAATGAGACGAAAAACACGGATTGAAAATTATCGTCGTGTTTTTAATCATTTTTTAAAAACGATATTTTGGCTGTGTATAAAATGAGCTAACACTGATTGAAAATTATTGTCGTCTTTATAATCTTTTTTTAAATCGATATTTAAGATCATTAAAGTGCTGTGTTATGTGGGAATTAACATTTGTACACAAAGTTAAAAATAAATGGAACTATGTAAGAAATATGTTTTCCCGTTCGACAAAAAAACGACAGCATTAGCTTTCTACGCCCGAACCTAAATTTTGACTGTATCGTAGCCAAAGAAGGACGTTACACTCCATCTTGGCGTAACGTCAATGGAGCGACATCGTTTCCCGCAAAACAGTGGTATCAACGTGAAAGACCCAAAGTTCCTATACATGAGCTATTAACTCACTCATTCAAAGTATAACTATTAATCAAACATTGTGGCAAAAGGGTAACTTTCTCATAAGGAGCAATTGTTCTTTTGGCGACAATCTTTTCCTAAATCGTCTGTTGCAAAGGCCTCAGTAACCGTCTCAAATAGGGAAAGGTTTAGCAGAAATGTGACCTCTTACATAATTTGTTCCAGTCATGTTGACTGGTTGAAAAAGGCAGTCGCCAGGGGGCATCAGAAAATGGCTGATCTATTTGCTTCTTTACCATAATGCAGATGATCGATTAAGGATCATCTTGGCCCTCATGTTTTAACCTCGTTCATTATAAATATATTTCTTGATTTTCTGAAAGTTTTTACTATCTTATTTTCTATCCATAATAATAGACGAAAGCAATACGAATTCCAAATATGTTTTGCTAGTGCAAGAAACATGACATTAACATTATTATTGTCTAGGAAATGACTTACAAATCCTTTTTTATGGTCAAAGTATGGTCTTTAATTTTTGTTTATAATTATCTTACGTTTTTTCGTAAATAGGTAGCACCTATATATATATAAGTGACTATAATAATGCCATACTAATGATGAGTATTATAATGCAATGTAATACTTATATTGATTATAATAGTGATATGTAATAATAATAGTGATTATTATAATGAAATGTAATAATAATGATCAGAATAATGTAATGTAATAATAATAATAATGATTATTATAATGCAATGTCATAATAATAATGATTATAATAATGCAATGTTATAATTAGAAAGAAAATCATGACAATCAAGATATAGAAGAAAGAGAGATTCATCCACTATATAGCTCTTTCGTCACTACACTATGCACCCGACAGAAAATACCTAGGTAAAATAGGGAAAATCATTATTTATGAAAGTATAGTTATTGTAAAGAGCTTAAACAGTTTGGCAAAAGCAGAAATTAATAATAATCTATTTTCTTATTTTGGGTCTGAGGCCTCTATTTACAAAAAGATAATTATTGAATTGTATCGCTTACTCATCTCATTTTACACTGGAATGAAAACAAATTAGTAATGAATTATGAATTTTACATCGATTGCGAAACAAGCTTAATACTTATTTCAATCACGCTTGATCTGTGCTTTCTGGAAAATTAACCATTACTCGAACCAAAGGAAGAACCCGCTTATCACGGGATTCGAAGTTTTAAGTTGTTTTTGTATGTCTAAAGATTCGTTTAGTCCTTGACAATGTGATAACTAGACCAACTCCTATATAACTGAACATTCTACTTCATTGTTAGATCCCATTTTGATTTCAAATGATGTTCGAATTATTCAATCTGACACATTGGATGTAGACCAAACTATAAGTGATCACAAAGCTACTTTAGTACAAATAACTTTTATTATACGCAGGGTATGGTACTATAATCGGGCAGACTTCGTTGAATAAAACAATTTGAGAGAAAGTGAAAACTGGGATTTTATTGATACGTTAAGTAAACATGAACGTTCGAAAAGCTTTAGTAAAACTATTCTGGGATTGATGGCACAGTGCATTCCCTCAAAAGAAGTTACAATTCGACCCAACGACGGACCTTGGTATGAATCAATGATAAGACGGCTTAGTAGACAAAGAGACAGACACATAACTATTGCGACAAAACATGGCACTAATAACAGACTTTCGATTTGGGCTGAAGATAAAAAGCTATTGATGAAGCACAGGAGGGTTTGGAAAACAATATAGTGTTATTGATAATACCTTATATTACAATCAATCACCCAAAAGAATCTTTCTAAAATACGGGGTAGATTTTATTAATAAAAAAATAGATTTTGAAAAAGCATTTGACTATGTAAATCATGATAAACTATGGGATTCTCTTCAAAGATGTGGTATAAGTGGAACATTTCTGAACATCTTAAAATCAAATTACCAACAACTTAGATTAGTTTAATATTAAAACATGAGATTCTTTATTAAAACCTATACAATGTCAAAGAGGTACCCGGCAAGGCTGTGGAAGCTCAACGATTATGTTCATCCTTTTTTTAATGATCTAATTAAATATTTAAGACAAGAATGCGAAACGGGTATTTTCGTATCTATTAAAGCGACTGAAATCCAGATGGCACGAAAACCAGGTAAAACCAGGGTAGAAAATGTATCGTTTTTTATCAATAAAGTGAACTTGAGTCGTTTTCAATTGTCCCGATGAAGGGGTTTCCTTTTTTAAAATACCACGGAATCCTTCAGACGGACACCTTGCAACGATCAGGTGATATAACTATATAACGGTTCACTCTGACAGGAATGTACAGTTATACACAATATACACGTTTGGTGCAGTCAAACGACAGTAATCATAGAGATGTGTTTGTGATTGCATGAGCTCCTCGTGATTTTGCATAAAACCTTCATGGTATAAAAATGTTTCATTTAATGCGCATGCGTCCTATCGGTCATGTGACGACTCTTCAATTCACATGACGACTTTTCAAGTCATGTGATGAATGAGATTAAAAGCATCAAAAGCATTTATAAACTCACCCCGTTACTGACAGGGTAGAATTTGCGATGGAAAAAGTATCGAAAACAAGAAAATCGTCAGTTATCATATCTTAATGCCCCAAATACAAAAATCACACTTATTTTCTTAAAATTGGAATATCTTTTTTGTTCGACAGTTGGGTATCTGGATTTCAGTCGCTTTTATATTGATGATATTCTTGCCCGTTTGTTTGAAGACAACGTTTCTTGTGTATCCGACACTGTATTTCGTTTACAGCAGCAGTTAAATTATATCCATAGGTATTGTCAAACAGTAGAAATGTAACTAAATTTAGACAAAACTGAAATAATGGTTTTACGAAATGGTGGTGTTATAAAGCAAAACGAGAATTGGTTTTATAACGGAAATGAAGTTTAGACTGTCTTCTGGTATACATTCTTAGGTTCACACGTTTACATCACGTTTATGTTGGACAAACAGTAACACATAATCAATCAACACAAGCCAAAAAAGCATGCTTTGGTATTTTTCGATCACAAGGAATATTTTGTTATCTAGTCCACAAGATGACTTCAAATTATTTGATACGATGGTAAAACAAATTCTCTGTTTTTCGTCAGATATATGAGGCTATGAATATATCCATACTATAGAGAAAGTTCATAATAACTTCTGTAAACGTATTAGTTGTCTAAATCCAAATACTGCCGATTTCTTTGCTTTAAGTGAATGTAGTAGATATCTTCTTGCTGTATGATATATTTCACAATTGATCGAATTCTGGCTTAAGCTGACAGAAATGTAAAATACAAGATACCCAAAAGCAATGTTATCCTATGCTCAGACGACTCTATGAAAATGGCAGAAATACATGGGCGACTAAAATATAACATTTATTACATGAAAATAGTTTTGGGTTTGTCACAATTTCAATTTCTTTTATTTGTAGATAAAGGCCACTGGCCCAAAATACATCATATACGTTTATACATACATATAGAAAAACTATTTTCATGTGTGTCCCTTTATATTTAAATCAATCCATCGAATCTCTTACTTTTAATATGGTACATACATACACTGCAATGTTTTTTATGATTTGTGGGTTTTCAATTTTTAATAATCTATAAAAATCTGCTAAATTTGTTCTCCCAGAATACCATGTATATAAAAGAGCATCCCGTTCAGCTGAATATCTTAAACAATGAAAGAAAGCATGGAATTCATCTTCAATGGATATAATGTCGACAGTCCCCAGACAAAAATGGCATATTCTGTTTTGTCTGTCTATATTTTGATGTCGTCCTATTTCAATACTTAATTTGTGGTTCGAACACCGAAAACGTGCTAAAAATTTTCTTAAGGTAAATGACATTTCTATTTTCAAATATCTTTCAGGATTTAACAATGTCTTTATATTTTTATAAGTATCACATCGTGATGAAGAGTCAATGTGTGGATATCTGATGCAGTAGGAGATTCGTCCCAATTTCTTTAATAAATTGTTCTCCCCAAGACTTGCAACAAAAACAAAGGTGATTCATCGAAAGTAAATCATTTTAAATATTTAAAATCCCAACTAAATACATCAATATTTATCAATTGATATGTCGTTTAACAATCGTTGATTTATTATCAAATTCCAGATGCTTAAATGTTGCAAAAGGTAGACATAAAAATATTGATCATATCATGCGTTTATGCGATTTGTGCCTTAAACGAAATATACATGTGGTGGGGGATGAGTTCCATGTCTTGATGGTATGTCCTGCTTATGATGAGCTCCGGACTTTATGCTTCCACGCGAAAAGGAAATCATCATATCCAACAAAAGAACTATTCAATGAAATAATGGCTGATCTAAGACCGATGTGCATGAAAACTGTTTAAATCATTTAAAATCAGGAAGTTATGTTATACGGTAATAACTATAAGCTAAGCCATATATGTTTTCAATACTTGTATTACTAGATTAAACGTCATTCTTATTTATATTGTGTAAATTGTGCATAACGCATGAATCCTATATATATAAACAAATTAGTTTATGCAAAACAATTGCAACAAACAACTTTGAACACATATGGATCTATATATAGAAACATTAAATTGTTGAAGGTATGACTATGGAAAAGAGATGAAAGCCCTTTTACAAAAGGAGAGATGAACATAATGAACACTTCCCTTTTTTGTCAAGTTGTTTTATAATATATGTACTGTTTATAATCCCATACAGAACATGTTCTATACTTCAATCTTTAATGTGATGTCACTCATGTGGACTTATTATGTATATGTAAATTTGAATAATAGGCCGGATACCTAAATTACTGAACAAACATATTGTATTGTATTGTATTGTATAATAAGCTGTATATTGGGTAATCAATGGAAAGGTGTGTGCACAAACAGTTATATAATTATTTTATCCAGATTTATAAACATCAATCAGGGTTTTTAAAAGGTGTCTCAACTGTCATTCACTTATAAGAACATTATCATGAAATTGTTTTTTGTATAGATTCAAAGCAAAATGTGTATATGGTTTTCGGCGATATATAGAAATATATAATCGATTTATGACATAGATGTCTCTTAGTTAAGCTTTGTCAAAATCGAATTAATGGTCTCCTCCTGAATTAGATACAAGAATATCTTACAAATCGACATCAGTAAGTCATTGTTGGCACATGTAAATCAAGTTTAAGGTTCATAAACGCAGGTGTCCCTTAAGGTTCTGGTGTCGGTTCTCTTCTCATTCTGATATACGAGTATATCAATGATATTTCAGAAAAAAGTATTTCATGATTATTTGCTGATGACACTCCACTTGCTTGTCGGCCTCTTCCGTTGCAGACATTGAGGGTATTTTAAATCATTATATTTTAATTGTTTCTGAAAGGGCAAATCAATGGCTAGTTACGTTTAACCCACATAAAACCATAGCTATGTTATTTTCAAACAAGAATATCCCAATTCCAGAATTAACTTTCAATAATGTACAAATTCAGTTTGTTGAAAATCACAAACACCTTTGTTGAACTATCAGCATATAATGGTAAATTGTGGGAACATATTGCAGAAATATCAACATCAGCATCAAAGAATTTAGGAATGATGAGAGCATTAACATATAAAATTCGTCGTCAATCTCTTAATCAAAATATGTGTCTTTATTGCGTCCAATTATGGATATGCTTCTATTGTTTGGGACAATTGCACCTCTACGGAAAAAGAATCACTGGATAAGATACAAACAAAAGCTGCCATACTAGTTACCGGTTTAACAAGGTAGACAACACTACTAAAGTATATCAAAAAAGGGTGGTTAAAACTATCCAACAAGAGGAAATACCAAAAGTTCATTTCAACTTACAAAACTACTCCAAACTATCCAACTAATATTTTTGGGCCTTGAAGATGTTCTATTTAGGCGTCTATGCTCGAAATGTATTTCCCTACATTAACTCTTTTCTACAAAAAACAAATATCAGCAGACATCTTTAAAATCATCATCTAAGCAAAAACATGTGTATATATATAGAAAATGTTTGTAAATGAATGTATATTTAAAGAATATATTTGATACAGTGTCGCAAAACTTTATCAAGTTTGTCCCGCTTTCAACGTACCCTGCAAGGGGATCAACGGCTATCCCACGAGGTCGGTTTAAACCACTTTTTACAACATGGTGCGCTCTGTTGTTCACACTGGGACCTCCTTTCTTTACAAATATTTTCCCAAGAATTCCGTCCGTCCAGTAGACATTGTGATTGACCCAATCTACTGCAATCTGAAATTAATAATATACTGAAAATAAATTAAGAGCGAATACACAATAGATAAATCAGATCACTGTAATACAAATAATGGCAACTTCCTGAATGTATCTAGATCTTAGAAAGTAATATTATTACCTGTCTTAACCTTTTTCCACATACAACAAATCTGCAGCGAACGAATTTGAAAACCTTTCGTTAGACATATGGAAACTCTGAATAAATATTAAAACAGCTCTTTGATGGGAAGAATATTTATTGATTGAAGTCGAAAACATTGTTACAAAAGGAAAAAATTATCATTATGGGTGAGCAATATATTTCTTCTGTCACATTGTTTTCAGAAGTTGTCTGCTGCAGAGGCGTCAGAAAGTGTATGAATGTGGGAAAGGGTTAAACAAAGCCTGATACAGTAATCAAAAATCAACATTTCAGTAGGACTGGATTACACCAACATTCACAAACATGCAAAGATCTTTTTAAAACCTTTTTTCAAGTACAATTGTCGGAATAATGTATTCTAGTTTCTGCGTTTAATATTAATTTTCAGGAAACAAAAACAGTTATCTATGCAACTCTTCACAACCCAACCATGTGACTTTTAAATCCAGTTTACATATTGATCTCCCTGTGCATCTATGGCGACTTATCCACATTGGTAGTATTTAAGACAGCTTCTTGACAGCTTCTGTGACTTAACTTACAACCTGGACATGCTGGTTCGGCTTGTGATAACCTATCGCAAATGGCATATGTTTAATTTTTATGTGTTGCTTCCCCGGAACTATTAGTTTAGTTTAAACTTATTTATTTTTCATCGATTTATTTTAAGCTTATATTAATCACGCTCGATGTCTGCTTCTTGTGAACATAATCAGTACTCGCGCCATTTGTGTGGACAAATCCCAAACGCAGATACCGCTCATCACGGTATTCGAACCCAGGAACTTTGGTACAATATGCAAACGTTCTACCACTGCTCTACTGTATTCAGGAACTATTGGTAGTATAATCAGCAGATGTTCTCAATATTTCAAGGACAGCGTGTTTGTCCTGGAAATTATTTCTCACATACAAGAAATCTGCTGCAGAGAACTTTGAAAATATGCAGTTACAAAAGAGAAAGATTGTGGCAAAATGAGAAATGGTTTATTCATGGATAATATTTAGACATTGATGTGGAAATAGCATGTGGAAACAAGTTAATATTTACTTGATTTCTTAAGGTTATTTTCACCTTTCAAAGTATGTTATACGAATATTAAATTGAAATTAACAATCATGTGGATCATGGATACATAAAATAAAACGAGAAAGGCAAGCAAGGTCCATGCATATTATACAAACAAATTCATCTGCTCCAGAGGCGTCTACATGCGTCTATATATCGGAAAGGGTTATTCCTTTCCCATTTACATTATTTATATATGTATGAAGACACATTTTCATGCATCTGCAGCAGAGGATTTTTTAAAACATTTTGAAAAATAAGAGAATATTTAGCCGTTTTCAACACCACACTGTTTTCAAATCTTATGGAAATTCTCCAAAAGGGAAAGTTTTATAATTGAAAACAATTGAAAACCTTGTGTCAAAAGGGGGAAATGCGCATTATTAGCAGTTTCTCCTTTGGCTACAATGATTTCAAGAGCAAGGCATCAAAATGCGTTTACCTGTGGGAAACGGTTAATACAGTACTCACCATATTCAATGTTTCAGACAGTGCCAATTGATAGTCAGATCGATTCATATTCTCCAGCACCATGTCCAAATTAAAGTTCTCCAGTAACTCAATTTTTCTTGAATCATAGTCGAAAAAGTAGAGTTCTTTTCTTACATAATCTGTATCACAGGCAAGCAGCATCATATTGAAATCCTGGAAAGACAAGGTCATTTCTTTGTGTATATCTTCATTTTTGTAATCAAACTGTATTGAAACCAATGGCTCAGATGTAGTGTGCCGGCCTTCTTAGCCATAGTTCCTTCTTCGAATTGTACGGTCAAACTTTTATAAAAATATCAGAGAATGGATCCAAATATGGCAAAACAACACAAATTTAACTTTATTTTGTGACCTATATTATGTGATGATAGTGCGTGTTTTAACAAACTATTTGCCCATAAACTTTCCAAGACCTAGGTTGTTGAAACTTGATGTTTTCGTTATTTTTCTAAAATATTAATGGCTCTACTTTGCTCAAATTGAACTCTTATTCATGATCCATGGGGGACTAGCCATTATGCCTACTAGGCTAGGAAACAAGCCTTGCCAATCGGCACTCCATCATGACAGCACTAAGTGGGGATCGACGGCAGGACTGCCAGTCCTAAACCATCCCAACTAAAGTTGTTCGTCCATATGTTGATGCCTTTCATGGTACTTACGTCAAAGTTTATTCCTGGGAATTGTAACGTGTTATTTTCAAGTTCCGCTATGGGCAATGTGATGGAAGTTAGATGGCTGAAATTCACATCACGGTCGAATGGAATGCCAGTGGCTATATATCCTGACACGGGATCTGAAAAGCGGTTAATGGAACATGTTTTATGTTTTATATATCCAACACTGAAAGTGATTATGTATATTATTGGTCTATCCCGGTGTCATAATTTTCCTTCATCTGTAATAGGAAAAAAGAAGTTTATTCGTTTGCTTGAGATCACCACCAAAGGAAAATTTGTAAAATAGTGTTTGGATCACATTGGCTTACCAGTAACTAATATACGTTTAAGATGTGTGGACAATGCACTAAGTTTTTAAAAAAAAATACATGACATAGATTTGGCTGAAATGATTGTTCTGATGAAGGTTCATGAAAATTTGAAGAAAATTTAACCTAGTGTATGTCCTCTCTTGTCCCGTTTTCGGTCTTTGAATAACGATATTTGCTGGAGATTAATGGTCTAATGAACCTTTTGGAAGATTGGATTTAAAATGTGGCATGTAAAGTGTTCAGAAGTTATATTTGATATAAACCATGGTGATGCAGAACATATATGTAATATGAGTTCAGGGGAGATAACTCTGTCGTGTCATGGTGGTTAGAATTTCCATATCTAATCAATACATATGGTACCGGGCGGACGATACCAAACCAAGTTCTCATCCGCCTATGGCGGTTGATAACTACAGCGTGATACTAACAAAGGAAATAAAAACAAGATTATAATTTGAGATGATATTTGATAGATCGAAAAGAATATCAAAAATAAATAAATCCTAGTCGCATCTTAATGCTCTTGGTACTGTAATATATTTTAAGCAAATCTGTGCATGGAAACGTTTTTACAGACAACATATTAATTTAGAATTAGGTTTTGTATCGTCACTTTTCTCCACTATTTTGTCTTTATTATTTTGTTTTCCTTCCTTTAAACAACTGCAATGAAGTAGATGATTATGACAATAGTGTACATATATGAATGAGTACACGTGTGTTTTATTGATTGTATATATGTACAAGATGAACACTTTGTTGTGTTTTATTGATTGTATATATGTACAAGATGAACACTTTGTTGTGTTTTATTGATTGCATATATGTACAAGATGAACACTTTGGTGTGTTTTATTGATTGTAGGTACAATATGAACACTTTGGTGTGTTTTATTGATTGTATGTACAAGATGAACACTTTGGTGTGTTTTATTGATTGTATATATGTACAAGTTGAACACTTTGGTGTGTTTTATTGATTGCATATATGTACAAGTTGAACCCTTTGGTGTGTTTTATTGATTGTATGTACAAGATGAACACTTTGGTGTGTTTTATTGATTGTATATGTGTACAAGTTGAACACTTTGGTGTGTTTTATTGATTGTATGTACAAGATGAACACTTTTGTGTTTTTTTGTGAAGAAATAAGTTTAAACTTGATACTCGGGCGACGCGGCCTTTCACTCCAGGGGTTGTGAGTTCGAATCCCAGCTCGGCCAACATTTTTTCCGACGTTTGACAAAAGTCATTGTGACCTGCGTCATTCGTATATCCCCAATGGGCTGTTTAACAGTATATGTGGAAAAGCAGCCAGTTGCTTGGAACGTATGTTGTGTGGTGTACTGGTGTGGGAAAACCAGGAAACGCATGTGTAGGTGAATTGGTCGGCGTGATATGACTGAAATAATGTTGAAAACGGTGTTAAACTCCAATCAATAAATCGGTTTTAATGTTAATCGAGGTAGGCACTATCGAATCTGCCGCAGCCTTACATGTTTGTGGGTGGTTATACACAAGAAAGATCTACGCTGTTCACACATAACTAACACAATTTTAATGGAAGACTAAAATCTGAAAAGACTAGGTCGATGGATGATCTGAACCTACACTATTCATAAATGCAAACGGGTTCCTTTTCTCATGCACTGGATCATATATTAATTTCGCTGCAGCGAGTCTATTAAGTAAGTATGTAACTACGTTAATTTGATTTTACTTGACATCTTGAAAATAATTTAAATTTTAATTTGCTTTATGTAAATGAGATGTTTACTCGTCGGATATATATCAACTATGCAAATAGGTTTTAAGATTTTCCAAACAAGGTTTTTTTCTCTCTCAATACATTTAAGAAAGCTTCTTTCAGAAGTTAATAGATAGCGATGACAACAAAGTGTAAAGGGGCACGTTTTAATATATACGTAGAAATAAATAACTGAGAGCGTTTCTATTCATACACTCATGCACTTTAAATATATATTTTTATTTTCCAAAGGATGGTTATATCACTCATGTTATAAAAGCGGTTTAATAGCCATACAGCACTGGCTAAACTGTATATGTATGTTCACATTGCACGAGCCACGTCTCACGAAAATCAACCTTGGAAACTTTGTGAATAGTTAACATCCATGTCAGCCTGCGCCTCCGCAAAGTCTGTTCACAATCTTGCCGTATATGTACAAACTTAATAGCAATTGTATTGCTGATGTACAAGTATTATAGCAGTTTTTGGGGAAACCATTTTGATTATTAGTCTTATTGATTAACTTGACGTACAACTTGTGGGGTTAAAATTCTTATTTATCAACAGATGCATCCAGGACGAAATAACATGTATACACAGAGTGACCGCTCTGGTTAGACTATAGAAATGCACAGGCGTGCCACAGTCTCTATTGTACGCAGATGCATTTAACTCTTTCAGCGCCAATGGCAATGATGAGGGTTTTGCAAGCAATACATATGCAGACCATTCAACTCGTAAAGTATGTCTCAACTGAAATCAGCATTTTTTGTTTTTAGTTATCAATATATTCCAAAACTCTTTCTTTCATGAAAAATAGAGTCGCTGAACTTAATATATGGAAGAGTCTACTACTGTAATTGAAAGAGTGCGACGACCACTGCCAAAACATCAAAATATGTAGTTTATGTTACATGGTTTGCATTGTCTTGTTAAATCGTTAAATTGGTAATGAAAACAAGCAAGTTTTGACACTTTATTGGAAAATATGCGACTTGATCATGTTTTACATTTTTTATTGCATAATTTTAACTACACCCATGTCATAGGACAGCGATTGAAAGACACTTGTTTGCTTTCCAAGACGATGTTAAATAAACAATAATGCACACTTAGGTATTAGTTAATCAACTGGAATTGTAGTTCAAAGCTTCAAAGTCAAAGCATAATTACTGTAGTTAGGTGTAAATAATACTTAAAGTTGAAAATGGTCAACGTTCATGAAAATACACGGCAGAGATTATAATTAAACTTTTGTTTATCTATTATTATTATTATTATTATACCACATTTATATAGCACTTTTATCATAAAATGCATACGTTCAAAAGTGCTTTACAACAAAAACATGTATACATACAAACAATCTATAAAAAGCATCAGTAGGTATTAAAAGATTACATATGATAAAAAGCAACACTAACGCTGTACGGACGATGGTATATCTACGGAATGTTAAAAGTCTGACAAATTAAGGCTTGTGTTTATAATGACATTTAGTTCCTATATATCATAATTAAAAGTGTGTCTTCAGGGCTCTTTTAAAAGAAGAAAACGTGTCACAGTCCCTTATTCCTGCTGGAAGAGAATTCCATAGCTTTGGGGCAAACAGTCACATAACTTCTGTCACCATACATTGCAGTCCGACATCTTGGTACTACTAGTGTTGTAGCGTTATTTTGTTTAACTAAGGTCTCGTTAGGGTCTCTACTCCTGTAACATGTTTTGGACATATATCGGGGATTGATCATGCAAGGCTTTGTATGTAAGTGTGTTTTGTACTGTGTACTCGGTACTGCACAGGTATCCAATGAAATTCTTTTAGTATGGGAGTGATGTGGCTGTAACGAGAAGTCCTGGTAATAATACGGGCTCTGAACAATTTGCATTTCTTCATCACGGTATTAGGCATGCCATTCAGCAGCACATTACAGTAGTCGTGTCTTGATGTGACTAGAGAGTTCAGAAGAGATTTCGTAGCGTCACTATTAAGGTACCGTCTTATATGACCTATTTGCCGTAATTGACCATAGCAAAATCGACAGACCGAGTTCACATGCTGCTCCATGTCCATCCTCGAATCCAGCATCGCTCCAAGATTTCTAAAGCAGGTAGTTGGCTTTATCTTTATACTCCAACATTCACAGATATATCAGAAACGAGATTGGCATTGCGTGTTGATGTAAACAGTATTACTTCTGCTTTGTCAGCGTTCAGTTTTAACATATTGCCATGTATCCAAGACACAATATCATTGAGACAGGCTTCAACTCGACGTAATGCCTCAACCTGGGAATCCATATATGTTGGTTCAACAGATAAGTAGAGTTGTGAATGATCGGCATAAAAATTATGATTAAGTCTATGATTTATGCAAATGTCAACAACTGGCTTGGTATACATGATATAGTTTTAGTTCCTAGATCCTTAAGGCACGCTGTATTTCATCAGTACTGGTTTTGATAGTTCACCGTCAATACAAACAGTCTGGTAGCGATCACTAAGATATGATGACATCCAGGCGAGCGGTTTTCCTGTTATTCCAAAGTGATTCTTTAAGCGATTGAAAAGAGTGTTGTGATCGATGGTGTCAAAAGCTGCAGACAGATTGAGTAGCACAAGTACACACAGTTTTGGTCAAGAGATTGGAGAATGTCATTCTGAGCTTTCAGTAAAGCGATATCAGTTCTATAGGCAGATTGGTGTTCCTCGTTAAGGTTGTTCAGTGCCATATGCTGTTTTAGACGCACGTTAACTACCTTTTCCAGAACCGTAGAAATAAAGGGTAGGTTTGAAGCAGGTCTGTAATTCTTGAGTGTGTTTTTATCAAGTCCAGGCTTTTTTAAAGAGGTATTGTTCGTGATCTTTTGAAGGATTTTGGTACGTTCGCAGTTTCAAGTGAGACGTTAATGATCTTTGTCAACACAGGTTCATCTATGCACATTTTAAGAAGCCATGTTGATAGGGGGTCAATTTCACACATTTATTTTTTGAGCTGCCGTCAATTCTTCACTCTCGCATATGTTTGATGGTTGATCTACCACTTGTATAACTGACCGCGAGTCGGACTGATCAGTGTGGGTGGTTATTTCACTACGTATACTTTCAATTATATTGATAAAGAAGTCACTAAAATCTCGAGCTAGTTCCGTAAACTGTTTGTTGGAAGGTAAGACGGTGTCATTCGAACCTCCCAAAAAGTTTTTCGTTATCTTAAATAAACTCTTGTAATCCCGCCCTCACGATTCTACCTTATCCCAGTAATAACTAACCCTAGCCTGTCTGAGTAACTTATTTACATAAGCAAATTGGTTTCTGTATATTTCATGGTCAATCGTGAGTTTAGGTGTGAGCCATTTACGTTATAGCTTTCGCATTAAATGCATAAATCCTTCTTCATACACATCTGCAGGTTGTGTACTGCAACTGTGTAAAGTTTCATCAGTATCGGTCCAGCCGTTCAGGAGAAGTTGCGCTTAACAGACCCGTCGCCATATATTGCAATATTGGACTAAGTAATGGCAATTATCTCCCTGAAATATTTCCGACCGGGATAATCTTACTTCATGCACATCCTCAGGTTGTGTACTGCAACTGTTTAAAGTTTCATCAGAATCGGTCCACTTGCGCTTATAAGACATATGGATAGACAGACGGACGGACGCACGGACGGACGGGCGGACGGACGGACAGAGAGGGTGATTCCTATATACCCCCCGAAAACTTCGTTTGCGAGGGGTATAATTTGTTTGGGGGGGGGGGGGGGGTTGGGGGGTTGGGGAAGGCTCAGTCTTCATCATATAAACTATAGGCTCAGTCCTCATCATATAAACTATAGGCCAAGTCTTCATCACATAAACTATAGGCATATAAACTATAGGCTAAGTCCTCATCACATAAACTATAGGCTCAGTCCTCATCATATACACTATAGGCTCAGTCCTCATCACATACATTATAGGCTCAGTACTCATCACATAAACTATATGCTCAGTTCTCATCACATAAACTATTGGTTCAGTCCTCATCATATAAACTATAGGCTCACTTCTCATGACATCAACTATAGGCTCAGTCTTCATCATATAGACTATAGGCTCAGTTTTCATCACATAAACTATAGGCTCAGTCCTCATCATATAAAGTCTAAGCTCAGTCCTCATTAAATATACTTTAGCTCAGTCATCGTCATATAAACAATAGGCTCATTCCTCATCATTTAAACTATAGGCTCAGTCCTCATCAAATAAACTATAGGCTCAGTCCTCATCATATAAACTATAGGCTCAGTCCTCATTATATAAACTATAGGCTCAGTCCTCATCAAATAAACTATAGGCTCAGTCCTCATCATATAAACTATAAGCTCAGTCCTCATTATATAAACTATAGGCTCAGTCCTCATCAAATAAACTATAGGCTCAGTCCTCATCATATAAACTATAGGCTCAGTCCTCATCATATAAACTATAGGCTCAGTCCTCATCATATAAACTATAGGCTCAGTCCTCATCATATAAACTATAGGCTCATTCCTCATCATATACAATATAGGCTCAGTCCTCATGACATAAACTATAGGCTCAGTCCTCATCATATAAACTTTAGGCTCAGACCTCATCATATAAACTATAGGCTCAGTCCTCATCATATAAACTATATGCTCATTCCTCATGACATGAACTATAAGCTCAGTCCTCATCATATAAACTATATGCTCAGTCTTCATCATATAAACTATAGGCTCAGTTCTCATCACATGAAATCTAGGCTCAGTCCTCATCAAATAAACAATAGGCTCAGTCTTCATCATATAAACTATAGACTCAGTCCTCATCATATAAACTATAGACTCAGTCCTCATCACATAAACTATAGGCTCAGTCCTCATCATATAAACTATAGGCTCAGTCCTCATCATATAAACTATAGGCTCAGCTTTCATCATATAAACTATAGTCTAAGTCCTTATCACATAAACTATAGGCTCAGTCCTCATCACATAAACTATAGACTCAGTCCTCATCACATAAACTATAGGCTCAGTCCTCATCACATACACTATAGGCTCAGTACTCATCATATAAACTATAGACTCAGTCCTCATCATATAAACTATAGACTCAGTCCTCATCACATAAACTATAGGCTCAGTCCTCATCAAATAAACTATAGGCTCAGTCCTCATCATATAAACTATAGGCTCAGCTTTCATCATATAAACTATAGGCTCAGTCCTTATCACATAAACTATAGGCTCAGTCCTTATCACATAAACTATAGGCTCAGTCCTCATCACATAAACTATAGGCTCAGTCCTCATCATATGTCAGTGTCTTGCTTTTATCATAAAGCATTTGCTGTTTCCTCACTTGTTCTTACTGTGTACTTTTTGCATTTGATATACCATCTATTTCTAGCTGGTTGTGAATCTGACATATTGTATATGTCTAAGCCATATTCTTCCACTCTGTAAATGGCCATAGACACATTGTGTAGATGCTTGCCAGGAAAGGATTGAATTGATTGAATAATAAGAGGTGATATTGTTTAAAGCAAAGCGCCCAGCCATGTTGCCCAATAACGCAGGAGGCCGGAAAAAGGTTATATTTCAAAAATATTACTGAGGTCACAAGCACCTGAACGAATCTGAGCAAAGATTGTGTTGCCCTAAACAACGCAATAAGATACCATTAAACACAGAACATTAACATGAAATCAGAGAACTGAAAGTCTTTTTCATTCTTCTTTCATAACATTTATCTGTATATGTAGAGGATTCAAACTGTGACATAAACCCCTTCCCACATACAACACATTTGCAGCAGACGACGACTTCGAATATATCTGAATAGAAATTCTACAAATGAAAATATAAACATTATTGAAAAGATTTGAAAACATTGTTGCGAAATGGGAATGTTCTAATTGCTCCTTTTCTCTACGTTTTCAAATTGTGTCTGTCACAAATGCATCAACATGCTTATGTATATGGGACATAGTTAGACACGATGAAGTGCAATTTGAAATGATTTATATAAACATGCATACATAAACATGCACTCTCATTATGTTATTTTATATATCAACTACATAAATATGGTATTTGAAATGCTAACAGAGTCGGAGCGGGGTAAATCTGAGAAAAAACCATTCACTGCCCGGATAGAAGTATATATAATAATTGAGTGCATGAGAAAGGTACACGTTGGCTTTTCTAAACAGTGTAGGTTCAGATCATCTTGTCCACGTGCTCAGTCTTATCATTCTACACAAGTTGACTAAATCTTTTGACAACCTTACGTAAGTAATCTGTGAACATTGCAGATCCACAGGTTCATCTCGATATTAATTGTTCACAAACGCCAACGTGTACCCTTTCTATTGTGCTGGAGAACACATAGTATGTACTAATGTAAACACGGTAACATTTATTCATGGTAACACATTTCAAAATACAAGAGTTCAATAACAATAATTTACTAATTTATACACGTTGTACCAAATGTTTCAGACGTGTTACAAGCAATTCCTTTTAGGGAAGGGTAGAGTCCAACTGTCTGTACTCGGAATGCGAATTATATGTTGACTGTTTGCGTCCAATTACATTACATTGCAATATATTACACTAGGTATCTGGTATTAGTTTATATTATAGTATTACGCAGCATTTTGTATCTAGCCCTCAGCTTTGTTCAAATATGTTTATAACTATTATTACGTACAACTATGCATTTTCTTCGAACGCATGACTGGTATTATGAAGACATACATGACGCACACTTTGAACTTGGAGAAAATGCATTCACGACTTAATGATGTATAACATTGCAACAACGATAAGGATCAGGATTCATTGTGATGAGAAATTTTGCAATGTCAAAAGCATACATTCTAGTAAGACGAGTTAGACGGTTGGCGAATGGAAGAGCGGTATACACATGTCACCTTTTACATTGGATATTCGATTTAATCAGTGGGTCACGTCACACAAATACCCACCTTTCGAACTTTACGGCCAATAATTACCAAGTGTAGTATTCTGTCATTTTGTGTTCAAACCTATCCATGACTCTTCTCTTCTCTTCTGATATAACCCTTTGCCATCTGCAGACGCATGTTGACGCAATATGAGCAGACTGCTTTCGGAAATGCCGTGGCAAAAGGATAAATTTCTCATGAATAGTAATATCCAAGTTGTCTTTCAGGTTAAATGCATGCACTTACGTTATTTGACAGTTTAATATCTGCATATACAATGTGAATGTTTCAGTTGTATACGCATGCGTAAAAAACGGTTATAATTACAAATACACTATTATACAAGGTATTTGTCATCTAAGTGGCGTGGCTTTGAGTGAATACACTTTCATCCATGAGTTAATTAGTTAGACAATATGCACAGCACTCCCCCCTTTCAAATTTTAAGTTATCAATTTAAATGCAATTTTGACATCGCAATCATAATTACACTGGCTTATTACATATGTGCGAGAAAGTCCTGAATGTAGTAACACAACTTCCTATTCCCAATGTTTCGAATTAAAAAAATTGTCCACACGTTTCAAAGCGGACAACTCATAATACTCTCCTATATATATGACAAATCTGAATGGGACAAATTTAAAAACCTTTTGTCAAAGATATGAAAGGTCTGTATAAATGATAGCTGGTAATACTTAAATAGAAGTTAAAAACATTGTGGCCAAGAAAGAATGTATTCATTATGAACAACTTCTCCTTTAGCTAAAATGTTTTTAAAAGCGTCTGTATCTGGGAAAGGGTTACACTATGCTCTCAGGTAAATGGTGAATCAATTTCCGTGCCGGTCGGTTAAACTCTTAAATCTGATATCTAAACTGGCTTGTACCATAACGGTACATGCACTTTTAATATCTACCTTATTTTTCATTTGAAGATAAAAGGTTGCTAGAATGGATGTTTTCGAATGGTACTGCCCAGATCGGCCTATTTAATATTTTTGTTATGAAGTAGAACGATACCAAAACAATACGTTTTCCATATTATTTTTTTGTTCTTTTGTTTTTTTCCTAATTATCTCTCATTTCAAGGCGACTACTAGGCCCATAGGGCCGTTTGTTATATTTTTTTTGTACTATTGTTTTGTTGATGTTTATACACATATCAGTATAATCAAATTTTTACTTACTTACTGTACATTAATTATCATCCCTACGAAAACTAGAAAATACAAGGAAACATTAATGGTATGTCACAGTTTCTGATTTCCCTCTTTGTCTCGACCATTTGCTACATTACACTGGAAAAAGTTCATCTAATGAAACTATGTTTAAAAGCTAATAGCCAAAAATGCGTTTTTATTTGGTCAGAAAGTATTAATAATAACTGAAGATCTCTGCTCTCAGCTAGAAAATTGGTTAAATACTGTTTGGAAATTGTTTGACATTTGTTAAAGAGAATGTGGGCTCATTCTACAACAATGCCTACCTTATGCATTCGAGCAGTCTGGTCTAGATCTGCATGGTTTGCTTATTAGTCAAAGTAGGTTTAAAAATCTTAAGTAAAGCAGTATCAGTTTGGATTCTATAATTTTGATATCTACGCTAAGATTGAATTTTTCCGATTGATTTATTGATTGATTGGGGTTTAACTCTGTTTTCAACATTTGTTCAGTTTGATTACCAAAGAAAACACATTCATATTCAACATGAAGCTTGAGATATATACATATACCGCAACACAAGGGGTACTTGTATCACATGACTCAGTACCTGTATCACATGACTCAGGAAAATATTCTTGTCCGTTAGTGTATTTTTGTATATATGCTTGTTTACCGTGTATTGAGAGCATTGTAAGTTTCAGCCTCTCGCGTCCATTTCGTCGGTTTGTATTACATACGCCAATCCCGGTCCAACATAATATGGAATACATTTAACCCTATTGTTTTTCAAAATCTTATTTATAACATAAGCATTTATGACTTATTCAGGCACTTGTTTATGGATCTATGACCCTTTTGATTTTAAAAAACACGATCACTCAGTAAAACAAGTAAACGTATGTATCAGGGAAAGGTTTAATGATTATAAATGCATTATGTTTAATTTCTCTGTACTTCTTCGGCGTTCAATACACACTTAACGTTACCATTAAACACGGAAATCCCATTTTGTTTCGATGAAGCGATGTAGGAATACTGATACATGCTGGGGGTTTGCACAGCATGATTCGTCGATATTTTTTTAACAACCTTTGTACTTTCGACGCTGTGCATATCTGCTGTTAGAGAGCTTTTTTCGCATGTGCGCAACCTTCCTTGGTGGTTATCTCAAACTTAGATGAAAAACGTATTTGGACCTGCATGATATATTGCAAACCAAGTTTTAAATAGAAAGGTTTTTGAAAAACACTGTTTCTCCATCCATATACTTGTCCATAACATAATTAATGTCAACTTGTGTAGATTCTGATGAGACGGAAAATATGTACAAATTGGTCTGCTTCTTCACTGTTCAGAAATGCCAACGTGTACCTTTTTACATGGGTGGGTTCATATAACATACATAAAAACACTTGAAAATTTACTCTAAATTAGTGTCTACTTTTTTCGTGGGAAAGCGTATCCGCCTACTATTTCATAAGACCACGAAAATGATATACCATATAGGTTGAGCAGATTTTTAATTTTGTCGTATAAATAACAATGTCCTGTTATACATTGCCTTTTGTTCTTATCATTGTTTGGCGAACGAAATATTATATTGCTCAAGTTAAAAATGCGGCCTCCATAGTGTTCAATTTTACCTTGTGGCCTAGCTTTTTCACCCGACATGACATATATTCGAACTTGGCCTAGCTATCATCAAGACAAACATTCTGATACAGTTCCAAGCTGCTGGACCAAATCATGCAGTCTCTAGAGTGTTTCTCAAATTTGGCTTAGTGACCAAGTCTTTGATCAGGCATTACATGTATTCGAACTTAGCATTTAAATCATCAAGACAATTATTCTGACAAAGTTTCAACATGCTCTAGTTAAAAATGCGGCTTCCAGAGTGATTCAAATTCATATGGGACCTAGTTTTTCCCCCGGTATGACCCATATTCAACATTGGCCTAGATATCAGCAAGAGAAACATTTTGACAAAGTTTCAAGCTCCTGAAACAAAGATGCAGTCTCTATAATGGTAACAAGATAGTTCTCAAATGTGACATATTGATCTCGTTTTTGACTGAACATGATCTTTTCTTTTAGAACTGACTTGCCCTGAAATCAGTAAGATAAATAATCTGAATAAGTTTATTGAATAGTGGGTGATAATAGTGATCATATCGTGTTTACCAGCAAGTTGTGGACGGCGGACAAATAGCGATTAAAAAACTCACCATGAGCACTTCGTGCTCAAGTGAACTTAAAACGTCTTAGTTAAAGTCAGGCAATGACAATCATAACAAAGAGTACTAGTTTTATATGCCATGTTCATATATTATAGTGGCCCAGGTGTACTCAGTAACCATTTCCAACATACGAACATCTGCAGCAGACGTTTTCGATATCGTCAATGCCAAACGAAAAATTACTGATCAATGTTTAAATTAAGCCACAATGGTATCAAATTATACATTCATAATTATCTCAATGTATGTAATAATTGTACTCTTTCTAACAGGTCATGTCAACTGTCCTGCGAATAACAAACATTGATAGGAGAGGCATGTTTACGATAATCTGGTTAACTGTGTACTGTTTTCAAATAGTACACAGTGGTATTGGGCAGGTAAGCCAGACAAGTTTTGCGAAACCAAAGTGTCTCAATCTTTTACGTTAATTTTAAACGTTTCCCTTGAATGAAATGGGGTTTCGCCTTTTCGTTAAAACTTAGTTTCTATTCATCGCAGTGCTAACCATGGAATGGAATACGGAAAACCGCTTTGAAAGAGAAAAAACAACCAAAAGTACACATATATTATATATACTAGTTCAAGGTCGCTAAACTGTCTATAAACACATATTTTATGATTATTCACGTTCCGAAAACATGTTCAATATGATACGAACACTCGATCCTTCTCGGGTTACGTGGAATTTCTTTGTGACAACTTAAATGATTATTTACATAGCGCCTTGTATCTTTCACCTCATGTTCTTTAATTTACACTCCATACCGTTCTATATTGAGAGATCATAAACCATGAAGAGTACACATGTAGATCTTTATTCTTGTCCACACCATGTGAGCCCGTGTATGGGAAAGGTACACGTTGTCTTTTGTGAACAGTAACTATAACGATCAGTATATGTAGCCGCACAGTCTGATTAAGATATACACTGTTGACATAGTACTTACACAACTTGTGAAGACTCTAATAAGATTAGACAAATGGGCAAGATTATCTCAACTTACACTCTTCAGATATGCCAACTTGTATTTGTTCCTCATGTACGAGCTCATTTCTTGATTTGCATATATTAAAGATGCACTAGTCTTTCATGTAATACAATAATAATTACTCATGATAACCAGCTTCTTTATTACTGACTTTTTCGGAGAATTGTTAAACTGGTCTTATTGTTGATGCACCAGTCTAAACGAATAATAATTTACCCTGTCGAGAAACGACTACTTTCAAAACTATAAAACTATGCTCTGTGTTCAGACTTTTTGCTCAAGTTTCTTATTTGTTGAAGTGAATAAAATCTCGAAACTTACCAATCAGAAGTCTTGTTTTGAGAACAGAGTTTGTTGTAACGTTTTCAGTGATTTATAGTTTAAAGGTTAGCTTCATATCTTGTGTCACCTGCCTCTACAGAATAGTGCTTTGATGTTTGCTTCAACCATTTCCTCGTACAATAATTATGCAGACAATGACAATATGAATATATCTAGTAAAAATATGGAAACTCTACAAATGAACAAACAATTATAATATAAAGTTGAAAGCAATGTGGCAAAAGCCATCTGCTGCAGGCACGTCAGAAATGGTATTCATTTTGGAAAAGGCTAAGCAATTGTTTACTTTTAGAGACAGAAATTGCAGCGCTTTGGCCGCAATATTTGTTAAAGTTATGCCTTTATGTATATTGCAGTCAAATACATAAGAGATAGAAGACATAACGAAAACAACACTTCAACGATTTAAATGTATTTCTTAGGAAAAAATTAATAATCCCATATATAGACTGTAAAGTTAGTCTGTAATATGAAACGCTCTTAAATATATATTAATATATAAAAACACGTTATCGCAAGTTTGACAATTTACAAAGAATGCACCATGATGACATTATCTGTACTATAACATGTACTGATGTGTTGACCTATGTATGACGACATTCGAAGCTTTGTGATTAGGGAATAACCAGATCAGTCTTATCAACGTAAAGACTTCCCAGGATATTTTAGGTTCGATTCATGAATCTAACAAATTGTGGAATACATTTGGCCTTTAGAAGAAGTATGGTTTCATGAGCATTTTTGAACTTAAACAGAATGATTGTGTTGGTTATTTATATGCTACGTTTAAATATGAGGTCATAACATAATTGTATAGACCATTTAAGAAGACCTCTTATATACTGTAGGTACTTCATGTTTTGCTTCTGAATGATAAAGTTTGTATCTTGATGATATCATGACGGGTTAAACACTATGTCACTAGGTCATATTAAAGAAAAGCTTCATCGACAAGTGATAGGTCACATTATAGACTATATCGTGATGGGGTTTTATGAGAACGTTTCCGTGCTATCTACGGTCATATTAAAAAATGGATCCTTAAGATATTTTTCTTGATCTTGATGAATATTTTACAGTATATCTTTCTTCAAGTTTGGATAAGTGTCAAGTTATGTCTTGTCTACAGTTATCACACAGAGCCATGGTCATTTCGTTACGCAATGAGGCTTATTGTAATTTAACACTAAACTAAACGAACCGAAACTTTGATCTTTTCTCGTAAGTTCTACCACAAAATGTTACAAATGAATGCTATGCAGGTAAACAATCTTTCAAAATGCACGGTTTGGTAAACAATAATCACTTTGCGTGCGAGCATAGCCCTCATACACTTAATTTAAAGATGATATATAAATAAACAATTGACGGTAGTAATCAATATGCAAGTATTGTTTCCGCATATATTATTTAAACATCGTCTAGCAGTTTGGGATCTTCAAGTAAACACTCCAATGTCTCATCAGAGAAATCTCTTTCCACCTAAATGTCAAGTAGACATGAATGCATCTTCTGACAAAAATACTACTAGTTGAACGCGCCAATGTAACTTTAGATAATGTAAAACCTGAGAGACCACAAATCCTCAATCTCGGCTCATATGTAATATTGAACGACATCATCATCACCGTCCACATAACTCCTTTATGAAGGCAACACGTAATAACAAAAATACATGTGCAATTTGTCTCAAGATTACCCTTATTGAACAGAATAGACATGAAATATAGTCTTTCACGTGTATGTAAATTGAAATTCGAACAAACATTAGTTTAAATAATAGGATTTGCTTTAACGCCACTTTTTTAAATTCTGGTAACACATTGATTGTGCACCGGGCTCTATGATGTTACTTTTTACCTTGACCCTATCAATTGACCATGGATAGAGAAGGTGTTATAACGATCATCAAAATGAAAATACATTGGTCAAAGTACGATTTCACTTTTTGTAAAAATACTGTCTTTTCATTCACATATATGTATATCTTGATCATGCAACCCGTTTGTGTAGTGTTGAATTCTATAAACATGTATTATCAGTCATACAGCAGATGATTTACAGAATCCTTTAAACGTTTATCCGTCTTAAATAATAATGACAAAACTTTCAAAGAACAAGAAAAAGATTTTTTACAATTTAATTGAAAATATATGTAATCAAAGTCGGGAAAGTATAGTTGTCCCTTTCCGTGCTTTTTTATGAGAGTTCAAATCATCGCAGGAAAAACTTATGGGACAGAGTAGACAGATAACACATTGACACACTTTCAGATTTAGGCTTTGTTTCTGTCAAACACTGAGACACACATTTTGATTAAAAGTTTATTTAAAAAAAGGAATAATTTTATTTATCATAAACAACATTACAATGATGGTGTAGACAATACATCAACAATACATTTTTCAATTTGTACATTCATTGCACAGACCAAATCTTCGCAAGTTTGAAATTATGGACCTCTCAGAACATTTTTTTCTCAACTCATTACTTCAACATTTTGAAAACACCCTCAGAAGTCACCAGAATGCACCATTTTGCGTCCAGGACATCAAGTCAAGGGTAAAATATGTGACTTAAGTGAAAGTTTCAGTTGTTTCATTGGAGCGCCACAGGGGGACTGTATGTCACCATTTATATTTGCAATGTATGTAAATGACTTAGAGGACTACATGTCTCTAAATGAATATGACGGCGTGGATATGAGCATGTTGAAATTGTTTTTACTACTATACGCGGACGATATAGTTTTATTTTCAGAAAGCGAATGCAGTTTACAAAATGGTCTTGAAATACGTTTGAGTTATTGCGAAAAATGGAAATTATCAGTAAAGGTAAAGGTTTTTAAATACAACGGTAATCCATTAGAAATAGTGAAACAATTTACATATTTAAGCATATCATTTTCTTCAGGAGGGTCCTTTCAATAAACTGTTGACTATATAAGAGGACAAGCTTTAAAAGCAGTTCTTGCATTAAAACAATATCTAACAGTATTAAAAAATATCACCATTACTTGAACTTTTTGATAATCTTATACTACCAACACTTAATTACGGGGTCAAGGAATGGGGCTTCAGTGAGGCTATAACGCACAGACATACTAGATTTTGTAAGCAACTACTACACTTCAAAAGTCAGACTCCTAATAATTTTATATACGGTGAATTGGAAGTGACAACGCCTTTCTTTGATAATTAAAAAAAACTGGTTAAAAGTCACGAGAACAGACGAACGCAAATACATAAAGGCAATATACAAACAAATGTTAAATGATATAAATGAAAATAATGAAAATTGGGCATCAAAGGTTAAATATATATTGAATAATTTTGGTTTTAGATATGTATGGATGAATCAAGGTGTCGAAAACATTAACGCTTTCATAAAAATATTTAAACAAAGGGTAAAATATATTCTAATCAAATTCTTTGATTTTAAGATGTATTTAGTCAACATAGAAATAAAGAAATATAGATTTGCATTAACTAAATTTAAACTTTCAAGTCATCAACAGGAAATTGAAACTGGAAGAGGGAAACAACCTGTTAAGACTCCTATATCAGATCGTAAATGCAAATTATGTAACACAATAGAAGACAAATTTCATTTTTTACTTGAATGTCTATTAACTCTTTTCCACCTGCAGACGCATTTCGACGCAAAAGCAGCAGACGACTTTTGAAAACATTGTGGCCAAAGATGAAATTGCTCATGATGAACAGTTTCTCCTTTGGCCACCATGTTTTAAACTTTAGTTAACAATTAAGTTATCTTTTGTGGACATTTTTCAGGTTTTTGTCACAATGTTTTCAAAGTCGTCTGCTGCAGATTTGTTGTATGGAGGAGAGGGTTAAACAATGATCTAAGACAAATCTATATAAGAAAATATTATTGGTCTAGACCAAACATTCCTAAATTCATCGAACTCTTAACAAGCAATAACCAGAAAACATCATCCAAATTATGCATTTTTCTATATAAAAGAATGAAGTCACTTGTATAATTATCTCATTTAAAATGTATGTATTTTATTGTTGTTAACTGTTTTTCAAAATGTAAAAACTAAATATGTATATAAGTGTACGAAATGTTTATCAAAGTTTATTCCCATTTTCGAGATTTTCTTTTTAGTCCTATTCTTCTACGATACAGGGATAATGATTTTAAAACATTCCGAACCGAATGCTATTTTCGAAGTAGGGATCATTTAACATTCACTAGACTAACAAGAAATGATGATCTTGGAAACATTTCATTCTGGCCTGATGCATCATTTCTTGTCTGCCATGGTAGGGATTTATTTAAAATAAATATTCATATATGCACTTCTGTATCTCTTCTTAAACGATCGCAATTCTACCATCAGTACTTTCAGTATTATTAAATGTGGATTAACCAACACCTGGAAACTAATGAAACTGTGAAACAAAAACTGAAATATATATTATTTAACTCGTGGTACAATACAATAGAAACATGATGCATACTTAGCATGTAAACCGTTTAAAAAGACATTTGGCTTTGAACAATATATAATTGACATCCCCCACCACCTGTTGAAATACTGACTTCAATTCAGAACGAACAATCACAGACGCCCTATAGAAAGTCTCAGACGGACAACTTCTAATATATATAAAAGAACATGCACTCGAAGTTGCAGCAGCATCGGGGACGAACACAGGTATTTGTTAGAATTTAGTTCTTGGAGTAACGAACGAAAATAATTTATCCCCATTAAATATCTGAACAGTCATAACTTTATACAATTTGACTAAATTTTGAACAAGAAAATCCAAAAATGCGCAAGTTAATCTTGCAAGTTCTTGAAAACTGTTATAAATAAATTCTTAAGCAACTACTCTATGTATACGCATGAAAACATACTGTGTTGAGTCATGGAACTTAAGTATCAATTATTTCATTCTTCGCAATGAAAATACAGCTCTCATACGAGAGCGTATTGTAATTGTGAATTGACGACTGAATTGTTATATCTCACAAATATCATATTATTAAGATTATTCCACCGTTTATGTTTGAAATGTATTTGTCACCAAATTGATCGTTTTTTATATTTTTCTTCGCCTCGTCCTTATGCATTCTGTTTTTTAAACTGAGAGGAATTTCTATTGCATTGCTCGGATAGCCTGTTGTGTCGAGTACTGGTGTGAGAAAGGCAGTAAACTTGCAGCCGAGATGAATACAATAGAACGTTTCTTTTGACGTATACAAAGTACATAGTCATTGACAGACATAAATACATATACAAAATATACAGACACGTGGGTTTATAATGGGAAAAAAATAGAAAATGTTAAAAATAAAATTAAAGAATCAGTGTATGAAAAAGTGAAAAGCAAGATGTTTTTATGTTAACGAGGCTGAACGTTTAAAAGAATTAACACTTTCGAAAGCGATTTGAACAAAAAATGGCAGGGTTTCTTTAACAATTGTTTGGTATTCTGATTTGAGCAATTTCTAAACATTCTAATTACGGCTCATGAAAAAAGTTCGTTTCCACAAAGGCTTATTCATTTAGTGGGGAGTTTTTATTAACAGTTATAAACTGAAAGAATATATATACAGCTTTAAGAAACTTGATATAAGACACATTGCATAAACAAACAATGTTTGCTGAAGATTTTATAACCATATTTTCTTCGATCACTTACTCTTTCCAACATGCAGACGTATTTTGAGGATTATGCAGCAGTCAGCATTTCAAATGATTATAGCAAAAGGAAAAGTTGTTCATTTAGAGTAATTTCGCTTTTGTCCCAATTGTTTTAGCTTTATTCAATAGTAATATGTTTTAATGGGACTTTCCATTTTCAACTTTCCATGAAAGGATGATTTTTAATTTTGTCTGCTGCCGATGTTTTGTGAGTCGAAAAGGGTTAAACCTATAATGCATTCATCTTAAACGGTTTAACCCTTTCCCGCATGGAATAAATCTGCCGCATTCGACTTTAAAACCATAAAAAATATATATCAGTGCAATTTAGTCTTTTCATTTAATCCCAGATGTCAAAAGCTAAACAAAACAAAAATAACTGGAAAGAAATTAATTGAAAAAGGATGAATGAAGTTAAATAAAGTTTAAAAAATAAACATTTCCTGCATACAACGAATTAATCTGCATCAGACGACTTTGCAAATATAGGTAAACAAATGAAATATCTCTTACAATGAATGTATATTCATTGAAAATAGTTTAATTTAAACATTACGTCAACTTGAGTAGAATGAGCAGTTTATCTGTTGGTGAAAATGTTTTCAAGCGTCGCCTACACTTGAGAAAAAGCGACTGAGTAGTGTTAGTAAAATGACTTTGATTTATTCCATCTTTTTAATTTATTTTGGGTCGCGCATCATAGTAAAATTGATCTTGTGAGTGTTTTGGAATAAATTACAATCAAAGTGCATATTTGACTAGACAATTGTTACTATAACCATTCTCGAAAGGTTTTCTAGAACGACTAAATAGCGAGAGATTATCATGATCAGTATGCGTAGGTGCACAGCTTGATCTGGATCTGCGCTGATTCCAAAATCACGACAAACGGGTTTCCGTGTAGCGTGGCCTTTCGAAAGTTTTGCGTGATACTTAGATCATAAAATGATCTTTGTATACGGATTGAATAACTTTAACCCTTTCACCAAGTACATGTAATGTGTTTTTTATGACACTTCTTTCACCGTTTCACCAAATATATGTAATGTGTATTTTATGACACTTCTTTAACCCTTTCACCAAATATATGTAATGTGTATTTTATGACACTTCTTTCACCATTTCACCAAATATATGTAATGTGTTTTTTATGACACTTCTTTCACCATTTCACCAAATATATGTAATGTGTATTTTGTGACACTTCTTTAACCCTTTCAACAAATACATATAATGTGTATTTTATGACACTTCTTTAACCCTTTCACCAAATATATGTCATGTGTATTTTGTGACAATTCTTTAACCATTTCACTAAATACATGTAATGTGTATTTTATGACACTTCTTTAACCCTTTCACCAACAACATGTAATGTGTATTTTATGACACTTCTTTAACCCTTTCAACAAATACATATAATGTGTATTTTATGACACTTCTTTAACCCTTTCACCAAATATATGTAATGTGCATTTTATGACACGTCTTTAACCCTTTCACCAAATACATGTAATGTGTATTTTATGACACGTCTTTAACCCTTTCACCAAATACATGTAATGTGTATTTTATGACACTTCTTTAACCCTTTCAACAAATACATATAATGTGTATTTTATGACACTTCTTTAACCCTTTCACCAAATATATGTAATGTGTATTTTGTGACAATTCTTTAACCCTTTCACCAAATACATGTAATGTGTATTTTATAACAATTCTTTAACCCTTTCAACAAATACATATAATGTGTATTTTATGACACTTCTTTAACCCTTTCACCAAATATATGTAATGTGTATTTTATGACACGTCTTTAACCCTTTCACCAAATACATGTAATGTGTATTTTATGACATGTCTTTAACCCTTTCACCAAATACATGTAATGTGTATTTTATGACACTTCTTTAACCCTTTCACCAAATATATGTAATGTGTATTTTGTGACAATTCTTTAACCATTTCACCAAAAACATGTAATGTGTATTTTATGACACTTCTTTAACCCTTTCAACAAATACATATAATGTGTATTTTATGACACTTCTTTAACCCTTTCAACAAATACATATAATGTGTATTTTATGACACTTCTTTAACCCTTTCACCAAATATATGTAATTTGTATTTTATGACACGTCTTTAACCCTTTCACCTAAAACATGTAATGTATTTTATGACACGTCTTTAACCCTTTCACCAAATACATGTAATGTGTATTTTATGACACTTCTTTAACCCTTTCAACAAATACATATAATGTGTATTTTATGACACTTCTTTAACCCTTTCAACAAATACATATAATGTGTATTTTATGACACTTATTTAATCCTTTCACCAAATATATGTAATGTGTATTTGTGACAATTCTTTAACCATTTCACCAAATACATGTAATGTGTATTTTATGACAATTCTTTAACCCTTTCACCAAATACATGTAATGTGTATGTTATGACACTTCTTTAACCCTTTCAACAAATACATATAATGTGTATTTTATGACACTTCTTTAACCCTTTCACCAAATATATGTAATGTGTATTTTATGACACGTCTTTAACCCTTTCACCAAATACATGTAATGTGTATTTTATGACACGTCTTTAACACTTTTACCAAATACATGTAATGTGTATTTTATGACACTTCTTTAACCCTTTCAACAAATACATATAATGTGTATTTTATGACACTTCTTTAACCCTTTCACCAAATATATGTAATTTGTATTTTATGACACTTCTTTAACCCTTTCACCAAATATATGTAATGTGTATTTTATGACAATTCTTTAACCCTTTCACCAAAAACATGTAATGTGTATGTTATGACACTTCTTTAACCCTTTCAACAAATACATATAATGTGTATTTTATGACACTTCTTTAACCCTTTCACCAAATATATGTAATGTGTATTTTATGACACGTCTTTAACCCTTTCACCAAATACATGTTATGTGTATTTTATGACACTTCTTTAACCCTTTCACCAAATACATGTAATGTGTATTTTATGACACTTCTTTAACCCTTTCACCAAATATATGTTATGTTTATTTTATGACACTTCTTTAACAGTTTCACCAAATATATGTAATGTGTATTTTATGACACTTCTTTAACCCTTTCACCAAATACATGTTATGTGTATTTTATGACACTTCTTTAACCCTTTCACCAAATACATGTAATGTGTATTTTATGACACTTCTTCAACCCTTTCACCAAATACATGTAACGTGTATTTTATGACACTTCTTTAACCCTTTCACCAAATACATGTAATGTGTTTTTTATGACACTTCTTTAACCCTTTCACCAAATATATGTAATGTGTATTTTATGACACTTCTTTAACCCTTTCACCAAATATATGTAATGTGTATTTTATGACACTTCTTTAACCCTTTCACCAAATACATGTAATGTGTATTTTATGACACTTCTTCAACCCTTTCACCAAATACATGTAACGTGTATTTTATGACACTTCTTTAACCCTTTCACCAAATACATGTAATGTGTTTTTTATGACACTTCTTTAACCCTTTCACCAAATATATGTAATGTGTATTTTATGACACTTCTTTAACCCTTTCACCAAATATATGTAATGTGTATTTTATGACACGTCTTTAATCCTTTCACCAAAAACATGTCATGTGTATTTTATGACACTTCTTTAACCCTTTCACCAAATATATGTAATGTGTATTTTATGACACTTCTTTAACCCTTTCACCAAATATATGTAATGTGTATTTTATGACACTTCTTTAACCCTTTCACCAAATATATGTAACGTGTTTTTTTCGACACTTCTTTAACCCTTTCACCAAATACATGTAATGTGCATTTTATGACACTTCTTTAAAACCCTTTCACCAAATACATGTAATGTGTATTTTATGACACTTCTTTAACCCTTTCACCAAATACATGTATTGTGTATTTTATGAATTTTCTTTAACCTTTTCACCAAATACAAGTAATGTGTATTTTATAACACTTATTTAACCCTTTCATCAAATGCATATAATGTGTATTTTATGACACCTATTTAACCCTTTCACCAAATATGCAGAAGACGACTTTAAAATGAAATATGCATTCCAACTTCGTGATTTCCCTACGTTCCTGGAGGCATTATTCTCACCATTTAACCGAGTTTCTTTGTATTATAACTGAACTGAGAAGTGTTTAACTATTTTACAATGTCTATAGATTCATTTAGTCATTGGCATGATACAAAAATAATTCTGCAGCAGACGTATTTTAAAATATTGAAAAGAAAATCGTTAAGTATAATTATTGAATAGAGTTTAAACATTGTGTCAAACGAATAAATTGCATATCGTGAATACATTCTCCGTTTGCCATAATGTTTTCAATTTTTTTCTGGTACATATGCGTCAAAATGCGTCTTTATGGGGGAAAGGATTAAATAAACCAACGCAAACAACGCACTCGTTGTATACCCTGCAAGTCGATATAGGTCATTTTTAAATACATATACATCTACGCCGTATCGATTGAACTAATCGTGATACATTGGCCTATTTAACACTTTCCCTCATATAGGCGCTTTCTGACGCCTCTGCAGCAGACGGCTTTTTGAAAACATTGTGACAAAAGAAGAAATTGCTCAAAACGAGCAATTTCTCCTTTTGCCACAATGTTTTCCACTTTTAGTCATAGGTTATCCATTCAATAATAGAGATATTCTATTTTTCGACAAAATATGTTCAAAGTCGTCTGCTGCAGAACTGTCGTATGAGGGAAAGGGTTAAACTGTCTGTATATGCGCATAAACGTTAAAAATAAACAAGTATTTAATTAAAATAATGACTGCATTTATGATGCAATCGTTTGAAATAGTCATCGGTATTGAATAGTCTTATATAGAAGAAACGTGTATCCGATTAAATCTACATTCCCCGAGTTTTCTCATACGATAACATTACGGTCGTTATTACTATAGCATATTGACCATATAACGACTATTTGCAGTAGTTTAACCTGGTATTGCATGGTTTTTTGTTGTTACTTTGCTATAAACAAAAACTCGAACGCCTGTGATCAGACTGTGAGGATGTACAGACATATCAGGATCTAAACTGTTCACAAAAGCCAATTAGTACATCTTCCTAAGAACGGGCTCGTATCACTGGCGTTCAGACAGTAACGGCTCTAAGAATGTGCGTATAGAGAGGCCTGTCTTGGTTTTCTCTCCATAAATGCGCATATCACAAGAGACATCTTTCCTAATGAGAAAACCAGTCAACAGCCACTATTATTAAGCATGAACCCCATTTCGTTTCGGCGAAACAAACTTAAACGAACTAACTCTCGTGAATTATTATCTGTGTTAGTATCTATTGCACGAACGTGCTGTTTGTATGGTGTTTAACACCGCTCATAAGACCGTTTTAGTTAACTTAACAGTGCTTCCGGTCCATTTATGCTGCCACCAGCGATTCAGTTGTTATGCTGACAATCCTGAGCGCCAAGGAAGGAAAGCAATTACTACCTTCTTTTGTTTAAGTATTTGGTATTAATCGGCTAGAAATCGAAAGCCACGACGAACGTAGGGGCTGATGTCTAGATGTATGTACCACGATGGACGTTCAAAGAGTAATCAGGTTAGTTTATTGAAACTAGAGACGTTCTAGACTAGAGCGTAATTTCATTATTTATTTGATGTAATGTTCGATATTTCAAGCGTGTTCTACAGTTTTGCAATGTATGCTTATATCTAATTAGTTCCAATCCAAATTGCAAGAACTGAAAAAGTTTACTATTTTTATGTAAGCAATAAACTACAATAGTTTATTTGCGTAGTTATGGCTCCGACCCACAAATCATACATATACTATTTCTTACAACTTACAATGCAGTAACGTGCAAACTCATATTTCTTTTATAAGCAAGCTTTGAAAATTAACGGAGTAAAGCATTAAACCACCTATTTAAATGGAAATCCCTTATATTCTTAACATTTTCATCAATAACAAAGGCACGAAATTCAGCCTCGATCACCAATGCATCTTTTTCTATATAAACATACTCTCTGAACAAAGTATTTTGTGACCCAGCTGAATACAGGAAATGTTCTTAACATTAGAACGAACTGATTTTGTATCGGTTTTGTTTAAACAACAATCACTTATATGTGACTCAGCTGAATACAGGACATGTTCTTACCATGAGAATGATATGCTTTTGTATCGGTTTTGTTTAAACAACAATCACTTATATGAAATTGTATCCGGCAAGCAGCGATATTGGTGCAACTCTTATATGGGAAGCATAAACTTTTGTATTAACTATTTCAGCGCCAAATACAGTAGTGAGGTTTTTTCAAACAATGCAGATTAAGGTGAGTCAGCTCGTGACGATCTTTCTCACCTGGAATCAGCATTGTTTGCCTTTTAAGTTATCAAAATAGTCCAAAAATGTTATTACATGAGAAATGGAGACGCTCTCCGAGTAAGTTATACCTAGACAAACATAACCATATAGTAGAAGGTGAATACTTTGGCTAGACTGTGCGTATGCACAGGTTCATCTGAGTATTCACTTAGCGCATCTGCAACAATACCCATTTTAACCAGACGCGAATCATTTAAAAATGGAATAAAACATACCTGACCGAGCCGGGCTGTCAGTCTTGTTCTCTTGACTGGTCGCTAAAGTCGTTTGACCGAGTACGGTCGTCACGAAACAAATTCCAAGTATCACTGCGAGGATCGACCGCTTTAAATCCATTGTAGTGTTCACCTATCTGCTTTAGCGTCGTATGGAAGGTATCCGCTGAAGACAAAGTATCAGTATTTATTCCAAACAGATTGGGGGAAAACCTGCTCATTGTGTGGTTATAAGAAGTAGAAGAATTACATACCAACAATGCTAGTGTATCATATAGAGATCCATCTGCATTGCAAGGATATAGTATCGTTTGTTTTGGGAATGGAGGTCTGTAACCCTTTCCAACATGCATCAATAATGCGGCTGACGGCTTTTAAGTTTTCTAACCAATATACGGAAAATCTCTATACATTGTAAAATTATTGATTTCAGTTGAAAACAGTGTAGCAAAAGGACAAATTGCTTTTTACGAGCAAGGTCTCCTTTTGCTAAAAGGTTTTCTTCAGTCGCCGACTACATAAGCGTCAGAAACCATTCGTATGTGGGAAAGGACTAGATGGTTAACCTAAACAAAAAAGGTGTAAAACATTCATTTGTTTTTAATTATATCCCGTCCTGAATATATTTCATAAAGCCAAGTAGAAAAGTAAATTTCCTTTTTGATATACATGTATTTATGAACTTTAGTTGAGGAAAATGCAATAATGATTGTAATATAGATTCAACAGGTTGACAATTAAAAAGATACATTTATTTGAAATTGATACTGTCTAAAATATTTGTCTTCATAGAAGTGAATTAATTGCGTGTTTATATTTTTGTATTTGTTGTATCAATTTTAAATATTTATGATGTAACTTAAAATAACAATAAAAAAACAACTATAAAAAACACACAAAAGCAAAGACATTTCACTTAAATTACTTAAATAATATCAAAATTAATATAAATACATTTTTGAAATTCAATAATGGTCTAAAAATGAAATTTACTGACCTGCTATGTTAACGCCTAACAGCAGTGCAGATTGAATCAGTCAAGTGATTTGTTTTCGTGTCCAATTTCCACCTTTTCTAGTGTTCATTCATGCCGAAACAGCGGTCGATTTAACAGATCGCAACTTAACGTCAACCAAAAAAACATTCCATGTTTGCAATACATAAGCTTTACCTTTTCCCCACATTTTACAAATTTGCAGCAGAAGAAAATGTTAACAAAAGATGAAAACTCGATAAATAAAAATTCAATTGATTGAATTGATGTCGAAATGTTTTCAAAGTCGTATGCAGCGAATGCGTCAGAATCGTTTGCATATGACACCGGTTATGGTAGTTTTAAAGTTGTTTGCTATGAAATCACCAACGTTTAAAGATCGACACGACACATATTTATAAGTATTTTCATGAAAATGACTGAAATCATCTGAGCCATCTTTCCTTTTTCCACAATGTTTTCAAATGTCGTCTACTTCATCAGGCGGGATAAACGAGCCACGGCGGCCGCCTGTATTTATGGTAAGCCCTTTTAGTTTGTATTAATAAAATACATAAAGTGTACTTAAGATATATATAGAATGTACTTGTATTTACCATTGCACTTTAGGTACGGAAATTCTATTTAACTCTTTCAGCGCCACAGGCAATATTTAGGTTTTTGCAAACAATGCAGATTCAGGTGAGTCAGCTCGTAACGAGCTGTCTCACCTGAAATCAGCATTGTTTGCCTTTAAGTTACCAAAATAGTCCAAAACTTTCATAAATTGAGAAATGGACACACCCGATTTTGAACATGGAAGAGTCTACTTTAAACAATTCGGCGCTGAAAGAGTTAGAACGATTTTACCGCGCGTGTAACAAACGAGTGAATCTGCACTGATTTATAATGAACGTGTCAATTAAAAGTGGGGACAAAATCACACTCAATTTAAATGCATGTTTTAAAAGCAATTTACTCAAATTTGGCAGTTTTTATTATCTTAAATTCAGGTTTTGTCTTTCTTAACAAACTGCGATTTGGATAAATTTATTTCCATTCAAATTTGTTAGAATATGTGTTATTACAGTTATATACAACATAATTTGTACACTTCCTTGGTCACTCTTAGGCCAAATATATTGTACTTGGTAACCCGTTCCCACATATAGACGCATTTGCAGCAAAGGATTTTGTAAACGTTGTTACAAAAGTATTTTGTTCAAAATGAGCAATTTCTCCTTTTGTTACAATATTTCCACCTTTTTGGCAGTGAAGATTTATTGTACGTGTAAAATGTTAAACTATACTGTGTTTATTGGAGAATTATTGTACGTGGAAAATGTTAAACTATACTGTGTTTAGTGAAGATTTATTGTACGTGGAAAATGTTAAACTATACTGTGTTTAGTGAAGATTTATTGTACTTGGAAAATGTTAAACTATACTGTGTTTACTGAAGATTTATTGTACGTGGAAAATGTTAAACTATACTGTGTTTAGTGAAGATTTATTGTACGTGGAAAATGTTAAACTATACTGTGTTTATTGGAGAATTATTGTACGTGGAAAATGTTAAACTATACTGTGTTTAGTGAAGATTTATTGTACGTGGAAAATGTTAAACTATACTGTGTTTATTGGAGAATTATTGTACGTGGAAAATGTTAAACTATACTGTGTTTAGTGAAGATTTATTGTACGTGGAAAATGTTAAACTATACTGTGTTTATTGGAGAATTATTGTACGTGGAAAATGTTAAACTATACTGTGTTTAGTGAAGATGTATTGTACGTGGAAAATGTTAAACTATACTGTGTTTATTGGAAATTTATTGTACGTAGAAAATGTTAAACTATACTGTGTTTATTGAAGATTTATTGTACGTAGAAAATGTTAAACTATACTGTGTTCATTGGAAATTTATTGTACGTGTAAAATGTTAAACTATACTATGTTTATTGAAGATTTATTGTACGTGGAAAAATGTTAAACTATACTATGTTTATTGAAGATATATTGTACGTGGAAAAATGTTAAACTATACTATGTTTATTGAAGATTTATTGTACGTAGAAAAATGTTAAACTATACTGTGTTTAGTGAAGATGTATTGTACGTAGAAAATGTTAAACTATACTGTGTTTATTAAAGATTTATTGTACGTGTAAAATGTTAAACTATACTGTGTTTAGTGAATATTTATTGTACGTGGAAAATGTTAAACTATACTGTGTTTATTGAAGATTTATTGTACTTGGAAAATGTTAAACTATACTGTGTTTAGTGAAGATGTATTGTACGTGGAAAATGTTAAATTATACTGTGTTTAGTGAAGATGTATTGTACGTGGAAAATGTTAAACTATACTGTGTTTATTGAAGATGTATTGTACATGTACGTGGAAAATGTTAAACTATACTGTGTTTATTGAAGATGCATTGTACGTGGAAAATGTTAAACTATACTATGTTTATTGAAGATGTATTGTACATGTACGTGGAAAATGTTAAACTATACTGTGTTTATTGAAGATTTATTGTACGTGGAAAAATGTTAAACTATACTATGTTTCTTGAAGATTTATTGTACGTGGAAAAATGTTAAACTATACTATGTTTATTGAAGATTTATTGTACGTAGAAAATGTTAAACTATACTGTGTTTATTGAAGATTTATTGTACGTAGAAAATGTTAAACTATACTGTGTTTATTAAAGATTTATTGCACGTGTAAAATGTTAAACTATACTGTGTTTAGTGAAGATTTATTGTACGTGGAAAATGTTAAACTATACTGTGTTTATTGAAGATTTATTGTACTTGTAAAATGTTAAACTATACTGTGTTTAGTGAAAATGTATTGTACGTGGAAAATGTTAAATTATACTGTGTTTAGTGAAGATGTATTGTACGTGGAAAATGTTAAACTATACTGTGTTTATTGAAGATGTATTGTACTTGGAAAATGTTAAACTATACTGTGTTTAGTGAAGATTTATTGTACGTGGAAAATGTTAAACTATACTGTGTTTAGTGAATATGTATTGTACGTGGAAAATGTTAAACTATACTGTGTTTAGTGAAGATTTATTGTACGTGGAAAATGTTAAACTATACTGTGTTTATTGAACATTTATTGTACGTGGAAAATGTTAAACTATACTGTGTTTATTGGAAATTTATTGTACGTAGAAAATTTTAAACTATACTGTGCAGAAGTTAAGCTACTCTCTAGACACCCTTATCATTTAACATATTTATTTTTTCATCTGTAATCGGACTTCCGTTTGTCTGTTTTGTTTCCATTTTCATGTGTTTTAGGCTTATATGCTTTCCTGTCGAAGCACCCGTATTTAGTTAAAACGTTTCCAGACTGTTCAAGAGATGTTATAGTATTATCAGTTTTCTATTGCTCTTCACACTATAGGCCTTTTACTCTTCGTTACTGATTTTTTCTAACACAGACAGAAAAGAAAATATCTCACCTAACACATGACTTCATAATTGGTTTTGTGCTCGTTTTGAGAATTTTCCTTTTCCATAATATTGCATATATACGACTTATGAAGATTGATGTCATTTCTAGTTACTGGCGTTATACTTTGATAACAGTTATCGTGATTTGACGCTTTCATGATGCGAATATGTATCCTGACGTAGATTGTGACGTTATATACGTGACATCATTTCATGTCATCCCGCCAACTGATAACATCCGATGACAATCATGTCACAACGAGAAATTATGCTTCTTTCTTTCACATTTCTTGTAAATGCATGTTCTCAGGCAAAATAGCAGGAGATGTCAGAGAACAGCGTGCTTGACTTTTACGTGCGCGCCAATGAAACAAAACTGTTTTGGGTGCTACAGAAAACATATGTACTCCTTGTTTGTTGATGGAGATAATGATGGGGAACAGGTGTTAAAACAGGTTTCAAAGCAGTATCTCTAATGGTTTTGAAAATAAGTGAGGTGGTACGAAAAACCTAACCAAAATGCTACGTAAAACAAAACTTCGGGCTAAGGATGTCTCATCTTCTTGGAAAACCAGATATTAAATGGTATCAATATGCAAAAATAAAGTAAATCGATAAAACGTAAATGAATAATTGTCTGTCAATGCATTGTTATCAACGTGTCATGATAAATAATACACTCACTACATGTATATATCTTAATATATATATTCACACATGAAATGTAGACTGATCAATAATACTACATTATCTTGTAAGTAAATGCAATCACTATGATTGTGTTTACATTTCATGAAGATTGAATATCAAAAATGAACTATAGTGACCTCTCATGACCTAGTTATAAAATTAATAGAGATTTGTTTGAGACGAGTGTTCTGATAAACTTTTATGAAGAATGAATGAAAAAATGTGGCCTCTACAGTCAACGTTAACCAAGGTTAAGTAACCTAACCAAGGTCAAGTTCTGCCAAACTATGACCTTGACCTTGGTACTTTTTATGGAAACAAAATAATGTTTTGTTAAACTTTTCATGACTTTTAGAGTGTTCACAAGGTTATTCGAACATTTGACCTAGTGACCTAGTTTTTGACCACTCATGATCTATTTGTGAACTTGACTTAGAATTGATGAAATATTTAGTGGTTACATTGTATGAAGATTGAATGAAGAAAGAGACGCTTAGAGTGTTCAGAAGATTATACCAACATTTGACCTAGTGACCTAGTTCTTGAAACCCCATGACCCAGTTTAAAAATTTCATGGAGACAATTGTTGCGATTAAATTTCATGAAGATTGAATATCAAAAGTAAATTCTAGATTGTTAACAAGGTTATTCTAACGATTGACTGCGTGACCTAGTTCTGAACTTGACCAAGATTTGATGGAGATAAATGTTCTGATAAACTTTCATGAACAATGAAAATAAAATGTAGCTTCTACAGTAAAAGTTAACCAAGGTTAAGTTTTGGAAAACAATGACCTTGACATTGGTCATTCTGATGTTGAATAATGGAAGGAAATGTTTTGATAGTCTTTCATAACGATTAAATGAAAAATGTAGGCTCTACAGTCATAGTTAACCAACGTTTAGTTTTGAGGTTAAGTTACCTAACTGATATCAAGTTCTGCGAAAGTATGACCTTGACTTTGAACATTTTGACGTTGAACGATGTCCCATGACCCAACAAAACATCTGACTGTGTTTTCAAAAAAAATCCAGGAGGGGTTGCTGAGATATAACCAAGGTCAAATTTTGCCAGATTATGACATTGACCTTGAAAATGTTGACGTTGAATGATGTTCTATGACCAAACAATACATATGACAAAGTTTCAGAAAAATTCCAGCAGAGGTTGCTGAGATATAACCATAGTTAAGTTTCGAGGTTAATTTACCTAACCAAGGTCAAGTTTTGGGAAAGTATGATCTTGACCTTGACAATTTGGACATTGAATGATGTGACATGACCAAAAATTACATCTGACAAAGTTTCAGAAAAATTCCAGCAGGGGTTGCTGAGATATAACTAAGGTTAAGTTTTGAGGTTAAGTTACCTGGCAAAGGTCAAGTTCTGGCAAATTATGTCATTGACCGTTGAATAATGTGCCATGACCAAACAATACATCTGACAAAATTTCAGAAAAATTTCAACAGGGATTGCTGAGATATAGTTATTTGTAAAAGGGCCGCCGGAAAAGTAATTTTTATGTCTCACTCCACTATCGCGGGCGAGACAAAAAGGGCCATAATTCTCATGAAAACCTTGACAGAGTTATGTACTTTTGTCTGTTGATGGAAGTAATGATAGTGAACAAGTGTTGACAGTTTCAAAGCAATATCTGTAATAGTTTAATAAAAAAAGGCACCTTCGCACTTGTCAGATAATCTTAAGTATGTAGGAAGTAATAACCCCTATCACCTAAGAACTGTTGTAAATGCTAATGTATATGTTCACAAGCTCTGTTTTACAAAAATTCATTTCATTATTCCGGATCTATCCTATGGATTGATCCGCCAGTTGACATTCGATCTTCCTTGAATGTACATGTATACACTTTCAAAAAACCAAATCATGTTACTTACTAACCATAACAGCTTAATGATTTACTATAGAAGAATTGTTTCACTGTATGACTTGTTTTAATGTTCATTGTTGAGGGCCACAGGTAATATTAGTGTTACTAACTGTGTTACCCTCTTTAAATAAAGTATATTATTATTTGTATTATTATTATTATTATTATTTATTATACATGTTACAATAGAGTGGTTAACGTCGGGGATTTGGAACTGGACGTCCCGATATGATAACCAGTCGCAGCACTCATTGAAGAGTGCCATTGTGCATTGCACATTTCATAGCTATACTGGTATGTTTGCCCAGGGATCATAAGTAAGTGTGCTGTAGCCTTGATATAACTAAAATAATGTTGAAAATGGCGAAAAAAACCTATACAAAAAAATACATGCTACAATTAATAGAAATATGTATTTAATCATAGTTTGTTAGCAGGTGAATAAAGTCACCATTCTGATTTGGAAACTGATAGTAAGTTATGATGGCGTATTAATTTCATGTTTAGTGATAAAGTCTTGATTGGTAGTAAGTGTAAATTCTTTAATTTGAAATCATAAAACTGCAAACACAATGTATTTATTGTTAAAAAAGTTAAACAGTGTAGAAATGTGAGACACGGCTCCTGATTAGCAATGGCTTTCTTCTCCATTATGTTTCATGGCTAGTAAAACAAGTGAACAACTGGATAATTTAAAGTGTATAATGTTGTTAAACTATGTGGCATTTAAAAAGGAATTTCTTCATATTCTGTAACAGAGATAAAAGATTGCTGAAAAGGGAGGCACAACTCCTGATTAGCAATGGCTATCCTTTGCACACTGTGATACCTGTACATGTATTATATGTTTGTATAATATGCCAATTAAAATAATTAAATGATTTATGTTTAAATATGATTTAAATTATTTACTAACTTTCTTGCATTTAAAATAACCTAACTTTTGTTGAACCTTTTACCTAATGTTTGACGTATATTTTACGACAATTATTTTCAAACTAATGCAGAGGATACGTAAACGTTATAACGTTAACAAGAGATAACAGGGCACATCATTGCTTAATTCTGTCTTTATATCACCAGACATATGAATTAGTTGAATATTCATTTGTTTTCCAAAATGAATAATCGATTCTCACATTTGGTATGTTTTGCTATTATTGATACATATTGATAATGAAAATACACACCCTTCTCTGATATGAAAACTTTTTTTCTGATGCATCCTGAACTTCAGATCACAGACAAAGTTCACATAAATCCACATATAGATTATGTGAGAATTAGAAATCAATCAGTATTAAAAGACAACCGTGTTAAAATAGAAGCTAATGTGTTTTATCTAGGTATTGTCATAATACAACTGCATGTTATAACATTATATTTTGTGCAACTAGATGCATTTTCGCACAGGATCCCAACCTCTTGAAACCATTCCCATATAGATTATATCTACACAGAAGACATTGGATACATCCCAGTAAACACCCGACGTCGCACCGACGTTGGATTTAAGTTGGATTAAGGTTGCGACGTCGGTGACCATAAACCAACGTCTATCCGACGTCGGATTCATGACGACGATATCAAATCTGTGTTTGAAGTCGTATCAGCGTTGGATCAGTGACCAATATCTGACGTCTATCCGACGTCTGTACGATGTGTGATTTATATATTTTTTCGCAAATACTTTAAAAGTTTAAAAATTGAATCAAACTTATTTTCAAAATCAAAGAACTTATAATAGGGATAAATGTTATACAGATGGACGGAGATGGACGGGAAAATATGGAATAATCGGTCATAGTTAACACGTCAAATACGTAACCACGACTGTTGCTGGATCGGTACATTTCACACTTTAAAAGTGCTGAACTCCGAATTGATATCAAAGTTTTGAAATGTTGAAATTTCTGCAAATATTTCTTATAGTGACAACAAAGTAAGTAATAAGTAGTTTAAATTACTGGAAGTAAATGCTGAAAAACTTTCAATTGAAAGTCATTGAAGCTCGGCTGAAATTTAAACTATATGACTAAAAAGCACTACAGTAATGTATCATTTTGATGTAATTACCTTTTTTTAACATGCTTGTACTACCAAGATATATGCTTTTAAAGTTTGTGTTTTCACGTCGGTATCGATCGCCTATGGGCGCCGCCATCTTTGCTTATAATCAACTTCCTGTGACGTCAGTAACACACACTTCCGATTAGCACCGTATGGATTACTAAATTTTCAGATCGCTATCTTATCTTAGGTATAGGTCAAAATTGGCCGAATGCGTAAAAGGCCAGTCCAAACAGGCCGATTATAGGTCCAGAAAGAAAGGCCAATTACCCAAAATGTCTGGTACAAAAAGGCCGACTATGAGGAAGGACCACTTTTTGAAGTTTAATGGTGTAAATAGTGTATACATGTATGTTTGTTTTAGATTATTAATTCATAGTGGGGCGGGCGGTAAATTTATCCGTGCTATAATTGATTACAGTTTGCTTTGAATGTTTATTTTACCTTCTGTAATTAGATAATTTGAGAAGTTTGAGAATGTAATTGCCGTTAATTTATTGAATAAGATAATAGAGATGTTTGAGAACGTAATTGCCGTTAATTTATTTTATCAGGTAAAAAAGGCGCCAGAGTGTGCCACTTTCACCTGACATATATGTCAGGATGCCAGTTAAACTAATATCCAGCAAATTTCCAGCCGGAGTTAGCCGGAGTTGGGCTGCCAAAACGCCACCTTCATGTGAACATTGCAGCCGGCTGCGATAAATCCGGGCGGAATCCGGCTAGTGCAACTCGGAGCCAGAGTGAACAGGACGGGTGCAAAGTCGGGAATATGTCGGGAAATCCCAACTCCGGCTGTGCATGGCAGCCGGCTGACGGAACTTGGTGAAACCGGATGTCATGCAACAGGAAGTCAGTTTGAGGCGCTTTCACCTGGCATGCTTCAATCTACCGTTCAATCCATCTATCTCGAGCAATAGGCACGCCAAAACGAGGGTGGGAGCCACTCTGTCGGCTCAACTCCGGTTGCGATAAATCCGAGTGAAATCTGCGTAGCGTGTCTGGTAGCCAGAGTGTGTCACTTTCACCTGACATATGCCAGGATGCCAGTTAAACTCTAATATCAAGCAATATACAGCCGGTGTTGGGCTGTAGACTTGGCCAAACTGCCAACTTCATCTGAACATGGCAGCCAGCTGCGATCAATCCGGGTGGAATCCGGCTAGTGCGACTCGGAGCCAGACTGAGGCGCTTTCACCTGGCATGCTTCAATCCACCGTCCAATCTATCTATCTCGAACAATAGGCACGCCAAAACGAGGGTGAGTCCACTATGTCGGTCCAACTCCGGCTGGGTTTTGCAGCCGGCTGCGATACATCCGGGTAGAATCCGGCTAGCGTTTCTGGGAGCCAGAGTGTGTCACTTTCACCTGACTTATATGTCAGGATGCCAGTTAATCTCTAATATCGAGCAATATACAACCGGAGTTGGGCTGTAGACTTGGCCAAACTGCCAAGTTCCTCTGAACATGGCAGCCAGCTGCGATCAATCCGGGTGGAATCCGGCTAGTGCAACTCGGAGACAGACTGAGGCGCTTTCATCTGGCATACTTCAATCCACCATCCAATCTATTTATCTCGAACAATAGGCACGCCAAAACGAGGGTGAGTCCACTCTGTCGGCCCAACTCCGGTGGGGTTTTACAGCCGGCTGCAATACATCCGGGTGGAACCCGGCTAGCGTGTCTGGGAGCCAGAGTGTGTCACTTTCATTTGACATATATGTCAGGATGCCAGTTAAACTCTCTAATTTCCAGCCGGAGTTAGCCGGAGTTGGGCTGCCAAAAGTAAGATAAGTAATTCTTTAAAAATATTAAAACGAACATTTCTTTCCACAACATAAAGATCGGAAGATTTCTTCTATTAACAATTACTGTAAGTCAGCAAGGTAATTATTTATGTAAACTTTGTCATATACTAAATTATTTTCTAAGAAAAACATGATTATGGAATGTATTCCAATATTATATATAATTTTAAGTATTACTTAGCACCAGGGACGTAGATCTATGTCCCTGTTACGACTAAGGAGTGTTAGGGGAATTGGGACATGATATAACCGTTTTAAATATATGTTTTCAAATGCCTACAGGTTTATGAAAGAAAAACAACATATACTAAAACTTACACCATTTAATAACTGAATAACTACACATTGATTTTCAAGACAAAAACAAAATATCTCAGTACATACATATTATTTTTATCCTGCAGCTTTAAATAAAAGAAGAAATATAAGATAACAAAAAGGAGAAGAAATATAAGATGAAAAAAAATATATAAAAATAAATAAATCAATATAAGATAAAGAAAAGAAGAAATATAAGATAAAGAAAAAAAGAAATATTTTAAGATAAAGAAAAGAAGAAATATAAGAAATAGAGAGCCACCAATTGTCATCCTGTTTTGTTTGAAATGTAAATGTTATTACAAATATTGCCAACTTCCTATGGTGGTTAGTGACACACAAATAACGATCTTTCATAATTTGTTTACTGTAAAGACAAAAGTAAAGAAACGAAAGTGCCAAGTTGTCCTCAAATCGATCACCTGAGTCATTTTATAAGAACAATTGCGTACCGGCTTATAGCAGGGAAAATATAAAAATTGGGAAAGAAACTGCTTTCAGCTTAGGTGGTTTACTATTGCAATAACACATGGCAATATAAAACAAGAGGGCCATGATGGATCGCTCACCTGATATTTTTTTGGCTGCCATGTTCAGATGAAGTTGGCATTTTGGACAGTCTACAGCCCAACTCCGGCTGTATATTGATCGATATTAGGGAGTTTAACTGGCATCCTGGCATATGTCAGGTGAAAGTGACACACTCTGGCTCCCAGACACGCTAGCCGGATTCAACCCGGATTTATCGCAGCCGGCTGAAAAACCCAGACGGAGTTGGGACGACAGAGTGGCTCCCACCCTCGTTTTGGCGTGCCTATTGCTCGAGATAATGGATTGGACGGTGGATTGATGTATGCCAGGTGAAAGCGCCTCAAACCGACTTCCTTTTGCATGACATCCGGTTTCGCCAAGGTCCGTCAGCCGGCAGCCATGCACAGCCGGAGTTGGGATTTCCCGACATATTCCCGACTTTGCACCCGTCCTGTTCGAGTTAGAGAGCTTAACTGGCATCGTGACATGTGTCAGGTGAAAGTGCCTCACTCTGGTTCCGAGTTGCACTAGCCGGATTCCGCCCGGATTTATCGCAGCTGGCTGCAATGATCACATGAAGTTGGCGTTTTGGCAGCCCAACTCCGGCTAACTCCGGCTGGAAATTGCTGGATATTAGGGAGTTTAACTGGCATCCTGACATATATGTCAGGTGAAAGTTACACACTCTTGCTCCCAGACACGCTAGCCGGATTCCACCCGGATGTATCGCAGCCGGCTGCAAAACCCAGCCGGAGTTGGGCAGACAGAGTGGTTTCACCCTCGTTTTCGCGTGCCTATTGTTCGAGATAGATGGATTGGACGGTGGATTGAAGCATGCATTGTTAATACAGTCGGAGTTGCCGGAGTTCCGCTTGTTTCGTTTGATTAATATAGCTTGTGTAACTTGAATTCCCTCTGTTCCGGCTGGTTAATACAGCCGACGTAGCTGGAGGTCCGACTGTTCCGGTGTGTTAATATAGTCGGTGAAGACGAAGTTCCAGCTGTTATAGTCTTGACCCGAACGGTTTTCATATCCATGATTTATGATTAACATACTTTTTTTATAATAACAAAATTCTTTTATATAATTCATCACTCACGATGTTTTGACTCTTCAGGTGATTCAAAATGGATAAAATCTCATCGTTTACTCCAGTGTTTCCCGCTGACTTGCTTGCCATCAGCAGATCAAGCCTAGCCACCAAATCGTCTGCGTTGGGGAGAATTGGGTGCGGCTGCGTCCCACTTCCGGTAGATGTGACGTTTTGCGCCTTTTTAGACGTCTTTTGCGCCCTACTAGAAGGGTCACTTCGTTTCTGCCACATCGTTTTCAAGAGATTTTTCCACTTCCAACTCTTACTCGCCTTTGGTTGGTTAGCATTAGGGTTATTACCCCTGTGTAATGTGTTGGTGTTGTGTATTATCTAAGCATAATTATTATAGTCTTGATCCGTGTAAATATTAGAATCTGGTTTCTTACTCATCAATAATTCCGATAGACCTGGTGACCCCTCATATTCTTTATCTCCAATAAATAAACTCTCATCAACGATTGTCAGTTGCTGATCACCAATGAAGAAGTTGCCATGTTTGTCATATATCCCATAGGTCTTATCAACATCATCCTTTGATGCAAACTTTCTTAAGTACTGTTCCGCAATGGAACCAATAAAGCTGGTCTCTGTTGTAGTAGGATCTTTTTGCTCTAACATCTGAATACTTGGAAACTGAGGAAACGTTATCGATTGGATTGCCGTTGGAATCTCTTCAATCCCTTGTTTTATAGGTTTAAGCTCACTAAGAATATCCTCCGTCAACTCCCGTTGATTTGATGTCACAGGTTTAAAGAACTTTGAGAGATTACCTTGCAACTCCCGTTCATCTACGCGTTCAGAAATATTACTTTGCTGAATATTCCGTCTAGTTTTGAGGAACTCTTGAACAATAAAATCCCTCTTCTTCGGGTCTGTTATTTTTAAAAACGACATTTTTTAATGAGGCTAGATTATCTTTATCACGTTTCTCATCACGTTTTTCATCACGTTTCTAATCACGTTTCTCATCACGTTTCTCATCACACCTTTGCATTATGCTTCAAATTCTTACCGGCCAAAATTGGCCGGCAGATTTTATACTCTTAAGGTTGTCGTGCTCCACATTCTTGCCGCCAGATTTCTGGCGGCAAACTTTATACTCTTCTTGGATGATTTCTTGGAGTGACCTTTTTAGTGGGATGCATCCACACCCTTATCCTTGTAGAAATCTTAAGTCTCAATTTCATATGCGAGAGAATCATTGTCGGGGAAGAGAAGCTAGTGTTTTTTGCATATTACTTATAAGCAATAATAATTTCTGATGCTTTTGCACATGGTCTTTTTGCATTTTAATAAACATATTAACAAATGTTGTATCTACATAATGCTTGGTTGCAGCATCTTGATCATTTAATGGATCAACAACGTTAGAGATTTTGTTTGTGTCCATATTGAGTGGGCCTATTGCTGGCTTACTTCCATCCGTTCTTAAAAAATTATTGTTTAGGTAAGTCCTACTTACCTCAGAGTCTGATCTATAAAAATCTTTAGACATACCACCAAATTTATTAACATGCATTTTTATAATAACAAGATTTGTTTTAAATCAGATAGTTTATAATGTTTTGCAAGCTGTCTCCATCTGACAATCGTTTCAAAACATACAATCATAGATGTCCACATATAACTGTCCCCGCCTTTTGAACTTGATGAGTGTTATATGTAATTGCCCTCAAATAGTTTATCAACTCAGTAGGTGGTTGTAAACCATAGCTATCAACATATAACTTGTTGTTTCCATCTTTCCAACATGCAACCCAATGTGTACCACCACAAGTCCTAGTTCCATATTGATCATTTAGGTTGTCGTTGTCATCTAGGTTGAGTATACCACACTCCTCTTTTTTCGAGCGACCAATCAACTCATTACGCATAAACACCCCTCTAAAATGTGGTATTTTTAATAACTTGACAGCATCTACCAATTCTACATTGCTTAATGGTTTGTTTAGTAGGACTACATTGTCAACTGATATGTTCATTTTATAAAAACTATGTTTTTGTTAGTGCGTTAAAGAAAATTATTTCGAGTCAAAATGGTATCATTAATGTTACTAAAGAGGAAATTGATCAATTTTATATGGAATTCATGATTGATATGAGTGACGATAAGTCTGACTCTGACTCTGATTTTGAAGAAGATAAAAATGATAATTTTGAGGACGACCTTGTCTTTTTTCTTGCTGACAGCGATGATGATGATGAAGACGAAGAAAAGGTTGAACTGGTTCGGGCCAAGATAATCATTGTTCCATTATCGGAAGAAATAAGGCAAAAAATGGGTGTTGCCCATGATGGAAAACTAAAATGGGCTGAGAACAATTTTAAATCTGTTTCGTTCATTAGAACAGATGAAGAAAAGACCGAGTTCCCCCTAGCTGATGAAATTGTGCAGTTGAAAAAAGGAGGGCCCAAAAGAGGATCACCCAAAAGAGGATTACCCAAAAATAGGAAAGGATCCCTTGTAAAACTGGATATCAGGTTTGTACGAGATGGACAACCAAGTGATTTCTTTACACCAAGAAAGCCAAGGACGCAGCAGCTTAACCATAACCCACTTGAAAAGCAACAACGGCTTTGCAAGTGGGTTAGGGCTAATCAGGGACACTATATACAGGGATATGAAGCGAATCGATAAGCTCCGTTATCTTCGCCTCGCTGTAAGAAAAGCGGTCATTAGCCGCTCTGGTCATTATCCACTTCGTACATTCATTTCCGCGATGGCTATCGATGTAGATAGACGGATGTTTTATTAAAATTAATAAGTTTAAAAAGGAATAACCGAGAATGTAAGTACATAACATAATTTCTATCTTTTTTTCTTACATTTAAGTTAATTTTGAGCTTGTATTTAAACAAAAAATGATAGTTATTGCAACGAGTTTTTGAAGTCGATATTTTCCACAAAATTGTGGTCAAAAAATTCAAAACGAAGAATATAGGCTATGTGGGGGACCGCTATGTGTTCTATATTGCCGTTATAAACACATTTCAATGTTATATTATAAAAGATCATTGGCCAAACTGTGTCCCTATTATTTTAATATAGCTGATGTTTGCCGGAAATTTTCTAGAATTGTTTGTGAAAACTTGTGAAAAAATGCGATGAATTTTAAAAAAGATGACGACCATTTTGTCAAAATAACGAATCGGGGCTATGCAAAACACCATTTACTGTTCAATGTGGCCTTTGTAAATACATTGAAAGGTCAGATTGTAAAAGTTAAATGATCAATCTTGGTTTAAATTATTTTTACAAATCTGTTGTATGCAATGAAGAATCTAATATTGTCAGAGAAAAAATGATAAAAAATGCGATGAAATTTAACAAAATTGTGGTCAATAAAGTCAAAACGAAGAATATAGGCTATGCGGGGGACCGCCATGTGTTCTATATTGCCGTTATAAACACATTTCAATGTTATATTATAAAAGATCATTGGCCAAACTGTGTCCCTATTATTTTAATATAGCTGATGTTTGCCGGAAATTTTCTAGAATTGTTTGTGAAAACTTGTGAAAAAATGCGATGAATTTTAAAAAAGATGACGGCCATTTTGTCAAAATAACAAATAGGGGCTATGCAAAACATCAATTACTGTTAAATATTGCTGTTATAAACACATTCAAAGGTCAGATTGTAAATGTTAAATGATCAATCTTGGTTTAAATTATTTTTACAAACCTGTTTGTATTCAATGGAGAATCTAATATTGTCTGAGAAAAAATGCGATGAAATTTTAAAAAAATGGCGGACATTTAGAAAAATAACGAATCGGGTTTATACAAAACATTATTTGCGGTTCTATATTGCCAATATATATACATTTAAAGGTCAGATTGATAATGTTGAATGATCAATGTTGGTTTAAATTATTTTCACAAACCTGTTGTATGCCGAGATTCACCTAGAATTGTTTGAGAAAAACTGAGAAAAACGCGGATAAATTTTAACAAAGGGCGACCAATTAATGAAAATTATGGGTACCTAGATTTGTGTGTAACTTTCCAACAATTAATTCATGATATAAGGTTTTTAATCAATGAAATATATCCCTGTTTTAACAACGAAGGCAAAGTGTATAATCATTATTCAATGTTAATTCATTTCAGAATGGGCAAACTTCATGGCAGCAGAAGGGGACGAATTGGCAGGAGGCCAAAGAAAACGAAAAACAAATGCACTCCTTTAGCAAAGAAAGCTAGGAAATCAATAATTATATGATATACAGTATAATATTAAAACATTGGTACATGTACATGAATGAATGTATATACGTAACATGTATTAAAATATTGGTATATGAATGAAAGTGAAAGTTAACCCTTTCTCACATAAAACAAATCTGCAGTAGACGACCTAGAACATCATAGACAAAATATCAAAGAACAAGTGTTGAATAAAGTTAAAAACATTGTGACAAAAGGAGCCATTATGAACAATTTCTCCTTTTGTTGTACTGTTTTCAAAAGTCGTGTGCTGCATCCAAAAATGATTGTCAAGATTCTTGAGCATTTTTTTTCCTTTAAAAAAATGGTTTGCCCTTTTTTATTAAATCATAATTACATTTACAATCTTAGATATATTTGCAAAATGAATGGCCAAGTATGAATTCGAATTTGTCTGCTGCAGATGTTTGAATGTCGAGAAGGGTTATTAATAAGAGTTTAATTACCAATTAGCCCATTTCCCTGTATGAACAATGAAAGGGTTATAAAACCAATTAATTAGTATGTAACCAACACATATGGAACACGACAGGAAATGATTGCATAATGTTACATAACATAAGTCACCCTGCCATCTGGTCAGTGTGATATTATAGACCTCTTTAGAATTGCATATATTTTATTGTTTTGGGCCACCTCAATCAAGAGATAATCTCATGTTTTCAATAACAATCTGTTTTTCCATCAAACGATTTTTTAATAAAAAAATAATGTATTGTAATAACCAGTTATTGTTTTTATTTTGAAAAGATTAAAATACCACTAACTTGACTAAGACTTCTTGATAAAGAATAAATTATTTTACACAAATTTGAATCTTTTGTCTATATTTTGTGTCCCTGGTTACTGTAAAGAGCGCTAGCAAATTAACGAAAACAGCCGTATTTGCACGCAAGTTACCGTTATCATATGCAAGTGAAGGTCTAATTATCACCAGCTTGCATTGAAATCATTTAAAAAACAAAAGGACGGAGAATATCAAAGCAGACCTCTAAATTTATCTTTTAATATGATAATTATAAGGTCATATTTGGACAGCTTTTTTAACCCATTAGTAAATATCTCTCTTTCGACGTTCTCAAATATCAGGGAGGTACACGCAGTGTCATGAACCCCTAAAACAGCAATTTTTTTTTACTTCGCTTGGAACTTTTTAAAGAATTCGAAGAATCGTGGCAGGTATATATGAAATAAATATGCTGGGAGTCTATATTTTGTGACCCTGGTTACTGTAAAGAGCGCTAGAAAATCAACGAAAACAGCCGTATTTACACGCAAGTAACCGTTATCATACGCAAGTGAAGGTCGTTATCTATCGGAATGGGTAAATCAAAATGGCCGATACCTGTACGAAGTGAGGCCAACATATTACTGATAAGGCTGATGAAACCGCACGCGTTTCATATCCCTGTAATATAGTGTCCCTGGGCTAATGAAGCATGTCCGTTTAGAGACAACTGCATCTATCAACATGAGATGCCCCTGTGTAAAAACATGAAAGAAGGTAATTTGTGCCCCTATGGAGACAGCTGCAAGTTTAGGCACATTCCTATTTGCGAAAACAGAAACACATGTGCAGGAAAGACATGTGCTCTTTTCCACATTCAGAAAGAGCAGCTTGAAAAATTAAGGGGGATGAAGACCCGCTTCTGCAAAAAGATTCTTGAAACAGGAAAATGCCCCTTTGGAAAGAACTGTCACTTTGCCCACACAAAAGACGAAGTTAAATCTGCAGTTAACCCATGTAGATACAATGCAACAAACAGTTGCAAACTTGTAAAGAAAAGCAGCAAAAAGGACAAGAAGAGAAACACCCGGGTGTTTTTCAAAAATGTTGTTGAAGGTAAGTGTTGTCCAGGAGTTCACGCATCCGAGACAATTGAAAACTACATTGCAAGAACCTCATTCAAAATCCTTAATGCCAACGCAAAAACCCAAGGCCCAAATAACCGCATAAGGTAAGTACATATAATTTAAAAAAAAAAAAAAACCCAAAAAATATTACCTTCGGGTAATATGTTTAAGGGAAAATTTGAATATACCCAAGTAGATTTTAAATATCAGAAAGGTCACTTCGTTCCACCCATGAATTAAACGACTCTGGATAACCAAACCACTTTACAAGAGCCTTTTTACCCTTTCTTCGTATTACCTTCTCAATCCTAAACATCTCTTGGTTAGTCTTTTGAAGCTCCTGCTCGTAGAATGTACCTTGAATCTTCTCTTCGTTGTAGTGTCTAATTTTGTATGTTACAGGGTTGGTATACTGAATCTCTGATACTGTAAACACCTCCTCAGTCCATCTCGGTGTGTACCCCTTCTCAAACGGCTTCTTCTTTTTAGTAATCCTAACCCTATTACCAACAGCAAATTTTGGTTCTGAGTGACTTGTTGGCACTTCGTGGCCCTTATACAGATTTCTATACACACGATTTTCATTCTTTTTCATACTAGCTTCTACAGGAGTCATCTTTATCGAAGAATGCTTTGTGATGTTGTATTGATCTACAAGGTCATTCAATATATTAATGTATTTTCTGGTGGAATTAGCGGTGAAGTACTTCCACATTTGTTCCTTCATTGTTCTGTTCCATCTCTCAACCACAGATGACTTTTCTTCATTCTCCGTACTGTATAGCTCAACAAGGTTTTGTACATTCTTGTTATAGAACGCTTTACCCTTGTCCACCCACATTTCCTTCGGTCTCCGCTCCTTAAAGATCTGTTTCAATGCATCTGCAACAGACTTTCCAGTTTTATCTTTTAGCGGTATCATCCAACCATACTTTGAAAAGATGTCAATTACAGTCAACAAGTACTTGACGTTTTTGTTTTCTCTGGAAAAACTTTGCATGTCTACTAAATCAGCAGCCCAAATTTCATCTATACCATTAACGTAGACTCTTCTTTCTTGAAACTTTGTATTGACTGGCTTGTGTAATTCTTTAGCTAATTGGTTAGTCCAAACTATTTGAGCTTTTTCTTAGGTTGTTCCACACCCATCCCAAAGTACATCTTAGTTCCAATTATTTTTTGGACGATGCTTCTGTCTAACCTTTCACGTACAGATGGGTTGTAAATTCCATCCAACTCGTTAATCATGCTCTTATTACACACAGTATTCCTCGTGCTGGTGTCTTTATGTTTAGCATAACACACATCATGATGGTATGCAGCTTTATCAACACGATGTATTGGGATGCTCCAAGGCTTAGGAGTCAAGTCTATATTCAACCTTTTATTAAGCTTTGTTCCAGGACCAGTAAAGTTATGACCTGGCAGATGCATTTCAAAAGGTAGCTTGTTGATTAGGTTGTTGACAAATCCTTTACCCTTGGGAACTTTGACATTACAGGGTGTTAGGGTGTTGCTGCGCCCCACTGATCCTTGGAACGAGGTGACATTCTTAACAAATTGAGTTTTTGTAGAACCGCAAACGCTACATTTACCCTTCTTCATATTTCTTCCATTTTTAGTGACAAGAGTTTCCAAGTCATAAGTATCAGTAAGCTCTCGACATTTCACACAATACATCTTCATCGTTTTTAATATAAAAAGATATTGTTTATATTAAAAAAACAATGGAAGTGAAAGATCTCTCGTGGAATGAAATGCAATACAAAAGGTTTAATCACCCTTTACTCCCCAAGTCAATACGGGGAGTAATTATTGGGAAGTCAGGTTGTGGAAAAACTACCTTGCTGTTGAATCTGCTACTCAATGCGGGTTGGTTGGACTACAATCAATCATCTTTATTTGGTAAAAGTTTGTTTCAAAGAAGCGATCATTCAGTTATTTAACAATCAGGAGAAGATTATGAGTCTGGATGCTTCCCCAGAAGCTATAGTTGAGGAGATGAGTAAAAATTTAAGATACAAGTCTGACATCAAATGCAGCTTTTATGAGACGTCAGAGGATGTGCCAGATCCACGTGAACTTAATCCAAACAACAAGAACCTTATGATCTTTGATGATCTGTTGCTTGAAAAGCAGAACAAATGTGAATCATACTATATTCGTGGAAGACATTCAAACGTGGACTGTTTCTATCTATCACAAAACTATTTTAAACTCCCGAGACAGACTATCCGCGAGAATGCAAACTTTATCGTTCTGTTCCCCCAAGATCTTAAGAACATTAATCACATCTACAACGATCATGTCAGCAGTGATATGTCAAACGATGAGTTTAGAATGTTATGCAAAAATACATGGGAACAACCACATGGTTTTGTTGTGATTGACTTGTCCTGTAAGAAACATAATGGAAAGTATAGGAGTGGGTTTGATAATTTTTACATCCCATAAACAAATATATATGATATATAAAATGAATGCAAACAATATTGATCTGCTAGAACAGATAGCAACAAATACAGAACCCAAACGCTCATTCCAGATTGTGGTGAGTGCTAATAGTACGCATATCAAAACCAGATTTAATCCACCGTTACAACTCAATAAGAAGTATGAAATGGCTCTAGTCAACCTAGAGACGTACTACAGCTTTCCAAACATCGATTCTACAAACAACGTCTTTAGATACTCTCATGACGGGGGTAATTCATGGGTGAAGATTATTATCCCTATAGGAAGTTATGAAATCGGAGATCTTAACGCAATTATTCAGTTAGAAATGAGGCAAAATGGTCACTATAACACTCAAAATGATGATGATTATATTAGATTATCAGCTAATTTTAATACTCAGAAAGCCATACTCACGCTAAAAAACAACTATCAAGTTAATTTTGATAAGGGGCGTAATTCTCTCAGAAATGTTTTAGGATTTAAGAGTAAAATTTACACTGATCCCTATAATGAGTCTGAAAAAGTGGTTGATATTATGTCAATTAATAGTATATTCGTCAACGTAGATATAATTGCAGGCTCGTTTGTGAATGGAAAATCAACACCTACAATATATAGCTTTTTCCCTAACGTCTCACCTGGATATAAAATCATTGAAACCCCGAGAAACTTAGTATATCTTCCTGTTACGATGGACACGATCAGTAGAATGGATACAATTTTAACAGATCAAGACGGAAAACAGCTTAATCTCCGAGGGGAACAGTTGACTATGCGATTTCATATCCGACAGGTTTGATTTAAAAAAAAATATTGCATTCAAAAAATGAGTTATACGAATGTAAAAGTGTCAATTTCAGACGGTCAAAAGGAGAAGCTTAAATCAGGTCTTCAATCTGGAGAAGCGGTTTCTATAAGATTAAGCCATCACGATTTTAGTGGAGAAGATATACTCGCACTTACAAAGGCTCAAGTCACTAAAATGACAAAAGCTTATCAAGATGGAAAGGGGGTAACGTTCAAAATGAGTAAAACTCAAATCAGACATAATCTTAAAGTGGAAGGAGGATTTCTCGGCTTTAGCATCTAAAGTAGCTCCCTTTCTAATGAAATCAGTTCTCCCATCCTTAGGTATTGGAGCTCTGTCAGGACTAGCTAGTACGGGTGTGTCAAAGTTAATGGGAAATGGATTGTACCTTAAAAAGGGTGGATGTGTTTGTCAGGTAGAAACAGACGGAAAAGGACTCTATTTGGGGCAATCGAGTGGTTCCGGGTTTGAATCAGTGGGGGATGGTTTGTATCTGAAAAAGGAGGGTGGTCTATATAGTGGGGCGTAGCCACACCCTAGCGGGCGAGGGTTATTACTTGGTAAAAACAGCTCCTTCAGTGGTATCCCACTATTAGGATTGCTTTTGTAAAGTCTATCATGGAAATTGTGCATGGTATATAATATATGATTGAAAAACATATAATCATATATAAAATTATGGAATGCAATTTAGGACATGGATATCGTTTACAGAGAATTAGTGAAATTCAGAAGTTGCTTGAAAAGGAACGTGATAAGCGGCAGACTCTGAGTAAAAAGTATCATCGTGTATTTAACATCGTATCTAATATTTATACAGGTCTCATAACTGTAACTATAGGGCTTGGTGTAAGTGGAATTGGTTTACTTTCAACCATTATCGCAGCTCCAGTAGTTGTTGCTATGGAAGCTACAGCTCTAGGGATAGGATTACTTAGCATCGGCGGAAGTTTTATAAATAAGAAACTCTCCTCAAAGGCGGAAATCCATTTACAGATTAAGATAATGGCAGAATCAAGTCTAGCCACAATTCAAGATCTTATTTCAAAGGCTCTTATAGACGACTCTATATCAGATGAAGAGTTTAGCTTGATAGCTTCTGAGTTCAACAAATTCAACACGATGAAAGAGGGGTTGAAACTAAGATCCAAAAAAGTCATAGAACAAGAATGTGAAGAAATAACAAAGTCTTTCAGCAAAATCTTTGAAAAGAACGCAATCAGTACCAATCAGAACAACAATGCAAATATGCCGCAAAAGGGTGGAAAACAGCATTTTTGCAAGAAGGACATTGTAGACACATAGGCAGGTTAATTTCAGAGGCTAACGACCCAACTTAGCAAAATGCGTATGATCTAAACGGAGAAACACAGATTTGATGGGAACCAGAGGTTTAGTTTTTGTAAAACTTTTGATTTTCATTTCTAAAAAAATATCAGAAATTAAAACAATGAACAGAGCAGTAGAATTATTTAACTATAAAGATGTCACACCTCAATAACTAGCTAGAGAGGTATTTGAGTTTTCCGAAAAGGAGATGGAATTACTTGATATATTTTGGGTTCCAGCTTTCAATAAGAGTTGGATTATACTAGATAGGGAGCTTGTTAAGGAGTGGTTCTGTGAATCGAAGGATAAACACGCCGTTAGAAATTTTTATAAATGGGTACTTTTTAAGAAATTCCAAGAGGGTGTCGACTACCAAGAAATCACCCAAGAAGAGTATAAGGTTTGCCGCCAGATAAAAATTGTGGAGCACGACAGCCTTAAAAGGCCACTGAAGCATAATGCAAAGGTGTACAAGGTAACAGGTAAATGTTTTAAGAAGATAGGGATGATGAAAAATGACATGATAGCTGATTACTATTTCGAACTAACATTACCTCCTAACCCTGTCGGTCTGCGAGCTAAATTATATTCATATAAGATGTATGAGGGTAAGGAAGAAAAATGTTGTAAAGGTGTTAAGCAGAGTGTAGTCAAAAAGGAGATTAGCTTCGATTATTTAATAAAACATTGTAAAGTTTAAAAACATTGTAATTTTTAAACTTTAAAAACATTTTAAACAAATAAACAAGACAACATTTGAATATCTTTAACCCAATAAGTGGCGTTAACCAATTTAAATGCACAGTCCTTAGAAGAAATTATATCAGGTAATTTAAAGTCTATGGTTTGTTGTAAATATATTAATATGTCTGTCTAAATATTTTTGTTGGTCCTGAATAGTTTTATCTTTTCCAACAACATATCGATAAATTAATTTGGCAAGTCTTCCATTTCCATCTCCAAATGGATGCAAAAATAAAAGTGTAAATACAAACCGAGTTGCGTTTTCTGTTGTTTTGGGCAAATAGTTATTAATATCAACCAAATAAGAAACTGCTATATCTGCAATATAGGTTGTCTCAAAAGTGGGGTAGAAGTTAATAACACCTTTATGTTTTGCAGATCTTAAACATGTACTAAAAGTACCTGGTGTTGTTATGCATTTGTGTTTTAGATTTGTTAAAAGAATTTTGTGTGTTTCTTGTATACACATTTCAACATCCAGCAAACCAGACTGATCTGATATTTTGTCTAGGTGTTTTAGGGCGTTACATAAATTAACACATTCAGTTTCTTTTTGGGTGAGAGGGATAGTGGGGCGCAGCCGCACCCTATTTATCTGTGTTACTTGTCCAAATTTAAGGGAGTTAGGTTCTCCAATGCATTCTCCTTTACAAATTTTACTTAGAAATATATTTATATTTCTTTTACTTTTTATTTGTATATTCATATTTCTTTTACTTTTTATTTGTATATCCCATTTGTCAAAAATAATATAAGATTTTTCTGACAAGAGGGTTATTTTAGAAGATGGAGTGCATACGTTAGCATATGGGCATTGGCGCCTGTAGGAATCCGCGAGAAAACTCGCGGCAGAGAGAACCCCCCCCCCCCCCACACACGAGCCCGCAAGAGGTGTACGAGACAAGAGGACCCCACGACCCCACAAGAGACAAGAGAGAAAAGAAAACATGTTATCATACAACCAAATCGATTTTTTTGTAAATTAATTGTGGGGCGCAGCCGCACCCTAGAGATTGAACCATAAAGAGGTTAAAAAGTTAAAGTTGACCTGAAAGATGGTAGGAAAAATGAAAATGTTCCAGAACCGGAAATATGATACTACTGACGCACGTTGAGTACATGAATTTCAAGCAGACTACTTTTAAAAAATTTGTGACAAAAGTAGAAATTGCTAAAAACAATAAATTTCTCCTTTTGCCACTATGTTTTGAACTTTTTTCAAGTATTGAAATCAATAATTCAGGTATTTTCCATATATTCGCCTAGAAGTTTTCAAAGTCGTGTTTTGCAGATTTATTTGTATGTGGCAGGCGACTGTTCAAACTTTGTGACAAAAGGTAGAATTGCTCAAAACGAAAATGTTCTCCTTTTGTCAAAATGTTTTAAACTCCAAGCATTAATTACACTTTCATTATTAAAGAATGTTCTTACTTTTGACTAAAAGTTTTTATAGTCGTCTGTTGCCTATTTATTTGTATTTGGGAAATCGTTAACGTATACTTGAGATCCGATCCATGAAAACCAACTGTTAGAAATGTTCTATCTGTGTAAAGTAAACCTGCACACATAGCACTTGTGACCAGTGTAGACTCAGATCAATGTGAGATTACGCATGTATCTGTATCTGATTCTACACTGGTCGATCGATAGTCATAGACGGTTCTAAGAAACGTTTTAACCCTTTCCATCATGTACACGCAGTTTGATGTATATGAAGCTGTCGACTTTTGAAAACATTGTAAAAAAAGTAGAAATTATTAAACAAAATAATTCCTTTTGTCCCAAGTCAACGATGGTCCAAACAAAATTATTAACCATTTACCAAATGTAGACGAATTTTGACGAATATGAAGCGATATTTGAATATTTTGGTATAAAAGGAGACATTATTCAAAACGAGCAATTCCTCATTTTGCTACAATGGTGACAAGTCACAAAGGGATCTAAGAAAATTCTTAGCCTTTCAGCAAATGTAGAGCCACGTTTACGTACATAAATAGATAGCATAGCTTTGGAAACTTTGTGACAAAAGTAGAAATTGCTAAAAACGAACAATTCCTCCTTTTGTCACTATGTTTTTAACTTTTTTTAAAGTAAAAATACGTTCATACAGGTATTTTCCATATATCTGCCTAGATGTTTTCAAGGAAAGAAGTAACGTGTACTTGAGGTGCACTCCATGTGGAGATAAAATAACCCTGCACACAAAGCACGTGCGACCAGTGTAGTTTCAGATCAATGTGAGAATCCGCATATATTTGTATCTGGATCTACACTGGTAGATCGAATGTCACAGACGGTTCTAAGAAACGTTTTAACCCTTTCCTCCATGTAGAGGTATTTGAAGCAGTCGACTTTTGAAAAAATTGTGACAAATGTAGAAATTGTTCAAAACGAGCAATTTGTCCTTTTGTTTCAAGTCAGCGAGAGTTACAACAACCTTCTTAACTCTTTCCCACATGTAGATGCATTTTGATGAATATGATGCATATTTTACGACTTTTGAAAACATTGTTAGCAGCCGTTCCGGAACTAAGGAGCGTAATACCGTGCCAGTTTCAGAGCGATCAGGTTAAACTGATCACCAACGTCGTGTGTATAACCGACACAAACTGCGATATTGACCTCAACACGTTGGTGAACAAGACTGTACATATAATATACAATCCCGCACACTGTGCGGTGGCTCAGTGGAAACATCCCAAAATCGGTGAACATTGTATGGTGTTTTCCTACCGGAAAGTTGATGGTGAGCGAAAAGACGAATTTCGGATGCGAAAAAGAGACTTAGACGGTAGGGTACGCCAGACTCATTTAACGGATCGGATGATCAGTAACATTATCCAAAATAAAAGTGGTAACCATATCAGCATCATTCAAAGTGGCTGGATTCGTGGATTTAGACGAGGTAGTCGATACTACGGAGGACGTTACGAACCAGAGCTGTTTCCGGCCGCCATATTTTCCAATGACTCTATTCGTGTTACTTGTTTTCATACCGGATCCGTGGTAATGACCGGTTTTACAAGTCAACCTCCATTTTACGATGTCTGTTTACCCGTTTTGCTGGAATTGCCATTATTATAAATCACGACCGGCGAGACTGCCTTAATCCCCGGCGTGCTGTTTTGAGGGGCTAATACAATGGTCAATGTATCTATGTGTTTGGGTTTGTTTTTCTTGTAGGTGTTATTCTTTTTATATGAATTAAACAGATGGTCAATATGTTGACTTAATCTCAAACGTAAAACGGCAAAAAAAGATAATTTTCTTCCCGTATCAGGCAAAAAGTCCGCGCTTCTATTTATGCCGACGAGAGCAACTGCTTATGAACAATAAATAGATACTACAACAAACACACATTTTTTTACTATTTATTAAATACAATAAACATACACGTATGAAATAATAAAACAGTTTATATATCAATATATACATATTTAACGTACACAAATATCGAGGGCTTGGCGTGAAACGGTTGTAACTTAAAACCTATTTTGAAAACCCTGGCTTAGGGGCAATTTAGACCCCTTTGTAAACAATGCAAATTTAGGTGCCATTGCTCAGAACGAGCCATTGTTCACGAAGATAAATGATTTAACGCTTATAAAAAATTCATTGTAAATGTGTATAGGATGCACTGTAAATGATTGATTTGATCATTTTAAGTATTTTGATCTTGTTTGAAAGTGAAAGTAGAGAATGTTAAACACCGGTTTTGTCCTGGCCCGATTTGGTCAAAAATGACGGTAAGCATTTTTGCCTGGTGAATTCTTTCTTGCATAATGCATGCCCATCCCCCCCCCCCCCCCCTATTTTCATTGGATTGGTTTAAAGCTTAAAGGTAACTCTTTTCAATCATATATGATGTTCTACATGAGAAACGCTTAGAAAGTGTGACAATTGAGGACTGAAATTGGTCAATTTACATGGAATCAAAGAAGGAATTTATTGTGTATTGTAATTACATTGACAGTCTGCTTACGCGGTATTGTCAATGCCAAATGACGAAGTTACAGATCAATTCTGCAGTATCCATCGCGGTCACCCATCCAGGTACTAATTGCGATGAACGTTGCCTAACTTTATGAAAAGGTCAACCACTCTACCAACGTCGCTATAAAAGTGCGACAGATGTCTGTTTAAAAGTGTAACGTAATAGGAAAAAAAACTGAAATCAAGTGTTTGTTGAAAAAAAAAATGTTTTGTCTGATACATAAATGATGAACAGTGTAGTAACTATTACCTTCTTTGTGAAATCTGTGAACACGGCAATGGCACATTAACGATAGTATTCTCTTTCAATACGTCTCTTATATAGTCTTTTATAGCGTTAGCTAGGATGAAAATTTACCGGTAACGCTACTTTATTGCCAATTAGAGAGTTGTTATTTGTCTCCTACCGAGACGGTTTGGGGTTTAGGTTTGGTCGATTATGTCAGTCTGTCAGTCCGTCAGTCCCACCTAACCTTGTCCAGCCCGCATCTTAACCATCCATCATAGGATTTCCAAGAAAATTGGCACACATGTTAACCATGATGAGGTGGCGTGTAGCGCACAAGACCCAGGCATGTACCTCAAATGTCAAGGTCACACTTAGAGGTCAAAGGTCAGAGTGAGTACTGTTTGATAGGACTGTACCTTGTCCGGCCCGCATTTTAACCATCCATCATAGGATTTCCAAGAAACTTGGTACAAACGTTTACCATGATGCGGCGGCGTGTCGCGCACAAGACCCAGGCCTGAACCTCAAATGTCAAAGTAACAAATTAGTACTGTTTAATAGGCTGTACCTTGTTTAAACTATTGATATTTTCATTTAAAGACATGACTTCGAGGAACATGGCCTGTTTTACCCTTTATGCCCAGAGTCTAAGCTTTAGCAAATTATTTTCTTAGCAAATTATATATTTGATTTTGAAATACTTACTGGTACATGATAAAATAATTTCATTGGTGACCTTCTAAGACATATATATAAATATGACAAAAGAAACCAGACAAGATAGTGCGTGGTTATTAGTCCCCTACCGGTCGGCTAAACGTTGTCCGTCCGCAATTTCGTGTCCGGGCTGTACTTCCACATGCTTGAATGGATTTTGATATTACTTCACATCATTCTTCTCCATAACATGTGTCATGCACATCACCAAACCACCTACGACCAAGGTCAAGGTCACAGTTTGTACGTCTGGGGGTATGTCCAAAATTTCTTGTCCGGGCTGTGATGCTGATGGCCGGAAATGGAGTCATAAAAATGACTCATTCTCACGTGACACTTAAGGCTATAAATAAAGACACAGAGGTGTCCATACTACATTTAAGGATTCCTGCCTATTAGTGGGTAGCATGATTGTAGAAACAACCTTAGTAATATACGTGGCTTTGGGCGTCCCACTTCCATGGTTTACCTCACAGATGGTCAAAAATATTGAATCCCATATTATAGATTGACTGTTTGGCGATAAATGCCGTTTTCAACAATTTGTCAGTCATATCACGGAAAGCCAGTTTCACCTACTCATGTGTTTACTGGCTTTCTCACACCAGTACTCCACGCAACATGCTTTCCAAACCACTCGCTGCTTTTCCACATAGACTGATAATGCATTGTTGGATAACGAATGACGCTTGTCACAGTGACTTTTGCTAGATGTCGGAGCTTTCAACTCATAACCCCTGAATTAACAACCATCGTCTCTATCGGGACTCAGCAATCCTGTATCATGTACAATAGGCGGATCACTTTGCATGAAGTTGCTATTATATTAAGATCGTGCGACAGAACTTTTGCTTGAGCAAGGTTAGAGCTATACAGGTGCCAACAGACCAAAACTTAACCCTTTCCCACATACGACAAATATGCAGCATAAGACGTCTTTGAAAATATAAGTGGAATATTATTGAAACTATAAATGTAAGTAGGGTTATTCCAAACTAGGGTAAACGTGCTCAACCAGTAATGGAGCTTATAATACAATATGAAATGGACTTGATTTTTAGACCTGTTTTGTAATGACCATTATGTCCTCACTTATTGAGTATGTATTGAGTTTTCGATGAGTGAGGACACAATTATCCTTACGAAATAGATCTGTAAAACCATGTAACAGGATCCAGTCATGATTTCATATTATACAAATGAAAGTATAAGTATACAACAGAGTTGAAAACATTTTGGTAAAAAGTGGAATTGCTCATGTTGAGCAATTTCTCATATTGCCTGAATGAAATCAAAAGTCGTATGCTGCATAGGCGTCAAAAAATGTCTGTATGTGGTAAGGGTTCAACCGCAAGAGCATTTCGAGGGCTTGGCGTGAAACGGTTGTATCTAAAATTTGTATGTTTTACCAAGGTTAATCACCTCGCCATAAAGTCTTTATAAGCATTAACTCATTTTTCTTGGTAAACAATGGAAATTTAGGTGCCATTGCTCGTTCTGAGCAATGGCATCTAAATTTGCATTGTTTACAAAGGGGTCAAAATTGCCCCTAAACCAGGGTTTTCAAAATAGGTTTTTAGTTACAACCGTTTCACACAAAGCCTTTGTTACTACCTTTTGACTCGTCAAAAAAATGATAGGGGGATATATTTGGGTACCATACTGCAACAGGGGATGAAGCATGGATTCATCACACTGAGCTTGATTACATGGTGCAATCCAAACAATGGGGTTAAAGTTGGTTCCCCGCCCAAGATAAGCCCAAACAGTCATCTTCGGCTGAAAAGTTCACGGGCTTCATTTTTTGTGGTTATAAAGGCATTTGACCGACCCCCTATGTTCCAAAATATCACACTGTAGTTTTGGCATAGTGCGTAAACTGAGGTCAAACTTCGAATGATGAGAGCTGAGCTCATGTTTTTATATTGCTTCATATAAGAGGGTAATCATCATATATAAGATGGTGAGCTGTTAACATTAAATGTTTAATAAAATAGATCTCGTATAATATATCATTACTAAACATAAACAGTGAAATAAAGCAAACTAATCTGAAAACTAAGAATTAACATAGCAGATCTATAATGGAATATAATATACATGTAGATATTTGTAAATTGGTTTAAATATATTATTGTAGCTTTATACCGTTTTCAACAATACTTCATTTATATTACGGCGACAGTTCACATAGTCATGATCCCTGGGTAAACAAATCAGTACAAGGGAAGAAATGTGCCTTGCCCAAGGGCTCTCCGATTGAATACCGCGGCTGCGGATCGAACCGGGGACGCCCGTTTCAAAATCAAAGGCGCTAACCATTCAGCCACCGTTTCTTGAAAGAAAAGTAGACTAAATATGAGGTGTTAACATAATGCTAAACAAAAGGCCCAAGAGGCCAAGTATCGCTTCACTGCCATTATGCACAAATGTAATCTCCACACAGCCCCGCCCCCTGGTGGACATGTTTTTTGACCAATCACCATGGCTTGAAGGAATCTCGTATAGTCTTACCCAAGGACCAGTTCTGTAAAATTATTTGAAGATCGGCCAAATGGTTTGGGAGAAGAAGATTTATAAAATGTTCACTAAAGCCAATATAAGGCAAACAGCCAATGGTCCATGGTAAAACTGGTAATCGAACCCTTGGTTTCTACTTTCGATGTGGATGCTCTTTTAAACCATCACACAACTGCGGTGGTTTCATTAGTTAATATGACATGTGTTCAGAGGGTAATAGTTAAATAAAAGCTGGGAACCTGTTAACATTATCATTTATCCTTTGACTGCTGGAAAGGATTTCGTGAAATCTGTGCTACCAGTAAAGAGCCAGGTCAACTTGCGCATCTGTACCGTCTTACCAGGCTCTGTCCAACTTGACATTTTTATCCTGGTTTTCCTAAAATTCGCTATAGACTCTTCTAAATACAATGCTAGACATGTCCATTTTAAAATATAGCATTGGAATAATTAACTGTTGACTTTTTTTCTTTTTTATTCGAATATGTTTGTAGCTCTGAATAACTATAAGTACTGGTAGTAACCCAATTTGAAAATACAACAATGACCTTTGTAAACTAGTATTATAACAGTTTGGTACAATACTGTTTTAGACATACTACTAGTATACTAAGAAATGATCAGAAGACATAATATTATATATTATATAACCCTTTCCCACATACAGTTGCCTCTGCCACACACGACTATTGAAAGGAGAAATTGCTCAAAACAATAAAAAAAAGTTTTCATTTATAGAGATTTCCCGTATTTTTGCCTTGATGATTTCATAGCAGATATTTTGTATGCGGCAAAGGATGAGATCAGAACGTTCATAAAATTTTATAAAATGAATACATATTATTTGCATGGTAAAGCATCTGATTAACATATTGAGGGAAGTAAAAAAAAGATCAGTTCTCTCCTTGCAAAGCGTTCATTTATGATTATACATTTTAAGCCATATACATTGACTCATTCGTAGATTACATGTAACAATTTATAATTTAGATGTCGATGATAGCTCTGCCCTATATTGCTCACCTGAGTTTATTCACCCAGTCTTACTTGTTTATGAAGACACATGAACTGTTAATGCATCTTATCTCAAGGTTGCTTTAACAACATGCTTATCGAACTTTTCCAGGGAGAGTTTCATGATCTCAAAGTGGGAGATTTGGGTTTGAAGGAGGGGGATTTACTGCGCAATAAAATGAACTGTAGACATTTTCCCAATAGAACATATTTTAAATAACTTAGTATAAGACAATAAAAACTTTTAATACTTACGGGAAAGGCATAACAAATACTCATTTTGAGAATGATTTCTGATTGAGTGTTTTCAACTGTATTTTAACATTTGAGTATTATTTTGGCATGTTTACATATCCTTGCCATGTTTTATTATATTGTAAAGAGACATTCCTATAACATTTTGATGGAAGAAATTATTGACACATGGTGGTGCAAACTAAAAAATATATAATATGTAAAGATTTTGTAATGTACTTTGTAAACAATGCATGTTTATTTTAAGTGTGACTGTATCAGTGGGGAAGTCTTGCAGTACTTATTCAACATCTCTAATTTCAAAGAATGTACATGTACAGAATGCCTATTTTATAAACACTCAAAAGCATTCAGAACCTATTGATATTCATCAACAATTTCCCTTATACAGACACAATTTCTGATGCCTTTGCAGCACATAGTTTAGTTTAAACGTTTAAATCAATAGTGAAAGAAACTTTCAGGTTATATAAGTCAGGCTTGATGTCTGCTTCTTGGAGACTTTTCAGCCAATTATTTACAAGAAGGAGGAATTATTCACGATAAGCAATAACTCTTTTTTTCAGCTCTCTGTAAAAAAACTCCAGCAATTTTCCTGATCTAACAATTTCACCATGATGATTTTTCAGTGCAGACCACCAGAAAATATCATATCAGGTAATTAATATGGTTAGTAATAAGATATCTTTGTCAGTATCATGCAGTGTATTTACAATATATTTACCTATCACATACCACACTTAAATCAGTATCGCGCAGTATCCCTTATTGTCAGGCTTTCCCGTCTGTCTGTTAGTGTTTGTGTGTGTGTGTGTGTGTGTGTGTGTGTCCAGCTGTTTGTAAAGCGACGCTCCACAAAGCTCAAACAGACGGGACGATTCCGATGAAACTTAGTGAACAGGTGCCATAAGGGTTCAGGATTTTATTGCACCATCTGAAAGAGCTATTCAAGAGCAACACAAAGTTTCTTTACATGATTGACCTCCGACCTCGGGTTGTCAAGCTAGAGCCGGAAGTTTGCAAAATATGCAAAGGCGAAAATCACCATAGCGAATCCCATGTCGCCTACCGGCTTGTTAACAGTATCTTTACCTTACATATACACACTTAAGTCAGTATCATGCAGTTTATTTATAATATCTTTACCTTACATATACACACTTAAGTCATTATCATGCAGTTTATTTACAATATCTTTACCTTACACATACACACTTAAGTCAAAATTTAACCCTTTCCAACATGCAGACACTTTGTGGAGCATTTGCAGCAGAAGATCGTATAAAACCTTTGTGGCAAACGGAGATATCAATAATTTTCCATATTGCAACAATGTTTCAAACTCTTTTTTTGGTTATTTGATATATATTTTTTTCGAGATTTTCCGTACTCTTGCCTGAATATTTTCAGAGTCTTTTACTGCAGATTTGTTGCATATGGGAAAGGTCTAACAATATATCTGAAAGACAACTCTTCCAAATGAGCAATTTTGTCTCTGGTTATGTTACATGTATATAATATATATAAATAGTGAAATTAAATGTCCTTTATGTCAAACTTGATAAATCACACCATATTAGAATAAAATCTTTGAACCTTTCTAACATACGTCCCATATGGGGCATATGACATTGAAAATATCTAGGCAAAACATTGGGAACTACCAATCAATGTAAGTAAAATTATTGAATAGGGTTGAAAATAGTAAAGCTAAATGAGAAAATTGCTCATAATGAGCAATCCTCCTATTGCCACCATGTTTTCAAAATTTGTTTCATGCATATATGTCAAAATGTGTCTGCAACTGTCAAAGATTTAACTTGTTTCTTGATAGAGTCAATGTTTTGTCTCAACAATAGATCAACTTTGAAAAACACTGTAAGAAAAATAGAAACCTGCTTAAAAGGAGAATATTCTCATTTAATCATTATATTACATTTAACCACCAGATGCTTTAAAAGCGAGAACGCAGCTATATTCATGCACACAGATGGAATTCTATCAGAGATGTAAACTCAAGCTTTTGTACTGGTAGATGGATTGTCATAGACATGTTCTTAGTTTGGGTCATTGACAATTTCCATCTTGTCCTCTTCTAAGGTAGCATAGGTAGAGGATCTCTCTGCACGGCCACCTGCAAATATAGAAACAAGAGGTTGAACAACATCAGCGTTGACATATCTTTTATAATAACTAGAGGTATCACTGAATTTGATGAGAACCCCCCACAAAGCGCTTTGTCACAAAACAGGGTTGTGGATAAGAGAAGATTTTTGGTGAAAGATTGACACTTTTTGACACGGGGAAACAGCCTTTATTCAGTAGAAAAAATAACCAAACAATAGGGTCATGATGGCCCTGGATCGCTCACATGAGTTATGTCAACTGTCAATCATAATAACTTCAGTCCATGAAAATAGCACACCATGAGCACGTTGTGCTAAGATGAGCTAACAATGTGAACAAATTATTTCAATGAAAGTATAATTATTGAATAAAATTGAAATCATTGTGACAAAAGGAGAAATAGCTCATGATGAGCAGTTTCTCCTTTTGACACAATGTTTTCAGCTCTATTTAATAAGTTTACTTTTACTAATAGGGATAATCCATTTCTTAACCTAGATTATTTCAAAGTCGTCTGCTGCAGATTTGTTGTATGTGGGAAAGGGTTAAGAAAACTTGAGGTTCAATTCTGATACAGTGTTGAAGATATTGTGATAAAAGGAATAATTGCTCATCGATCGTGATAAATTTCTCTCTTTCTTCACAATATTTCACATGCTGATGCTGCAGATGTGTCTAAAGTTATCTGTATTAGGGATGAGGTTATAAATGTAACATACCATCTAATTGGGAGTTCTGACCATCTCCAGCATATCTAGGATTTTCGAAGGAATTTATTGGTGCAGATGGACTCTTGGAGCTGCCCATCTTACCAGATCTGGAAGAAAAAAAGAAAGTTTCAACAAATTACTTTAACCCTAACCCAGATACAAAAATCTGCAGCAGACAAATATGAAAACACCTGGACAAAAAGAGGGCCATGATGGCCCTAGATTGCGCAACCGAGTTAAAAGTTTATATTTTTCATTTTGTAAGAGAATGAATTGTTTACAGCACTGCAACACAAAGAGGTCAATAAAGACTGGAGTGAAGAATGTAGGTGAGCATTATGAGGTTATGGGCAGGTAACTCCAGACTAACTTTGAACTATCGTTGATATTTTAGCCCTCATTAGGGGACTCTAACTCTGCGTGCACAGATGGGTTTTTTTACGCTACGCCAAGAGGATCGATTGTGTTCAAGAAGATTTAGAAACATTCCACTTTCAGAATATAGTGATAACTAACCCTTCCATTTATGGTAATGTAAAGCAGGTGAAACCTAGGGTGGGGCCAATTTTCAACGAAGATGCATACTTTGAACAATCTTGGTAGAGGATCACTTGACAATGCTACACACCACACACTCTAAGCTATAAGCCTTTTTAAATTGTCCTTTCCATTGCCATGGCAAAAAGAAAGAGTTGACGATTGACGTCCTGATGTCTGGATGTACGGACGAAGTATATCAGTCCATGAAAATAGCACACCACGAGCAATTGTGCTAAGGTGAGCTAACACTGTGAACAAATTATTTCAATGAAAGTATAATTATTGAATAAAATTGAAAACATTGTGGCAAAAGGAGAAATTACTCAAAGTCTACTGCAGAGGCGTCAAAAAGCATCTGTATGTGAGAAAATGTTAAAAGGCAATTAATTTACATAAAATTATGTATTAACATCAAATATACATGTATTTTCTACTGCCTTTGTTTGTGTAGTTGTGCCCAATGCAATGACGCTAGTAATAATTGGCATGCATCTGGTTGCCTGAAATATTTTTTCAATAGAATTTAATATATAAGACTTATACTTCTTTTAAATCTCAATTCAGAACTCTACTATTTTTCACGAATATTACCAAACAAATATGAGTTATAATACATTGGTTTCACCCTTTTCCGCATTCAACACATTTGCAAGAGAAAATCTTAAAAAATAAAGCATGCTACAGTTATGGTTCTTAGGCAGTGCGCATAAGCTACCTACAAACCAGGTTTTAAATTGATACATTGAATTTAAACTGAAAATGGCCGAAAACGAAATAACATGTAGAAAGAGAATAAACAGGAATTAGCAGGACAGCCGGCCAGAAATATGTTCCATGTATTTATCTTCTGATAACGAGGAATAAGTGAGGAACTTTAAGTGAATTTGTCAAATACGATCAAAGACCAATTTATGCAAAGCATGACTAGACAGACAGACTACTGACATGTAGGTGACATGTGATCCGTGAGTGTTTCCCTGTCTTTCAGGTAGGTAACATAATAAAGTTATACGTAGTGAATATAGTTCAAAATATTATGATCCAATTGGCTTTTTGCCGCAATGCTTTCAAAAATATTATGCTGCAGATGCATCAAAATGTGTCTGCATGTGGGTAAACATAAATTAGTCTGATAACTGTCATGGGATAATATCCAATCCAAAACAACCTGCATGATGTATATTCGTTAAAGAGTAGATTCAATCTGGAATAACCCTTTCCCACAATCAGACACTTTCTGATACCTTTGCAGCTGGCGAATTTTGAAAGTATTTTGGCAACAGGAGAAATCTTATTCAATAATTGTTCATTCATGATTAGAGATTGTTTCCATGTTTGCCTTTATTTTTTACAAGTCGTCAGCTGCAGATTTATTGTATGAGGGAAAGGGTTAAACAAATTGTACTGAATTAATTGCCTTACCTCCACAGGTAGATCCCTACAAGGATTATCAAAAACAGAAGAACACCCACTCCAGCTCCTACACCAGCCGCAACAGCCACTTGTGGCAATGATTTCTTAGCCTCTGATGGTATAGCTGTCATAAAATAAAAAATAATTATGTGAACTATTTCAGGGTGCACCTCCCTAAATCCTTTTCCACATACAAATGTATTTTATTGCATCTGCAAATGACAACTTTTGAAAACATTGTCGCAAAAGGATAAAATGGGCATAATAAGCACATTGATTAAAACAGTTTTAATTCTATTCACATGTTTTACTTTTATTAATAGAGATTTTCCATATTTTTGCCTAGACTTTTTCGTAGCGTAATTGGAAAAATTCTTCTTTTATCACAATGTATCAAAAGTCATTTAATGCAGATGTAACTAAAAGCATCTGCAGATGGGAAAGCGTTAAAATGGCCATGGATCATGTAAAGATATTTCAAGAAAAGTGAATTAAACATTACAATCAGACCAAAATATTATGCTGCATGCATATTGGATCAGACGACACTGCAAAAAAGGTTGTTTTAAATTGACCCTATAGGCTTAAATATTCTATAGAATGGATACAGTACACTTGTTAATCACTGCTGCTGTATCTCCTTTATTGACTTTAGCATTTCTGCTGTTAATACCTCACGACTTGGTACGTGACATTTGATTTGTTGAAACAAAAGTCAAGCCAGGGCTAGGCAGTCATCAGATATATGCAAGCATTTATTACTGCTCCAAAGTTTAGGTCTGGTTTTAATGAGATTGAATTACAGTGTACAGTCTACTCTTTTAATCCTCTAAAGTGTATTGAAGCTACAATATTACCTAACACCATTAACCCTGTCTCACATATAGACACATTTCGACATCTCTCTAGCAGAGAAAAATTTAATCATTGTGGCAAAAGCAGAAATTGCTTATAATGTTGAATTTCACCTTTTGCCTTTTTTCAATAGTTAAACTTTCCCTTGTAGAGAGTTACCATTTTTTGCGTAAATGTTTTCAAAGTCATCTGCTACTAATTTGTTGTGTGTTAGAAAGGGTAAACCTAATCATAACCTCTGTCTTAAACTAATTAGGGAATATCATTATCAATATGCATTGTATTGCTATGATATTTAACGGTTTCTTACATACAACACATCTGAAACAGACGACTTTGAAAACATCTAGGTAAAAATATAGAACATGTATGATTATGGAATAGAGTTGAAAACTGTGTTGCAAAAGGAGAAATTGCTTATTTCGAGTAATTTCTTCTTTTGCCTATCTGTTTTCTATAGTAGCCTGCTGCAGAGTCTGCATAAAGTGTCTGTATGTGGGAAAGGGTTAAACTTGTTTTTTGTTCACCATTATATGCACGACCTTGACAAATAACTTTTTTATAATCATATACATCTTAGCACAAGGTCAAGGTCAGCTCAATATAGCTGAGTACTACCTACCTGTACAGAGGCTGTCTGTATTCGCTCCTCTTACTGCTCCCGTATTTGCCCCTCCATGATCCCACAGTCCAGTTCCAACACATTTGATTGTTAGCAGATCTACGTTGACTTGGAAACCCGTATCGCATTTATAGTCGCACACAACGTTAAGCTTGCGTGTACATGTCCCATTCACATAACCATCATTAATTTTATCCTTGCACAGTATTTCTGAAATGTATGATAATTTTCTATTGGATAGCCCCTGACCCAGCCTCCAACAACTTTAAAACTTATTAGCTTAAGCAGTCTATGAATTTTAAGGTTTTGTCAGTTAACCCTTTTTTCTGATGCCATATGGCATCTATGGTTTTCATAATTTTGTAAGAGGTTACCTTATTGGGGAACATTTCTACCAAATTATCTTGAAAGCAAACTTATAGATTCAGTGATTTTTTAAATATTTGAATTCACTACCAAAAAGGGCCATTTATAACTCTTAAATAAATCCATCATCTTGCAGGGTTACAAAACTTGATGTTGCTTAACATTTATGCTAGTTTTTTTGCAATATTTTTAACCATATCATATAGTTGACGTAGAACAATTGGACAATGACAAAACTATATATATGCTCAGATATTTTATCAAACTAGAATGTTCTAAGGAACGCAAGTCATGTGCCACCTGTTAATATGTCTCTAAGTGAAAGTGTGACAGACAGATGGATGAACAGAAGACAGGTTTACAGCTGGAAATATTATATCAGTCCATTCTTGAGAAAAGGTACTAGTTGACTTTTGAGAACGGTGTATATCAATTTTAGCTATTGCATCCACAAAGTCTGATCAAGGTGCACACTGTTCACATACTTCTTACATAAGCTTGTTAGAAGCTTCTGTCAACTGATCTGAACAAAAACGGTTAAAAATGACAACTTTTACATTTTGGTATTGACAAAATCATATAAAACAACCGTGTTTGGTATGTTATGTACACAAGTACCTTCACAGACAGTGTTAGTCGACACGTTCCACCGACTGAAGGTTAGACAGGCTATTTTGCTATACGTTTTGGCCACTCTGTATCCTTCATCACAGATGAATCTGCAGTCCTGATTGATATCACGTGTGCACGTTGGGTGTAAAACACCGTGATCCATCTCCTGGGTCAGTGGGGGACATTTTGCTAAAATAGAGTTGTTATCTTTAAATCTTTCCAACATACAACAAATCTGCTGCAGACTTATTTAAATACATTTTGGCAAAATTAAAAATGTCTATAAAAGTATAATTGTTGAATAGAGTTTAAAAACATTGTGGCAAAAGGAGAAATTGCTCAAGGTAAACAATCTGAGAACTGAAGTTAGTTAAAGTCTGTTGTCTTGAGTGCTACTTTAATGTTACTTTAAACTATGACAAAGTAGAGTCAATAAGATTTCAAACCACTAGACGCCTATCGCCTTCAATGCTAATTCAATGTTCCTTTAAATGGTATCAAAGTAGAGAGTAAATAGCTCAAATAATTAATTAGACATCCATTGTCTTGGGTGTTACTACGTCAATGGTACAATAAATGATGCCATAGTGGATTCAATAATAGCCGAAATAGAAAGACATCTATTGCCTTTAGTGTTAGTTCTATGTAACTGTACATGGTGCCAAAGCAGATTGTCAATGAGATTAACAAGAGGGCCATGAGGCCCTGGATCGCTCACCTGAGAATGGGCTTTTTAAGACTTAACTCTTTCGGCGCCAATGGAAATATCATCAAGACAAACATTCTGACAAAGTTTCAACATGGTCAAGCCAAGAGTGTTAACAAAAATGTTCATAAGTTCGACCTAATTACCTAGTTTTTGACCGGACATGACCCAGCGTCGAACTTGGCCTAGAAATCACTAAGACAAACATTCTGACAAAGTTTCAACATGCTCAAGCCAAACATGTAGCTTCCAGAGCGTTAACAAGATTTTCCTTAAATTTAACCTAGTGAGCTAGTTTTTGACCCGACATGACCAAGTTTCGAACTTGGCCTCGATTTGATGAAGATATATGTTCTGATAAACTTTCATGAAGATTGGATGCAAAATGTTGCCTCTAGAATGTTAACAAGCAAATGTTGATGACGGACGACGGACGACGAACGACGAACGACGGACGACGGACGACCGACAAAAGGCGATCACAAAAACTCACCATGAGCACTTTGTGCTCTGGTGAGTTAAAAATCACTAGACATCTATCAACTTAAAAATAACCCAACTGTTACAATAAACAATGCCAAATTGAAGTCAATAATACCCCACATCATAAGATGTAAATTAAGTGTTACCACAATGTTACTGTACATGATGCCAAAACAGATTGTCAATAATACCCAGAATCACGATACATCGATCACCTTAACTGTGACATCAATGTGTCTTTAAATGATGCAAAAGTGGAGTCAATAAGAACCCTTATCTATAGACGTATTTTGTCTTAAATATTACATCAATGTCTCTTTAGATTTTGCAAAATTATAGACTTAATAAAACTCCGAAACATTAGAGTCAATACGACATTCAAATATGTTCACAGAAAAGTATCCCCTGACCTAATGATACAGATTTCAGTTGTCACAAAATTAATGCCATAAGGGAACTCTGTGTAAGTCTTTTGTTACACATAAGCCTTGCCCTTTCTAACAAACATAACATCTGCAGCAGACCACTTTGAAAATATCTGGGCAAAAAATAGAAAGTTTCAATAACATTTAATGAAGCCAAATTTTTTAATTAGAGTTAAAAACATTGTGGTAAAATAAAAAAATTGTTCGATTTAAGAACTTTCACTTTTGTCACAATGTATTCAAACGTCACTTGTTGCAGATTCGTAGATTCGGGTAAATGGGGAGTACTTTGGTGGGGGTTTCTATCATATCCCTTTTTGTTTGGCATAAAATGTTATTTTGAGCAATTCTCGCTTTTCCAAAATATCATAAAACGTTGTTTGTATGAGATAACAAGTTAATGTATCAATTTTTTGATATAAAGAAGGGATGTTTGTCAAACATTATGACCGCCCCGTCTATTTGGTGTTCATAGTCACTGTGACCTTGACCTTTGACTGAATGACCTCAAGGGGTCATCTACTGATCATGCCCAACCTCCATGCTAAGTTTGAGTACTGTAGGTCCAATTAATATCTAGTTATCAAATGGACACATTTTGTCTACAGACCGACCAACAGACATGTGCAAAGCAATTAATTTACGCTCCTGCTTCAAACGAGGGCATGCATATACAGTTTTCCTTACCTATACATAGTTCTTTTCCCATGAGGTTCCACTCTCCTGAAGGCTGACACACCAGTGAGCTCACTAAGGGGTTCATTTCATAACCAACATTACATGTATAATTGATACAATTGCTGTCAACCTTCAAGTTGCATGACCTGTCAAGGCTCCCATTAGCTATCGATATTGGACACAGGATTTCTGGAAAAAATGTCACTCATTAGATAGATTGATTTGATGCAAGAAGAGGGGCAAAATCTCATAAATATAATATTTTGTATTTTACAAAGTCAGATAGCCGAATAATAGTTAAACATTTCCCACATTTTGACGCATCATTAGCAGATGACATTTGAAAATATAATGGCAAAAGATAAAATTGATCCTAATTTCTCATTTTGCAACAATGTTTTCAACTCTTATAAAAATTCTTTTGTTTATAGAGATTTTCCCCATTTCATGTAGCATTCAAAGTCTTCTCCTGCAAAATTGTTGTATGTGGGAAAGGGTTAAAGGAATCTTACAGTGCTTTTAAAATAAATCAATATAAACTTAGAAAACATAAATTCCCTCGATTTACAAAATTGATGCTCATAGTCTCGTTATATTCACTTGAAATTTACCATAAACAAGTACATGCATCTTCTTCATATTTTAACATGTTTGGGTCGATAAGCAACAATGAGTTTAGTTAACGTATGGACAACATTGAAAGGGAGACCACTGTTTATTCCCTGCTCGTGTCATACCAAACACTTTAAAGCGACTGAACTCCAGATACCCAACTGTCGAAAAAAAAAATCCAATTTTAAGAAAATAAGTGTTATTTTTGTATTTGGGGCATTAAAATATAATAACTGACATATTACATACCCCTATAATCGGTGAGACTTTCTTGTTTTCGATACTTTTTCCATCGCAAATTCTACCCTGTCAGTAACGGGGTAAGTATTTTTAAATAGGAAACCCCTTCATCGGGACAATTGAAAACGACTCAAGTTCACTTTATTGATAAAAAACGATACATTTTCTACCCTGGTTTTACTTGGATAACATAAAGAATAACAATTAGGGCGAATTCGATTTTTTTTTTTTTTTTTTTTGTTCGTGCCAACTGGATTTCAGTCGCTTTAAACATGGTAATAGTTGCTTCCCTATTTGGTACTCAGGGGGCTGCGGATAGCACAATGTCTGATGTCTAAATTTTAATTTCCAGATCCACATCAAGCCCAGCCCCAACATATCAAGTTATCAAACATATAACAGTAGAATAAATTTTCACATCAAACCTTCCCAAAGAACCGCCTTAAATGTGCAGTTGTAGAATAATTGCCTCGGGTTTTGGTTTTATAGTAAATGCTTAAAAATTACAAGCAATGTTTTACATCGGAAAATATCAGAAAGTAATCTAAAAAATAATTTTAAACTGTTAAATATTTAACTGAGCCATATAACCTCCTACCTGACAGAGAGGAAAACCCTTTCATGCACAATTGAAAGAAATAATGTGTTATTTTGGGTGTGAATAAAAACAAATGAAAACAAATATTTGTATTCAACAGGCTGAATTTCTAGAAGATGCATTGGATTTTTTTTCATCCAAAATTTGTTATTGGATCATTCTCTAACTTTCAAATTATTAACGCTGTACAAATTTAAAGGTAAGATAGTTGTGCACTTGAGAGAACACCCTTTAAATGTTTAAAGGCTTGAGACCAATCAAAATAGCATTATTGTGTTACAAAAGGCATGAAGTGCAGAATTCAGTAAAATATAATATAAGAAATTTTAAAAAGAGACCTTTTGGTGGAGGTTGTCAAAAAGCAGAACATTAGTACTAGGAATTTCAACTATATTTTCACTAAGTCTTTTAAAATGCTCAGCATTTATGTCTTTTAACCGTATTTACAAAAGATTCAAAAGCTTTTGACAGAAATATGTTAACACTTGAGACCCAAATAAACCAATGAATGATGCCAGAGAACATAACATTCAAAACAAGAGGGCCATGGTCGCCCTAGATCGCTCGCCTGAATTATGCATTGTGATTGTTAATGCAAAACAAGAGGGCCAGGGTGGCCCTAGATCGCTCACCTGAATTATACAATGTCATTTCGAATGCAAGACGCATCAAGACAGTTATTCTGACAAAGATTCAACATGCTCAAGATCAAACTGCAACTTCGAGAGTGTTAACAAGATTTTCCTCCATTTGGCCAAGTGACCCATGTCTTTTTTAACTGATATATCCCATATTCGAACATGGACTAGATATCATCAAGACAAACATCCTGACAAAATATCAAGCTGCTAAAGAAAAAATGCGACCTCTAGAGTGTTAACTAGATTTGTCTTCAATTTAGCAAAGTGACCTGGTTTAGAACTTAGCCTAGTTATCCTCAAGACAATTATTCTGACAAAGTGTCAACATGCTCAAGTTCAAAATGCTTCATCCTGAGTGTTAACAAGTTTTCCCTTCAATTTGGCCTAGTGACATTGGTTTTTTAAACTGACATGACCCATAGAGGAACTTGGCCTAGAAATTATTAGGACAAACATTCTGACAAAATTTCAAGCTGGTGAAGCAACAAATGCGGCCTCTTTTGTTTATAATATTTCTTTCAATTTGGTCTTATGACCTAGTTAATGACCCAACATGACCCATACCCGAACTTGGCCTACATATAATCAAGACAAACATTCTGAAAAAGTTTCAACTTGCTCAAAGTAAAATGCGGCCTTCAGAATGTTAACAACATCTTCCTTTAATTTGGCTTAGTTTTGAACACAATATGACCCATATTAACACTTGGCCGATATATCAGTATGATAATCATTCTGACCAAATTTGAAGATGCTGAAGCAACAAATGCGACTTCTACAATGTTAATAAGATTGTCCTTCAATTTGGCCTAGTGACATAGTTTTTGAACAAACATGATCCATATTCGAACTTGGTTTATATATCAAGGCGAACGCTCTGATTAAGTTTCAGCATGCTCTAGTTTTAAATGCAGCCTCTAGAGTGTTAACACAATTTCACTTCAATTTGGCCTAGTGATCTAGTTTCTGACCCAATATGACCCAATTTCAAACCTGACCGAGATATAATTAGGATAAACATTCTAACACAATTTCAAGCTAGTGAACCAAAAAAACAATGCGGCATCTACAGTGTTAACAAGATTGTTTCCCTTTATTTGGCCTAGTGACCATATTATTTACCCGCCATCACCTTTATTCGAACTTGTCCTACATGTCATCAAGACAAACATTCTGACAAAGATTCATCATGCTCAAAGTAAAAAAGCGACCTCACAAGACCTAGTTTCGAACTTGTCCAAGATTTGATGGTGATGTATGTTCTGATAAACTGTCATGAAGATCGGATACAAAATGTAGCCTTTAGAGTGTTAGCAAGGCAATTGTTGACGACGGGCGACGACAAAATGTGATCCCAATACCTCACAATGAGCACTTCGTGTTCTGGTGAGCTTAAAAAAGGTCAACAATTTGGGTCCTCACCGAAACAGAGCAGTGTACGATAGTAACTTACCCGGAAGATGCTTTGATATAAATGAAAAATTGTTGAAAGTGGCGTCAAACACAAAACATACAAACCTTCGCAAGGATCATTATTGTCCCAGAGCAGAACATCATCAAAACCAAGCTCCATCTCTGAGGTACATGTCAGATTGGAAATACCAGCTTTGGGTTTGTAGTTTTTGATACATTTGAATTCACACTGCTGTCCTTCCAGGAGTAAACATGTGTCTGTCTCTTTAATATAGCCTGTTTGCACCAAAGATGGACATCTAGGTGCTGAAAAGAAATGAATTTATAAGTCATCAGGACCAATATCTGCTTTTTCAAAAGTCATCTGGTGCAGAGGCATCAGAAAGTATCTATATATGGGAAAAGGTTTATATAATCTATTTCAAGTCTTCGAAATATATATTTTATAAACATCGGAGAAAATATTTTGTGACATCAGAGACATATAAATACAGAGACATGTATATATATATATAATGAAATAGCTTACGTTTAAGTCGGGCTAAATTGCTAAACATTTATAGATGGACTAATGCCATCGTTCCTTTTCACCTGTGTGTATAGTTGATTTACATCAAGGTACGCCCCAGATGTGCATGTCAAATTATCCGGTGGTGTATTCTGATATATAACATGTTATCAGGGAAAACGTAAACCCATCATGAACAGGATGCAATTCTCACGGATTACAGTCATTTCATAACTTTGTCATCTCGTAACCTCTATTATTTGGTTATATCTTAACCTAATGCATGCTATTTTATAACCGCTTTTGTAATATTTTGTAACCATCAAATTTCCTGATTTAATTTTCATGAGCTAATAAAACAAAATCTAATTTGAACAGAAGTCATCATATTCATGGTATCAAGACTTTTCTACCCTTCAACTTTTTGACACAAGTTGAATTCATATACAGGTGTAAATAGATCAGGTTTCCCTACAAAATATGTACGTAAGACACATCAATTTTGTATTTCTCTTTTACACATGAAGTTTGGTACTTTTTGTATTTTGATTTGTTTACCGTGTCATTAAAACAATTGTATGAGTGTTTATGTTAGTGTGATAATTGTATGAAATTTCTATTTTAAACACTTACCAGTACAGATTAGTTCTGTTCTTATTGACAGATGATTTAAAAAGCAAAAGACCCAAGAGGGCCAGTTTCGCGCCGCTGCCATTAGGAAATAAATTAAATCACCAAAAAGCCCCGCCCCCTTGTGGCCATGTTTTTTTACCAATCACCATGGCTTGAAGGAACCTCGTAAAGTGTCACACTAGGACCATTTCTGCAGACATATTCAAAAATCGGCCAAACGGTTGGGGAGGAGAAGATTTTTAAAGATTTCACTAGGGAAGGGAAGCTTTTTAAAGTTTTCACTAAAGCCAATATAAGGCAAGCAGTCCCGCTCCCTGGCTGATATTTTAAGACCAATCAACATGGCTAGGTGGAATCCGATATAGAGTCACCAAAGGAACATTTCTACAAAATTATTTGAAAATCGGCCTGACACTTTCAGAGATGAAGTGTTTTTAAGTTTTCACTATAGCCATATAACACAAAATAGCGCTGCCCCTGGCGGCCATAGTTTTCGACCAATCAACATGGCTTGATGGAATGTGATAGAAGGTCACCCTATGAACATTTTCTACCAAATTATTTGGAAATCGATTTTAAACTTTCGGAGAAGAAGTTTTCGACCAATCAACATGGCTTGATGGAATCTGTTAGAAAGTCATCTAAGGAACATTTCTACAAGAATTTTAAAGTTTTTTCTTCCGGTTGCCATGGAAACCAGAATTTTGGATAGATTTAAAAACAATATGAAGTAATTTCTAAGAGGACATTGAGAGGGTGCTTCCTATAACGTTTCATCCCAATTGGCCAAGTGGTTAGGGACGGGAAGTCATTTAAAGCAAAAGGTTGATGCACGCACGCACGACGGACAATTCGCCATGACATAAGCTCAGTTGAAAACATTGTGTAATAAGGTGCAATTGCTCATGTTCGGCACCTTTTGCCACAATGCATCAAAAGGCTTCTATTTAGTATTATTACCATTATCACATGTCTTGTCATCCCGGAGAAGATCACTGTAGAGTGGACACCCACAAGAATGGCCGTCTGGTATAGGATAACAGAAATCACTACATCCTCCATTATTTCTTACACAGGCAATATTGACTTAAAATGTAAAATACAATAATAATTATGATTTAAATTTGTTATCTTTTACAGTTTGCAGATGCAATTTGATGCAGCTGATGAATTTTGAAAACATTGTGTCAAAATGAGGAAAAATCTCATAATGAGCACTTTCTTTTTTCAAAAATATTTTCATTTCTTTCCATTAATAATACTTTCATTTATTCATAAAGATTGTTTATATTTGTTATAGATGTTTTCAAAGCCGTCTGCTGTAGGTCAGATTACATGAATATTGTTGAAAACATTGCGTCTGCTGCAGTTGTGTCAGTATGTGGGAGGATTAAGTCTTGCTTGTCGCCAATAGATTCTGATGTTCAATACTTGATATACCACACATGAGGCTGGAGTACACAAACATTTATGAGCTTCATCTAGAAATAAAAGGTTTTGTCACATCTGCGTATAGTAAAGACTCGGGTGTGGATATGCATACACATGGTTCCGCCCGAGTCCTCACTTTTCGCATACATTCAAAACAGTCATTGATGAAAAACAAGAGGTTTAGCCCATCTGATAATTTTCTTATACACCTGAATGTTTTAAAACCCTTTCCCACATACAACAATTCTGCAGCAGACAACTTGGAGAATATATGGAGAAATTATTGATATGATAAAAGGTTATCTAAGGAATGGTTCTGCTTCTTGAAGATATTTACTTTACATAAGTATCATTTAGTCAACTTAATCTAAAGCTATTTATATTTTATATAATTTTCGTACTCTGGTGCAAAATTGAAGAGCATTTTACCACAATCAGTACAAACTAGCAAAATATTTTTAAAATTAAAAGTTGATATTGAAGGTGTAAATCTACTGATGTTCATAACTATATGCCCTGAAGTTTCTCAACCATAATTTAAATATATCATCTATTAACTAGAATGTACTGTATACTGAGTTTCACAACTCAATTCTACAGCATTAATGTGTTGGTTACATACATGTACATACATGTAGTGTCATCAATGTTAACTATGCATCATTACTAATGTGACTTATTGTTAGATTTGATAATTTGCACCAAAAATATCCTTTGTGTTAATAGTGTAAATCTTGTATATAAACACACTTTTATATTGCACATATATTAAAGTTCTACATGGAAGATTGGGCCTGCGCTAATGTGTAATCTTTTTCAAAATACTTTAAAATATTTTTATTATCATTATTATTATTATTATTATATTATTATTATTATTATTATTATTATTATTATTATTATCATTATTATTATTATTATTATCCCATATTACATACTTGGTATTTGATCCGTCTTCCCTGATATATAGACATCTAAGTCTTGTACTGCACCAAGACTGTGTTCAGGTCCAAACTCTGTTTCATCACTAATGTTATCTACTTTAATCTTCTTTATTTTGCTGTAAAAAGACAAATTAAAACCTTTCCCATGACCAACAAATATGCAGCGGACATCTTTGAAAAGATCTAAGCAAACGCATGGGAAATATCTATAAATAAATAAGTAGAAATTACACATGAGCAATTTTTCAAGTTTGCGAAAATTTCCCCAAAAGTTGAATGCTGCAGAGGCGTCAGAAAGTCTCTATATGTGACAAAATGAAATTTATTATCCTTGTTGTGACAGAAAGCATTTGGCTCATGAAATGTGACATTATATCAACCTTTCCTCGAAACATCCCAAAGCAGACCGCTTTACCCTTTTCAAAAGTTGATTGCTGAAGATGTGTCAAAAAAAACCAATCCATAGGGCATCTGCTTTCAGTGGAGATGCTGATAATCTTGCATATCAAGAGCCTGACCAGGCTCTACACTAATTCTTAATTATTCGCAGAAACACATGCAGGAGGCATCGCTATGTAAAAGAGATCATTGTTAATATAGAATCGTCGGACACCAACAGTTGTTAACTTCGCTATGCTCCAACATCACCCGTGGGAGTTTTCACTACCGTTTCGCCGTTTTGCTATATAGGCAATGTTGTTTCTGATTGGATGCAGCACAAGTATGTACTGAACCAAACAGCCAATCATATCCCTCGTAATAAAACTATTATTAGAGGTTCACCTTACAAAATGGGAAAGTCATGTGAAATTGATTTTACCTTTGAGTGGGAAATGTTTAAAATTGACAAGTTGCGTGGGTTCAAGAAAGATGATGTTTGTGCATTGAAAAGATTAAGAGATGTGTTTTTATCAGTGAAGACAGGCGATGGGAAATAAATGTGTTAACACACATTTCAATTTTATTTGTACACACGTGGGGCCTGGTTAGCTCATTCGAAAGACTACTTGTCCTGAAAGCGAGAGGTACCCGCTTTACGCACAAGACTGGCTGCATATTTTTATCTGCCTATGACATGACAATCCTTGATTTCTGGTATAAAGATCAGTTAATATGAAATCGTACTGCTCTTAGCTGCATTTTAATTCCAAACCTTGGTAATGTTTAGCTTTTAAAGAAGATAAACAGAACACACATTTATGATCCGTGTGCGCATCCATTGTTCCATGTGTCTCCACAAAGGAGAGTATTAGAAATGTAAGCGTCATTTCGTTTAGTTTATGTGTATTCAACTCTGTTCTGTCAAAAAAGCAAATCCTAAAGATGATGTTCGAGCATAGCGGAGTCAACAACCTAGAGTGTTCGACGATACCAATTGTGTTGATTGCAATAATTCGTTAACTCTTTCACACATACATCAAATATGCATGCAGAAGATAACATTTGATACATGTTGTCAAAAAGATGGAATCTATCTATAAATGAAAGAACAAGTATAGCATAAAATTGAAATCATTGTTGCAACAGGAGAAATAGCTGATTGTGCATTTTCTTTTCTTGCCGCAATGTTTTCTTTATGTGAAATAGGGTTAAGACTGTTCAAAGAAACATTTATGCTGCCTGCCAATATGTTAGTAAGTGGAAGAATGAAAGTCAGAGGGATAAACGGATTGATAGTCAACAGAGAAGTGATCCCTAGATGTGTCCAAGTCAACACAGAGGGATAAACGGATTGATAGTTAACAGAGAAGTGATCCCTAAACGTGTCCTAGTCAATACAGAGGGATAAACGGATTGATAGTCAACAGAGAAGTGATCCCTAGATGTGTCTCAATCAATACAGAGGGATAAACAGATTGATAGTCAACAGAGAAGTGATCCCTAGATGTGTCCCAGTCAATACAGAGGGATAAACGGATTGATAGTCAACAGAGAAGTGATCCATAGATGTGTCCCTGTCAATACATAGGGATAAACGGATTGATAGTCAACAGAAAAGTGATTTCTAGATGTGTCCTAGTCAATACAGATGGATAAACGAAGTGATCCCTAGATGTTTCCCAGTCAATACAGGCAACATGAAACGAACATAACTCGCTAAGTACAAATTACTACTCAGCAAACTCTCCAGTTCAAACGATGTTTATGTTTCCGGGCCTTTTTCTAGGCATCCAATATCTGACCCATTCCCAATAGCAAACGTCTTAACAATTATGCAGAATTCCCGATTTTGTCATGTTAACCCCCCTTTTTTATTCCTAATTAAACAATAATAGCGATTAATTTTCCCAAATAAGAGACCATATTTGTTATCCCAAAATGCCAAGAAAAATGCCTGGTTTTCTAAAATGATACGCTGTAGAATATGATGATAGTAATTTTGTAAACATACATATTATTCCATCCACTATAAAACAGGTATCCGTCAACAAATTGCAAGCCCATCGGATGTGATCCAACATCTTTTAGAATCTCTACAACATTTTGTCCGTCTAGGTCACATGACTTAATTGTGTCTTGCAAACCATCTGTCCAAAATAATCGATCATCTGCAATGACAAAATGTTTGACGTTCTGATTTACATTTTCTTATACATTTATTTTGACTTTCAAAAGAAAACAATTTCTCTGGAAATTGCATCCTGCCAAGTTCCAGATCAGTGTTAACCTTCTTGCAGTATGATAAGAGATATTTTGTTCGCCATCAAGTGGTACAAACATTCTAGAAATGGTTCATGAAAATACAGACCACAGCCAACAATTCAAGACTAGTGTGTCACTTGATCATTATAGCCATTAACCTTTTCCCACAAACAAAAACTCACAAATCACATCTCGGCAAAGATATGAAAAATATCTATAAACGAAAGTGCAATTATTAACATATAATAGTGGCAAAAAGAAAAATTGCTAATTTTTGTTAGGAATCTAGAACTAAAAGTATACTCTACATTCCTGTTTTTGCCAAGATGTTTTCAAAGTTGTCTGCTGCAATTTTTGTTTTAATGTTCCAAAGAATTAGTGTTTAGAATTATATTACAAAAAGGCCTATATGACTCTTGATTGCTTACCTAAAATAATTATGCAATGTGATTTGTAATGTCAATTACAATACCTCATTTTGTGTTTCGAAAAGTCAACATGGCTATTTGTAATTTTGTAGAGGGTTACCAAAGGAACATTTCTACAAAATTATTTAATATTTGCAGAAGAAGATGCTAAAGTATTTACTAAAGCCATATTTGGCAAAAGAGCCACACCCCTGGCGGCCATACTTTTCGCCCAGTTAACATGGCTTGATCAAATCTGATAGAGGATCACCCAAGGAATATTTCTCCAAATATTTTAGGAAATAGGCCAAATGTTTTCAGAAGAAGATTTATTAAGGTTTTAACTAAAGCCATATTAGGCAAAAAAGCCCCGCCCCTGGCGGCCATGCTGTTTTTACCATTCAACATGGTTTGAAGGAATCTAAAAGAGTATCATCAAAGGAACATTTCAACAAGTATTTAGGAAAATCAGCCAGATACTTTCAGAAATAGTTTCTTTAAGTTGTCTCGATAGCCATATAAGTCAAAACGGCCCCGCCCCCTGGCGGCCATGTTTTTAGACATATAATATGGAATCTAAAAGAGGGTCACCCAAGGATCATTTCTGCATTTTGTTGCAAATCTGCCAGATACTTTCGGAGGAAGATATGTTTTCAAAATTTACACTAAAGCCATAAATGGCACAACTCCCCCCTCCCTGACGGCCATGTTTTTCAACCAATTATCATGGCTTGAAGAGAGACTATTTATCTTAATTCTATTTGAAATTCGGACAACCCGTTTTGGAGGAGAAATTTAAAAAAAATGTTCCCGTTGTCATTGACATTGAAACCAGAATTATGCATAGATTCAACACATTTGAAGGAACTTTGGTGAAGACATTGAGAGGATGCTTGCTCTGAAGTTTCATCCATATTCACCCATTTGTTACAGACGAGAAATATTGACATAGGACGAAAGCAATAACTCACATTGAGCACTTCGCGATCAGATGGTGTTTTTCTAATTGAAATACAATATATATATATATATATATATATATATATATATATATATATATCCATATATCATCATTATAAATTATGCTTTAAATTGCCAGTTTATGTAAACCGGTAGATTAATACGTTTATTTTTGCATATGTTTAGTTTTATAAAACAAACTATCTATGAAAATCCTACTAAACTAGAAAAAAATTTGTATTGTTTTGCTTATGTTTTTACCTTCAGTAATATTTGGAATGTTGTTCCTTTGAGAATCAAAATTGTGAGCCAAAAGTTCAAAGACAGTCCACTAGTTACCAACAACTCTATATATATGAAGTTTTTATTGTTCAATCAATGTTTTCTAAAACCATTAACCCTCTCTTTTATACAGATGCTCTCCGACGCATCTACCGCAGACGGCTTTTCAAAATATTGTGACAAAAGGAGGAGTTGCTCATAAGGAGCAATATCTCAATTTGCCACAATGTTATTCAACTCTATTCTAAATTAAACCTCTCTATATGGATATTTTCCATATTTTCTTCCAGATGATTTCAAAGTTGTCTACTTTTGTCACAATGTTTTAAAAAAAGTCGCCTATTTGATAATATATCTCTAATTTATGAAGATTTTTCATGGTTTTGTGAATATGTTTTCAAGGTCTTCTGCTGCAGATTTGTTGTATAGTTATGTTAAGTTAATTGTTTGTTATTGTCAGCTATTTCTGACTATGAGACATTTTTGTCTTGAACACATTTTACTCCAGGCTCAAGCTTTGGTACCATTAGTTAACTATCAGAACAGACCCCACTGTCATCTCTAGGATGCAAACATTCAACCTCCGTCTACCGAAGCGGATGCCTTAAACACTAGACTATCGGGATGGAAGTGTGTGTGAGAGGGTTCTAAGACAGTAGGCAGTCAGATAAAACATACTTATATAATCTATAGCAAGTCCATTTGGCTCAATAGCTCCCTCAATTTCAAGGTCAACCCAATCACTTCCATCCATATTCACACGAAATAGTCCTGGAAAATCTCCATGGTCTGTGAAAAACAGGTACCTGGAAATATACAATTCGGATAATATTACTTTTATAGAGTTATCTGCTTGGATATGTTCTGAGACAAATATTATAACTTATGTAGAAACTTGAAAAAGAAATTTTGATTGTAAACATTAAAGCAAATTCAGACATAATTAAGATGTTATAAAGAAGATAATTATAAAACTGTTTAATTTCCAGATGTTAATGTTTTGTTCCTCAGATATGTTGTAAAAACAGATGAATATAATAAACAAGAGGACCATGATAGATCTATATTGCACACCTGATTTAATAGAACTTCAATAGTATAATCCTAAATATATAAATGTACATATAAGGTACATATAAGGTAAATAATCCCTGCCCCCTGGTGGCCATGTTTTTTTTAACAATTATCAGAATAATCTGAACAATCTTAGTAGTGGGTGACTCAAGGAACATTTGTTTCAAATTTGTTTTTAATCCACCTCTTACTTTGAACAATTTTGGTAGAGGGTCACACAAGACACATTTTTGTCAAATTATTTTCAATCGGGTCAGTCCTCTGGATAAGAAGAATTTTTTCAAGTTTTCTTCTGGTGCTATGGCAACCAGAGTTTTTGGTGGGATTCAATTATTTGAACACCTTTGAATGAAACCAGCTATGAAACATTTCTGTTAAAGTATCTTCAAATTGGTGTATAGGTTTAGGAAATGAAGTTGTTTGTAAGAAAATGTGAATGGATGATGATTGATGACAATAGGTCACCCCGTCCTTTGTGCTAAGGTGAGCCAAAAATAAGCACTTACCCTTTGGTAGGATGTAGTACAATAGCACGTGGTAAGTGTGCACCGGTGTAGATAATAGAGTGTTGTCCCTGCATATCAAGACTTCCAATAAAACTGTCATAGTAGTAGGAAGCCCAAAAACTGTGGGCCGAGTAATAGACAAGCTTGGATGATGGGTCATAGGCAAATCTATCTGGGTAACTGTATGCTGAAAGCGAAACATTAAAGTATATAATTGCAGAGTTTAGTATTTATTTTTCTTAAACCAATCCCTCTTTTGAGAATCCACAACATAAGGTTTAACCCTTTCCCACTTACATCAATTCTGCAGCAGACAACTTTGAAAACATATTTTCAAACAAGAGGGCCATACTCGGCTGAATTATGTAATGTGAGTTGTCATGTCAACCAAAAATACTCATCTTGCGGTCAGTTAAACTTATCAAGAGGCCCAAGAGGACCAGTATAGCTCCATTATCACAGAGCGAAAACCCTACACCATATGTTGTCTGTTGCTTGTCAAGTTATATGATTTAGAAGGTCACTAAAGAAATGTTTATGTACCAGATAGTATTTAACAATATGAATTTATAAGTCTCTATGTAAAACAGGTGACTCCAAGGGCAGGGCACATTTTAACCCCAGGGGTAGACCAAAGTACTCATCAAATATCTAAGCTCTAGGCCTACCGGTTTCAGCCAAGAAAATGTTCAAAGTTGTTCCCTATATATTTCTATGTAAAACAAGTGACCCCCTGTGTGGGACCATGATCTGGAGGTCACGGGTTCGATACCCGGTTGCGGCGACATTCTATTGGGCGATTTTTCTATCGCCTCTCACCTCTGATCTATGTGAGAAAGTAGTCAGTGGCTTCGAAAGAATGTTGTGTAAGTACTGGTGTAGGAAAGCCAGGAAAACATGGGTAGGTGCACTGACCGCCGTGATATGACCAAAGCTGTTGAAAGCGGCGTTAAACTCCAAACAAACAAACAAACAAACTGTGTGGGACCAATGTTGACCCTTAAGGTATAATTCGAACATTATTGGTAAAAGACCACCAGGCAATGTTACACACCAAATATCTTAGCTCTAGGCCTTTCGGTTTAAGACGAGATGATTTTCAAAGTGTTTCCTTATATATCTGTACATATAGTATATGTAAAACATGTGACCAAAGGGTGGGGCCAATTTTGACCCAGACGCATAATGTGAAAATCCTGTGTAAAGGACCACTAGACAATGCTACACACAAACTATCTAGGCTTTAGGTCTTTCAGTTTCAGACAAGAAGATGTTCAAAGTTTTTCTCTATATATCTCTATGTAAAACAGGTGACCCCCAGGGCGGGGTCAAGTTAAACCCCAGGGACATACTTTGAGTAAGCTTCGTATAGGACTACAAGACATACGTATTTTTTCTTTCGGTTGCAATGGCAACCAGAGTTCTGCATGGAAATAATTTCTTTGAACAACTTTGAAAGAGGATCACGCAAGGATCATTCATTATAAGCTAACTCAAAATCCATACAGTAGTTTAGGAGGAGCTGTCATTAAAAGAAATTGTTGATGACGGCCGTTCAGAAATCCAGACCTATTGACGACGGAGGATGGACATTTGAAAAACAATGTGGAAAAGTAGAAACTGATCTACAGATCGGAATAATGCGAACAATCTCTAAAAAATGTCACCTATCGAACCTTTTTGCCAAATTATTTTCAAAATAAACCAGTACCTTAGTTCAAGAAGATTGTTTGAGTTTTCACTATACAAACATATTAGGACGGCCAAGTTTTTCAATGGATTGGATTAATATTCACAATCTTAGTAGAAGGACCGTTACACAAGAAAACATTGTGTCAAATTATATCAAACTCTGACTAGTACAAGAATATTTGTAAGGTTTTAACTATATACTAGTATATATACAAATATATGGAAAACAATCCCATCCTCTGTGGTGGCCATGTTTTTCATCAGATCAAAGTATTTCAAAAATCTTGGTAAAGGGTCACCCGGGTCACCCAAGGAAAATTTGGGCCAAATTATTTCAAATATGGCCAGTAGAAGAAGATTTTTAAGGTTAACACTATATGTATATGGAAAACAAGCCCATCCTCTGGTGGCAAGGTTTTTCACCGTCTCGGAATAATTTCAACAATCTCAGAAGAGGGTCACCAAAATAACATGTGTGCCAAATTATTTTCTTATCAGGCCAGTACTTTTGGAAAAAAGGATTTTTTTCAAAGTTTTAGATTTAAATAGAAAGAAAACAAGATCAACCGTCTGGTTTGTAAGGAATCAAATTTGAACAGTCTTGTTAGAGGGTTCTCATGTGAAAAATAATTTTCGTTTTAGCATTTTTAAGAAAAAACATTGTTATATGTTTGGCATTTTCCCCTTTTTCTGATTTAGAAGCAACCAAGGTTTAACATGGAATTAAATTCTTTGAACAACCACGGAAGAGTACCACCTAGGAACATTTCTGTGAAATTATTTTGAAATTAGTTCATGGGTTAAGAAGGATCTTATGAAAATACAGACAGACGATGCGTGATTACAAAAGCTCACCCAAAACTTTGTGCTTAGGTGAGCTAATAAAGGGAAAATATTCCCAAGATATTACACAAGTTGGAAAATGAACCAAGAAGTATGATGGCATATTACTGCAGTAATATAACCTGTTCATGTTTTGTATAACATTAACAGGTTATTTAATTAAGGATTGCGAATTTCACTAAAGAAGTAACATAATAACTGGTTAACTAGATAAGATTCGTGTAACCACTTATTTGATAATCTCGGAACGTAAGCATAAAAAAAAGGCTTGAAAATTCAAAGAACTGCCATACGTTTTCCTTTTCGTGTAAACACACACAGGTTATCAAGTTATGGTTTGCGAATTCCACTTTTAATTAAAATAATAATTAGTTAACTAGATCAGATTCGTGTTACAAGATAACAAGTTGTATAAATCTGTTTATATTTGACTAACGACACGAATCTGATCTAGTTTACCACCTAATAAGTAAAATAATAACTGGTTTACTAGATAAGATTCGTGTAACCAGTTATCCAGTTGTTTAAATCGATAACTTGCAACAATAATATTATCTAGTTAACCAGTTATTATGTTACTTAACTAGTTAACGTAACTGTTTAACTAGATGATATTCGTGTTACCAGATATCCAGTTGTATGAATCGATAAGTGGCAACACATTATCTAGTTAACCATTTAAGTTAACTAGTTAAGTAAAAAAATAACAGTGTAACCATGGTGCACATTTTTCAAATTAAAATGTTATCAAATAACAAAGGTTGCAATGCCTTCCTCAGATAAGACCATTCTCATTCATTTTTGAACGACGTGAGAAGACACAATCTTACCGCCATTTCAAAAGACACAAACTGGGAGAAATTGGGGTCTGTGATATTATGCAAAGTCTTATTATTGCCAACACAGTGGTAACAACAATCTTATCTAGTTAACCAGTTATTATGTGACATAATATGTAGTTAACTAGATAGCATTTCAGTTGTAAGTTAATGGGCGAATAAATCTATTTATTGATAACTGGCAACACGAATCTTATCAACCTATAAGTGTTGTACAGTTGGAATGAAAAGGTAACGTGTGGCAGTTATGTGCACTTTCAAGCCTGTTTTTAGTCTTACATGTTGTGAATATTAACTAAGTGGTAACACGAATATTATCTAGTTTACCAGTTATTATATTACTTATTAAGTGGAATTCGCAAACCTTAACTAGACAATTTGTTAATAGTGTACACAACGTTAACAGGTTATCTTACGGCAGTAATATGCCAACTTAAAACAGATATACATTGTATCAGAAAAAGTTACATAAACTATAAAACTAACAATCTACTGATCTGAATTTAGAGGTGCCATTGAGATAGATTCCAACAATGTCTCCCAAAGCGTTGTTGGTTGTGTAAATCATCTTCTGGTTCCAGTCATACATGATACCAGTCGGAGTATTCAGCTTTGGTGCCCTGTAATGATGGGTAACCTTTAACCTTTAACCTTTCCCACATACAGCAAATATGCAGCAGACAACTTCTTTAAAGAAAATCTTTTTAAATGAAAGTATAATAATTGAATGGAAATTAAATCTTTGTGGCAACAGAGGAAATTGCTCAGAACGTGTCTATATGTTCGAAAGATTACCTGATATGGACAACTGTTGAAGCCCTAGGCAGAAAATGTTTTGAAAACTAATTGGAAAAAAAGAAGAAACTGCTAAGTTACATGAGGAATTTCTTCCAATGTTGAGATATCACAATAAATTCCTCAGAAATTTTACAAGGTAGATGCAACTTAAATGTCATATCAAGTTCATGTAATTCTAATCATAAATTTTAATATTATATGCCAATATTAGGCTTTCAAGTTGACAAAAGTATAATACTTTGATGAAATGGAAAACAAATATTAAATGGAAAGTATAATTTTTACACTTTCCTACATACAGAAGCTTCCTGACGCTTCTGCAGCAGATGAATTTTAAAAACATGGTGGTAAAGGCGGAATTTCTCCTTTTGCTACAATGTTTTCAATTATTAAACCTTCCCTTAATACATATATTTTCCTAAAAATGGTCTAGATGTTTTCAGTTGTATGCTGAAGATAATAAGGTATGAGGGATAGACTAGCATCATGGAAATATTTGTTCCCCACATTACTTGCAGAAATTGTGTGTTGCAGAGGTGTCAACAATGGAAAAAGATGATATATAATCAATTACTACTAAGTTATAAATAATATTAATATTTTCTTACAGTTTTAAAGATGCTTACCGAGATGGCTGGAATGTTATCTTCTGCATAATGATTTGGTCTATGTCGGAAAGAGATAATCTGCCATAACACTTTTGAGAGTTTTAAACTTCTTGAATCTTACATGCCAGTTACAACACATCTCCCCTCATTTACAGCAGACAACTTTTGAAAACTGTGCTATTTAATTCTTAGCCACAATGTTTTAAACTATATTATAATATTGTTCAATTTTATCAATTTTATTCAGGCAAGTCGGCACATAAGTACCATTGGCCATTTACAAGTATATACACGTGAAGAATATGGCTCAATGACGTAAAATACATTACAATTACATAATTTATATACATGAATACAAAAGAAGAAAAATTAGTTATAATATTTCAGATAAGTACTATTATGTTTAGATAACCAAGAATCATTTTCAATGAATACAATTGGCAAATAATTCTTAGTTATTACTAAACACCATATTTTGATTAATACAATATTCTCTATACTCAGACGCTTTTGAAATATAATTTGCAATATTCATTTGAACTTTTTTACTTTTTGAAGATAATAAGTTAATAAATCGAGAAATAGAAGGCCATGAATTTGATATATATTGTGTACGTATGTTTCTATAATTCAAACATACAAGAAGAAAATGATATTCGGATTCTAAAACCTTTTGTTACTCATACATAGAGATTTTCCATACTTTTCCAAGATGTATTCAAATTCAATACCTTCAGAATTTTGTTTCTGAAAAGGGTTTAAGTTTATCTACTTACTTAATTCCAATTAGATGCATTGAATCAGTCAGGTCAATTTGAAAAATCGCATTATATGATTCATCGCTGATCAAAATAAAGTTATCCTGAACTGGAGCTGGAAAACAAACAGAATCATATTTATTACATGCTTTCTTGTGAATTTTTAATATTTATTATATTTTGAGCGAAAAGTGCAGAGAGAGCTATTGTGATCACACAACATCCGTTGCCGTCTGTCCATCCGTCTGTTTGTTTGTCTGTCTGTACGTCTGGTTGTCTGTCTGTTCACATATTTAGCAAAACAATGCTATATACAAGTAACAGTGGATTGTATCCTGATTAACTCACTGTTTCAGATAGTTAAGTATTAACCCTTTCCTCCATACAGACGCTTTCTGACGCCTCTGCAGAACACACATTTTGAAAACATTAGGCGAAAAGGAGTAATTGCTCTTGCGCAACTCCTCACTTAGCCACATTGCTTTCAACTTTATTCAAAAATGCTTTTTCATTTATAGAGTTTCCATATGTTTCCCTTTATGTATTCAAAATTCGTCTGCTGTTGATGCATCATTATACATTTAAAGGAGAGAAAGGATTAACAGGTAAATCTGCACAATAAATCTTAATTGATTATTTTACCTCGGTTTAACCCATCGCAAAACAAAGCTGCAGCCGACCACTTTGAAAACTTCCTTGCAAAAAAAGAGGAAAAATCGCCATGATATTACTCTATGCATACAAGGAAAACGAGCATCGTACCCTGCTTATCAACAGATTAAAATTATTGAACATTCTTTGTTGAGGGAAAGAACTTTCGGACAACTTATAGGAGTAATCTTGATAGAGGAGTACCCAAGAAACATTTTTGCATTTTTTTTTTCGAATCTTGCCAGTACTTTTGGACAAGATGATTTTTAAAGCTTTCAGTACATATACATATAAGTAAAATATGCTCCACCTCCTGGTGGTCATGTTTTTCAACGGATCGAAAAATATGAGCACTGTTGGTCGAAGTCCACCCAAGGAACATTTGAACACATTTATATAACAATCTGGCAAGTACTTTTGGACAAGAAGACTTTGAAAGTTCTGACTATATATACATTTAAGAATAACATGCTCCGTCCCCTGGCGGACATGATTTCCAAGATGGTTTTAAAACATTTCAGCTCCATGTTTTTCAATGTATCAAAGTCATTTGGACAATTTCAATAGAGGGTCACCCAAGGAAAATCTGTGTCAAATCAATTTCAAAATGGGCAATTCTTTTGGACTAGAAGATATTTAAGTTTTCACTATTTAAACATATCATGAAAATAAGCTATGGGCAATGTTTTTCAACGGATCAGAATAATTTGAACAATCTTGATAGAGGGTCATCAAAGGAACATTATTGCCAAATTATTTTCAAATATTGCCAGTTGTTTTGGACAAGAAGATTTTTGCACTTATAAGAAACTCAAGCACCCGCCCCCTGGGAACCATTTTTTTCGACGGATCGGAATACTTTTAACAATCTTGGTACAGTGTCACCCAACGAACAATTGTGACCTTATTTTTATAAAAATGGCCAGAAGTTTTGAAAAAAAAAGAATATTTAAGTTTTTTATTTCCGTTTCCATGGCAACCAGAGTTCGGCATGGAATTCAATTTTTTGAAAAACTTTGAAAAGCAATCACGCAGGGTACTACCTCTTTAACGTTTTAACAAAATTGGCAAAGCGGTTAAGGAGAAGATGTCGTTTGCAACAAAATGTTGAAGGACGACGGACAAAGACCGGTCACAATAGCTCACCATTAATCTCTGACTCAGGTGAGCTAAAAATAATACCAATTATCATGGAAAAGTGCTTGTCTGATTTCAAGATGATTTCGTAGAAATATTTCTTGATATGATCATCTACATAGATCTGTTCAAGCCGCATTTTTAGTTGAAAACTTACAACAAGCAACATCAGAAAGCGAGTAATTTTACTAAACTATTCAAACTCATTCTGAAAAATTGTTTCTCTGATTTCAAGATAAATTTGTTGAAATCTTCCTTAAATAATAAAAGTTCATAAGTCCTATTGATTGTTGTAAAAGAAGAAAATTCTCATTTTAAGCATTTTTTCCTTTTGCCCCTTTTTTTCAACTCTTTTCATTAATGATATTTTTATTGAGGGAGATTTTCCATATTCTTGCCTAAATATTTTCTAAGTGTGTTGAAGACTAAACTCCTTGCAATTCCCCTTCCCCCACCCCAATTTTGTTATCAAATGCTCCCTGTTATTAGCAGTTACCCATTTGCTTCTCTTCCATCACTCTGATGATTAATTTAGGTTAATCTTGGCCATCTTCTTATTTAAAAGATTGGCTTACTTACTTGATTCACAGTGGGTAGCATTAATAGCGTTGAATCCCATAAAGCAGGCACAGGCAGCCTTACTGGTGTCAGTGCTGTTCGTGTAACATATATGTTCACATCCACCATTAAAATCCACACTTGTACGTCCGCACGGATCTGAAAGGTAAAGGAATAGTAGATTAACTATTTCAAGCATACAACAAATCTGCAGCGAAAGACTTTGAAAACATCTAAGCAAAAACATGGAAACTCTCTAAAATTGAAACAAAAGGTCCATGATGGTCCTATATCGCTCACCAGATTTAACAAAACTTACATAGCTTTCAATATTTATGTTCTATTCTATTTGAACCATTTCATTACCTGAGCATCACAGGAGTGAACGATTAACAGTCATGTGATCAGACCTCAGAATGTACATGACGGTCATATAGTTCAGACCAGGGATAAATATTGAAAATTTAATCTAAGAAAATAAAAGTTATTAAGTGATATTGAGAGATATTTCTTAAATCATATGTTGTGTATTTTTGTGATATACAAGGATTTAGTAAAGAAGTAGACGGATTTCAAGTTATTAAGGATTATCGGCGTTGTGAGAAATTTCAATTGTTCACAACAAAGCCCGATAAGCTAATGTGGCTTCTGCAAACAAAACCACTTATCTACTTCAAATCACGGAAGTAGGTAATTGACAGAGTGCATTGGAACTCAATTCCGATGAAAATACGTCCGTAGAAGGTGCAACTCTTCAGGTTAATCGGTCTCAGACCGCTGGAGTAGCAAACACTTTTCGAAAAAGTATAGGGTAACCCATTCGAGGGCCCCCACCAAGACACTGGTACATCTGAGCAATAGTGATATATAGCACTAAGTTGCATCATGGGATCGCGCACACGGAGTCGATTTTCCCGGATGTAAGCAAAGCCAAAAAGAGTAAGTATCTAATAGCGCCAAATTAAACAAATTCAGGAGCTGATTATGCAGCACAGCAGAAAGGTCATGACACTTATGGGAAAAGTGGACAAGCTAACGAAGATAGTCTCGCCATCAACACGAAATGATAAGTTGTTTGAAATTGTTTCCCACAGTGATGAGGATGTTGAGTCGATTAGAGACGGCGAATCCGACGAATTCGTATGTGTGAAAAGGAGCAAGAAAAAATGAGCGAAATCAGCCAGATGCTTTTGAAAATGGGTGGGAGCTTCGAAAGGCTTGACCATTTCGGGGAAAAGATCGACAAGAACTAGGCAGACATGGTTGATTCAAGCATAATTTTAAAGCATTCTATTGATAGAAAGCTTGCAGGAAGTCTGTGCGAAGTACGGTAGCGATCCAAAATCTGCCAATACCGTACCGTTCCAAAGGCAAACAAATATAGTTGGGTGAGTTACTCCCTGTATAAGAATATTAAAGACAAAAATACGAAAAGTTCCGAGTCATCCAAGGCTATTTGCCAGTAGTAAGAAATAACAAAAAGAGGGATTACCTGGGATATGTAATCGGAAACAAACACCAACAATCCCAACTAAATCAATAAACTGTCAACGAGGGGTCATTTTTATGGAAAAAAACCGGCAGAGACAACAATCAATCAGACAATAGAGTTGGAAGATAGAAATATACCAGTAAGTTAAATTTTCCAAATGTTAATTAATATGCCTAAACAATTCGAAGCTGGTAAAGTAAAAGGCTTTTATCAATCATGGGCGAACAAGTTATAAATATATTCTAGACATCGTTCAGTACGGTTATGATTAAGAATCAAAACCTGTGATAATCATCCACCCACCTGAAGGTTTTGAGAAAAACACGACACGCCCATTATTTCAAATTTGAAACATAGTCTAGAAAATAAGAGTGAGATTGAACAGGTTCACCATGAAGAAGGGGAAGTTATCTAAAATATATTCATTAGGCCCATACAGGATGGTACATACAGACTGGTTCTATATTAAAACAAATAATGAACGAACATATGGAAAAATACGTTTCAAAATGGAATTTTAGTGATGAAAGGTTATATATTTCACAAAAAAATATTTTGAAAATATTTAGAGAAAAGGAGAAGAATAATTTCAAAATGCCTTCTTCTCACATAGTTTATTCACTCGCATCATCAATAATTTACATGCGTATGGGTATATATCCCTTTCCTTTATACAACAAATCTGCAGCTGACAACTTTGAAAACACATACGTAAAAATCTGAACGAACTTTATGGATGAATGTTTAATTGTTGGAAAGAGATGAAAACTAGTGGCACAACCTTTCCAATTTAAGCCATCTGCTGTTGATGCGTCAAAATGGTTACAATCTATTACGGTAACAAGTTTCAAAACATGAAAGTTGTTTAACCTTTTCCCACTTAAATTTTACAAATACATTAGTTTACAGTTATCTTATCTTACTTGGATCTAGAGGCTGCAGCACTTCCAAATCCAAAAATTTAATGCCATATAGATTGCCCATTCCTTGCAGTTTCCCAGTGTATATGATATCAAGTGGGGGAGCATAGCGCAGGTCTGATGATTTTAAACTTATGTCCTGTGTATCGTTATCTGAATATGCCATCAATATGTAGTCCTTAAATGATAATAATAATAATCAAACTAATATTATTTAAAACAAAAATAATATTATTATAAATCATAATGATACAAGTTATTGAAATATTGGCAATACAGTTTAAACATTCAAGTTTGAGGTTTGACCTTGACCTTTGAAAAACAGCAAGTTCAATGTCACTCTAAGTGGCCTCTATGCACAAGTAATGCAAATTAAACTTAAACTGTCACACATAGTTCTAGGTAAGAGATGTTTGCATGTTTTGAACTCTTTGTTTGACTCTCTAACTCTATGTTGTGGGTACTCAAAAGAATTGCCTCAATTGGTTTGATACTATGAGAGATATTGCTCGGAAAAAAGCTGTAAACCCCTCATAATCAAAACCTTTTGTCACATGATGAATACCGAACAATGTCAGTATACATAGAAATGTATATTTATCATGTGATAGTTCATTTTACACGGACAATAAGAGTTATTGTGAGTCTAGCTTTCGAGCTTCTTGATTTATCACATATCCAGTTTTGACCAAAATGTTAATCTTGAAATGTGACCTTGACATTACAGGAACAATAAATAACAAAATATTACCATCTGATTATTGCTAATCCAACCATTAATTCATATGTTTTAGTGGACACAAACTGTTTTATTTAAAATATTCAAAATAAGAATATACACAAAAAAGTTCTGACATTGTAAACAACTATGAATGTCCTACTTCATAAAGCAATAAAACTAATGTTCAACCTCTCAATGTTGACCTTTACCATTGCAACATGATTCTAACTTGCGATACAAGGGTCATTGTGGTTATAATTTCTGCAAAATCTTTTTGAAATCATTCATCAAACAAAATGTGGATATCATAATATAAATAGACAAACATATTGAATTCAACAAAACACTGTGAACTTGATGTTGAACATAGTGATATAACCCTAACAGGAGACACATTATATTATTATGGTTATCCTTGTCAAAAGAAACATTCCAAAACAGTGTTAATGACTTGAAATGAAATGTGGATTATTTAACAAAAAAAGAACAAAGTTCAATCACACACTGTGATCGAGAACTTGAATAGAAATAGAAAGTCTCATTGTGATTACCATACATACATCTGCGAACTACTGATTTATAAGACAACAAGGACATTTATTGAAAGACAATAAATGAATTTGTTTTAAAACAAGACTACCATAATGGTTCTGAATCACTCACGTGGGAACTAATGGTATTTAAGTAACTGATTGATTGATTCAATGGAATCCATTTTCAATGTTATTTCAGTTATCTTACGTGCTTTTGCAGTTTTACTGCACTCACAATAACGTTCATGGTATTTCATACGTTTTCTTCGAAAGTTATATGCACTCATCAAATTTGGCGTTACAGTGAAGGAGAATTAGCCCAAAACAGGATTTAACGACCCTTCTAACAAAGTCTTCAACTACATGTATATTCAACAAGAAAATCCTTAGTCAAGATGCATGTATGCAGCAAATTTGGAACTATAGATATAAGAGTACCAAATATGGCCCAGACAAGCTTTTACTATACATTTGGTCAAGTGGCTTCTTATCAGGGATATAAACCCTATACCGCATACATACATATCTCTTTTCTGTAATGCTTTCTTTGAAATATCATTGAAATACATTCATCCACAACACATTTAACCCTATACCGCATACATACATATCTCTTTTTTGTAATGCTTTCTTTGAAATATCATTGAAATACATTCATCCACAACACATTTAACCCTATACCGCATATATACATATCTCTTTTCGGTAATGCTTTCTTTGAAATATCATTGAAATACAATCATCCACAACACATTTAACCCTTTCCCACATATAACAAATATGCAGCAGACGACTTTGAAATTATCTATTTAAAAATATGGGAACTCTTTATAAAATGAAATAAATTTAAAACATTCTTGCGAAAGAAAAAAATGCTCATGATGAGTGAGCAATTTCTCCATTTACAACAATGTTCTCAAAAGTCGTCTGCTGCAGAGGTATCGAGATGCTTCTATGTCAGGGAAAGACTTATATAACAGACAAGACCCGAAATGAGGATGGACGGACCTACACGCAACACTTACTTAATGCTTTTAAAAGATCTGACCTTTTATTCCTTTACCTCATGTAGGTAACTTTTTCAACAACATGTTTAATTATATTAAAGAACTATACTATCATTTAAAGACAAATTCAATATATAATTGATATTTTAAAAGTCCTTTCTTCGAATTTTTGGTATAAGGGAAATGATTCCTTTTCCACATACAAAACATCTTCTGCAGACGCCTGTGAAAACGTAGAAGCTAAACAAATTGAAAATTAATACAATTTCTGCTTTTGACACAATGTTTTCAAGAAAATGTCTGCTGCAGAGGCATTTTCAAAAGCCGTCTGTTGCAAAAGTGCAAGAAAGTTTCTATATTTTGGAAAGGGTAAAAGGGACATTTGCCAGAATCATTAAGATTGCCTACCTGATAGAGAGCAAAGTCTTTAATATCCTCATTAACATCCATTGGGTAGCCAACATAAGTTCCATTGTACTGCATTTTTATAATCTCTTTCCCTCCCCAGTACTCACCTAGCAGGAAAAGTCTGAAAAGTAAGGTGTCTGAATAAATGGACCAGTAGTAACTGATAATCTACCCAGGAAGAGCAGTGATATGAATGAACAAGAGGGCCAGCTCCACTTCAAATAGGCAACAATTAAATCACTGGTGGCCATTAATTTGTTACCAATCACCATGGCTTGAAGGAATCTCGTAGAGTGTCACCCAAAGAACATTTCAACAAAATTATTCGAAAATCGGCAAAATAGTTTGGGAGGAGATGATTTTTAAAGTTTTCACTAAAGCCAAAATAAGGCTAAGAGTCCCGCCACCCTGGCAGCCATATTTTAATACCAATTAACATGGCTTGGTGCAATCTGATAGAGTGTCACCCAAGAAACATTTCTACAAAGTTATTTGAAATATCGGCCAGATTCTTTCGTTCGAGAAGATTTGTTAAGGCTTTCACTATAGCCATATAAGGCAAAACATCCGTGCCCCCTGGCGGCCATGTTTTTCAACCTTCAGCTTGAAGGAATCTGATAGATGGTCATCTGCACCCAAGGAATATTTTTACAATTTTTTTCGAAAATCGACCTGACACTTTCGGAGGTGAAGATTATTTAAGTTTTCACTATATCCATATAAGGCAAATTCATAAAGAGGGTCAACCAAAATATTTGTGCCAAATTATTTTTGAATCGGGCCAGCACTTATGGACATTTTTTTTTAAAGTTTTCATAATTTGTACATAAAGGGAAAACAAGCACATCCCCAGAGGCCTTGTTTTTTCAACGGATCAGTATCTTTGAATATTATTTGTAAAGGGGTTACCCAAGGAACATATGTGCCAAATTATTTTCAAATTGGGTCAGTACTTTTGGACAGGAAGATTTTTTAAGTTTTCACTTTACACATGTTTTTCAACGGATCGGAATAATATGAACAATCTTTGTTGAGGGTCATCCACAATTGCTCTAATTTCTGGCCAATAGCTTTCTATAAGAAGATTTTTTCCTTTCCGTTGCCATGGTAACTATAGTTCTGCAAGGAATTCAATTATTTGAACAACTTTGTAAAGGGAACATCCCTGTATTTCTTTTTCAAAAACTTGACAAGCGGTTCAGGAGGAGATGTCGTTTGAAGCAAAATGTTGATGGACGACGAACGACGGTCAAATACCGGTCACAATAACTCACTCAGAGACTATCGGTCAGGTGAGTTTAAAATTCAAATAGGTTTTAATAAAGTAATTACGTTTCACTCTTCACATGATGGTACATTTTAGTGACACCTTCGAATTTGTCCGTTGTGTTAATTACTTTTATATTGTTTGACTGCATCTCCAGATCTGTATATTCGATCTCATCATAGTCGCCATCACCTAAACCTGTGATCCAAAATACTTTTCTGAAATAAAATTTGAGATTAGAAATCAGGCGTTCCGGGTTTCATCCCGTATTCCCGCGGTCATGGAGTGCCCTTTGAGCAAAGCACATTTCCTAGCCCTATACTGGTGTACCCAGTGACCATGAAAAAGTGAACTGTTGACTAACTATATTCATCATAAATGACCCAGCCAAACATGTATGAAGGAACACATAGAAGGCTTCATGGATTAAAATTTATAACCTGAAAGAGCACCATATATCACTCTGTCACTCATATTTCATCTTTAAAATAGAAACACTTTATAGGGTTTCTCAACATTCTTACACTTTGAAAATGTTTATGCAAAAATTTAAAAAACCTGTATGAATGAAAGCTACTTTTTGAATAGAGTTGAAACCATTTAGGGGAAAGGAAATCTTGTTTTTCTTAAAGGAAAATTAAAATTCTAAAACTGTTTGATACTCCTGGAATGGATTGTACAATTGTAAAGGGTCTTTACTGCATTGAAGGTGTTACATTTAAATAAGCTGATACTATGCTCTGTTTTGTACTGTCAATAAAATGTCACTTAATTCAAACAGCAAGTGCTGAGAAACATTCTATTGTGGTCATGAACAACTGTTACAAAATAACAAAGTTCTATTTATTCCTTCAAAATGTGTTGAAACTTCCCCACCTACAGATTAATTTTGAGGCATCTGTAGTAAATTTGGCTGCAAAAGGAGCGATTTCTTCTATTGTAACAAATGAAAATAACTATACTTTCATTAAGAAACTGTTCATTTTTTCACATTGATGTTTTCAAAGTCGATCTCAGCATATTTGTTTAATTTTGGAAAAGATTTACAAGCACAATAAGGCAATTTTAAAAATACTATGGATGGGAATGAATATTCCTAAATATGCCAAATACTCGAACTCCAATTTCGAATACGAATATTGTTTGTTTTTTCTGAGGAATTCATTTTAAGAAATAAACTAGAATATAGCAGACAAAAAAATGAGTAAAGCTTTCAGAAATGAGTGTACCTCAAATACCCTCACTCATAATACCCTCGGTCCAAAAACGACAAAGTGCTCACAATCCCATCAATGGATTAACAGGCTATTCAGAATCCCCACGGCAAAACATGGTAGGGTACTAAAAAAAATCTTTCGATGGGTATCCAGAATCCCCTCAATATATTTAACAAGGTACTCAGAATCCCCTCGGCCTAAGATCATATTAATGCTTATAAAGCTAAATGTAAATCTGTATAAAGTACATCATTTCTGTTTTATGTTGTTACTATGAAGGCAAATTTGCTAACTTTTTTGTTTAATTTGCTGTTATGTAAGTGATCACGTCAATAGCTGCCCCTTACTTATATGTAACTTTAAAAAAAAATAAAAAATAATCGCATGACTTATGATGATTGTTTAAAATAATAAAGTTAACGGTGATCCTTTGATAAATTTGATTGCACTATGTCTGTATGTGCTGACTTATATATTTGTGTATATACTTTCTAAATGTCCCACTTGCAAATATGTACAACTATGATGATTTCAAATTAATCAATAACTACACTATTAATTAAAGGGATTTTTCATACTTTAAGGTGCAAAAGAGTTAATGAATTATGATTTCAAATCATTTTAATGATTGAAATAACAGCAATTCGGGTGTGGGGGTTAACATTAAAATTATTTAAATTATTTTATGTTTCTGGTTAACAAATTTAAAATGACCGCAATTACTTATTGTTTTATTTGCCTTTAGTTTAACTTTATTTTAGCATTTGACACTTCCAATTTTGACGCCTTATTCCTCTACTTATTTCCTATTAACAAAGACTAAAGTTATAATAAATGTCATATAGTAACTGAGTAATGTTTCCCAATCGAGGTAATATGAGTACCATTAGAGGGAATTAAGAATACCCTATTCAATTGAATGAGGGGATTTTGAGCACTATGCCCTTTATGGACTGAGGGAAGTTTGAGCGAGGGGATTTTGGATGTCTCCCTACAAGAATCATGAGTTGAAGCTAATTACAATAAAGGATGAAATGATAAAGAGTGTTTTATGTCATCGGTAATGTTTTTTATAACGTATGTCAAACCTTAAATAACACCATCGTTAAATCTGAAACGTAATTTCAGTCTCGCTGTACTGTTACTAAAACAAACTGAGGATCAGAGTGACAACTTACATTATGGACTGTATCTTTTTCTAAACTATATTCCACTTTTATCTACCAATTTGAAGCCTACGCGTATCATTCACAAATAAATTATATGGTAAAAACAAAATATGAACAAGAAGAAGAAAAAAATCTTTCATAATCGAACAAAGATACATCATACAAGATACCTTTCATATTTAGATTTTTCGACATGATTCATACCGATAGCGAAGAGCAATCACATTTGCAAGAAATCTATTCGAGTTTCCTTCTTGATTTACGTCCGTCAAACATATAGTCAAATATATGGAAAAAAGTGTGATCATGTTTGAAAACGTGTAATATATACGTACACAATACCTTATATAAGGAAAACCGCCATTCATAAAGCTAATTTCGGATACATATTTTAGATTCGGAAAACTATTCACCGGCTATGTGTGATTGAATGATAAAACTTACCTCTCATGAGGGGAAACAGCTATTGCCCTAGGTGAAGGTCCAGTTGGAGTATTGGTTGGGAAAACAACCTTTGTTTCAGGGTTCACGCGCCAAATGGATGTTTCCCCGGTACTAGAATCTGTGTTCAATGCATAGTAGATCATGGTGTTCTTCCAGTCAAAGGTAAGGGCTTAAAGGATTGGAACCACATTAAAGGTATAAATTAACATATGCGTGAAGATTTTTTAACACTTTGATGCATGCAGAAACTTTCAAATCCTTTCCAACATGCAGTAAATCAGCAGCAGACGACTGTTAAAACATCTAAGCAATATTATGAACAATCTGTATTAGGGAAAGTTTCCGATAACGGGAGTTATTATGGCTAAACACACATTTAGACAATGATTGCATAAATAGATGATCTGTAAAATAACATTACTATTATGGTGGGATGATTGTGAAATATTGAGGGAAAGGGAGATATTGCTCCAAACATGCTTTTAACATAACTTGATGCTAATTTTGGGAGACACCTAAAATCAGTGCAAAAAAATTAAACTAAAGACGAATAAAACAATAAGTAATTTCAATCATTTTAATTTATTTACCAATAATTACTCATTAAATCGTTTGTACCTTAAAAGTATGTAAAATCACTCTAATTAAAAGTGAAATTATTGATTAAGTATAACTAATTGTGGCAAAGAGAGAAAAAGACTCATTATATTAATTATATCAAAGGTTGTACATTCTTGCAAGTGGGACATTTTATAAAACATATAGACAGTTAATTATAAAATAAGATATAAAGACATAGAACAATCACATTAATTAAAGGATCACCATTAACTTTATTGCTTTAAATAATGATCATAAGTCAATTACATATGTAAATTAAGCTGTTTGCAAACTTATCAGTATAGCAACAAAATAAGACACACACAAAATTAAGTTCTTTTTAAATGTTTAATCTAGCTTTATTATAATCTGAGACGGAGGGTATTTTAAATACCATGTTAATTCTATTGAGGGGATTCTCAGTACCCTACCATTTTTTGCCGAGGGGATTTTGAAAATCCTGTTAAATCCTTTGAGGGGTTTGAGCATTTAGCCATTTTCGTAGGGAAATCTTTCATAGTTTTGCCTAGGTGTTTTCAAAGCATGTTGTATGTGATTAAAGAGATACATCCAGTACTTACATAGTATGATATGATTCTGTTCTGTTATCAATGTTGAACTATTAGAGGTGTCATCAACATCTGTCCTGAAATAATGAAAGAGTCGCATCATGCAAGATCGGGTCTCTGTTGCAGACAACTGTAATTCTTTTCCACATACAACCAATATATGCAGCGGACGACTTTGAAAACATCTCGAACAATAGGGACATGATGGCCCTGGATGGCTCATCTGAGTTAATCCAACCACATAGTCAATGACAATAACTCATATTTCAGTCAGGTGGGCAAATATTAGTGTTTACAAGATGTCCCTTCAATTTGGCCTAGTGACCCTGTTCTTGAACGGATATGACAAATATTCAAACGCGGTCTAGATATCATCAAGACAATCATTCTGACAAAATATCAAAAATAAGGCTTCCAGGGTGTTAACAAGATTTGTCTTTGATTTGGCCTAGTGACTTAACATGACCCATATTCAAATTTAGACATGATATAAAACACACGCCAATTCAGAAATAGTTTCAACATGCTCAAGCTACTAAAGCAAAAAATGTGGTCTCTAGAGTGTTAATAATAATTTTCTACAATTTGGCCTAGTGAACTAGTGTTTGACACAACATAGGATTTATTCAAACTAAGCCTAGAGATCATCAAGATAATAATTCAGACAAAGTTTCAAAATGTTCAGGTTTAATGTTGTTTGTTGGCGTTTTGTTTACCCTCGCACTCGGCAATATTGTCATTTGGCGAACAGCTATCGTTTTCTCCATCGTTAAGTTATAATTCTATATGTAGACGGACAATTGTTGCGCAGCTTATTTTCCTATTCTAATATATATATATATATATATATATATGTGTGTGTGCTTCCTGTTTACCTACGAAAGAAACGTAAAATGAGTGTAAACACAAAACAAAACTTGTCCATAAGATAGCATGATCGACTATTTGCCATTTGAATCTATCATAAACAGTGGTTAATGAGATATGTGCATGATAGTACCTTGCATGCAAAACTTTAACCTAATTGTCAAAGTCAAACAAGGGATATAATTTGTACTAAATTCATACAATAGTTATCTAACTTGACTCTCTGACACCCCTGAAGACATGATTGAAGTTTCAAGTCAAGATCATAAGTGGTTACTGCGATATGTCTAAGATAGTATATTTCATGTAAAACTTTGACCAAAATTTCTAAGTCCAAAAAGGGGCATAATTGTGTCAAAATATGATGTATAGTTTTGAGACTTGTCCTGAAAGGCCCTTTGATGTCCAATAAGTGTGTGAAGTTCAAAGCAATAACATCTATGGTTTGTGAGAAAAAGCTTTGCATGCAACACTTTAACAGACATTTCTAGGTCCAAAAAGTGGCATAATTATGTCAAAATCTAATATAAAGTTTAGGGACTTTTTTTGCAAGGTCATTCAATGATGTCCAATAAGTGTGTGAAGTTTCAAAGCAAAAGCATCTGGGGTTTGTGAGAAAAAGCCTTGCATGCAAAACTTTAACCAAAGTTGCAAGGCCGACGCCGACGCTGACGCCGACATTCAAGTGACTGTAATAGATCTCCATATTCTTCGAATAGTCGAGCTAAAATATTGCATACTTCGGTTATACAAAATGATTTTAAAAGTAATTGACTAGACCATAATAATCGTCATGTCATGTGATTTGCATGATTATAAAATGTTTGGAATTCGTCTATTATTATTGATACGAACAGAAAATAATAAAGTAAAAACTTTCAGATTTTTTTTAACAAATTTATAATGAAATATGTTTTTTAAAAAAGGGCCAAGATGACCCTTAATTGTTCATCTGTATGATGGTATAGAAGCAAATGTGGAACTGATAATATCGGGGGGAAATTTGATCATTTCAGTCCTTTTCTGATGCCACCTGGCAACTACTTAGCTCTTGTAACAAGTCAACATGGCTTGAACAAATTATGTAGGTCACATTTCTGTTAAACCCTTTCCCTAATACAGTCGGTTTCTTACGCCTCTGCAGGAGATAACATAGGAAAAGGTTGCCGCCAAATGAACGATTGCTCATTATGAGCAATTTATCCTTTTGCAGCAATGTCTGGTGAATAATTATACTTTCATTTATAGATATTTTATCTCATTGCAAAGTTGTTTATGACACTTTTGAATTAGGACCACCAATGGAACATTTCTGTGACGTTTGGTTGTAATTGGTTAGGCGAATGAGTAGAAGATGACATTTGAAGTTCTTTGGATCAATTTGTTGATGCCGCCAGACTGTTATGTCTTTCAGTCAATTAATATGGCTTATACAATGACTTCCATGGGTTTCAACAGATCAAGATGGGTTAAACATTTGAGTGGATTAGGTCTAGATGTCACTTGAAGTTCATTTTACCTCTGATGCTGAAAAGTTGCTAAGTCTTTCGGACAATATGGCTTTTACCGCCTTGGATGTGTAGAGGTCCATCTCGGGTGCAGCAAGTTGAATGTTCGATCCACGGCCGGGTAATATTAAAGACTTTAGATGGTAGTAATGGCTGCCCTCTTTGGCGTTTAGGGTTGCGGCTAAGCACATTTGACTGACTAGTGTCCGGATAAATGGACAAGTAGTACTTGTTAATTATCCGGGATACACATGATATAGCTGAACAAGACAACCATAGTGGCCCTGGATTGATCACCTGAGTTAAGTCAACCACATTGTCAATGACATTAACTCATTTTGCAGTCAGTAAGCAAACAGGAGATTTCCCTTAAATTTAGCCTAGTAACCCTGTTTTTGATACATGACCCATATTTTCGAACTTGGCCTAGATATCATCACAAGACAATCTTTCTGACAAATTTTCAACAGACTCAAGTTAAAAAATGCTGCTTCCAACACTAATTTACTTTAATTTGACCTTGTTGACTATTCTTTGATCAGACATGACTTATATTCAAATCTTACATTGATAAAAAACAAACAACAATTCTAGTTGAAAGTGCTGTCTCCTATGTTATAAAGGAATTCCTTCAATTTGTCATTGTGACCTAGATTTCCTCCCGACATGATCCATATTCAAACTTGCCCTAGATACTATCAAGACATACATTCTGACAAAGTTGGAGAAAAATAATTCAGTCTCTACAGTGTTAAAAATATATTCTCAAATTTGACCTAGTGACCTAGTTTTTGATATTTATTCTGCCAACGGCGCCAGAGTGTCAACAAAATTGTCTTTCAATTTAACCTATTGAGCAAGATCAACAAACTGTATAAGTTTAATGAAGATTGGTTGATAATATTGGCCTCTAGAGTATTAATAACCAGCAAATTGAAAAAAAGAAACTGCTTTTTTAAACAATTTCTCCTTTTCTTTTGGTGCATTTTACTCTAAAAGTGCAATTGTCCTTTGTCTATAATATTTATATGTTGCCACATTCAACAAATCTCCGGCAACCCTTTAAAAACCCTTTGAAAACCCGCAAAAATACTGATAATTATTGAATAGATTTGAAAACATTGTGGCAAAAGGAGAAAGCGTTATATAAGAAAGAATCTGAACATGATTTACATTGAATAATTATAAGGAAGGAGAAATCTCTCATTTAGAAAGAAATAATATTTCCTCAATTTTTAATCTATGGCCAGAGATTATTTCTTGAATATTTTTGGAATAGTTGAATATGATCATAATGATTAATTTCTTCATTTACGAAAATGTTTTCTTTTCAGGAATGACATCATGCAATCATTTGTCATGATATTAACGGTTTGTGCCCAACAGCTATATGTACAAGCAACATATAAGCAAGTATTATTGTTTAACCCTGTCTAATATGCAGATGAATTATAACTTTAAATAACATTGGTGCAAAATCAGAAAATCCTGACAAGACATTTCTCTTTTCGTCATAATGTTTGCTATTGTATACATTAATAACATGACCATTGATGGATGCTGTACAGGTTCTTGCTGAGTTATTTTCAAATTAATCTGCTGTAGTCTGATTTATGTGAGAAAATGCTAAATTATGCTACAATTCTTTGAAGAATTTGCTTATTTTTCAGTTTATTTGCTTCATGTGTGAAATCATAACAGCTATTTTTGGATTTATTTCATATGAGTCAATGAATAAACAAGAGTGCAATGATGGCCCTGGATCGCTCACCTGAGTCATGAAATGTGATTTGTCATGACAACCACAATAACTCATTTTGCAGTCATGTAAGTCAATACAAGAGGCCCAAGAGGACCACAGAACGAAAAGCTAACACCATATGCTGCCAGGCTTTTGTCAAGTTAATATGACTAAGAAGGTCACTCAGGGCAAATGTTGATCCCAGGAGTATAATTTGAACAATCTTGGTAGAAGACCACTAGACTATTGTGCTCACCATATATCTAAGCTTTATGCCTTTTCGTTTCAGACAAGACAATTTTCTAAGTATTTCGCTATATATCTCTTTATAAAACAGTTGACCCCGGGATGGGGCCAGTTTTGACCTCAGAGGCATTACGTTTTAGAAGAGGACAACTAGATAATGCTTCACACCAAATGTCTAAGCTCTAGGCCTTTCGGTTTTAGACAAGAATATTTGTTTTTCGCTATATATCTCTATGTAACACATGTTATTCCGGGATGGGGCCAATGTTGAACCCAGGGGCATAATTTGAACAGTCTTTGTAAAGGACTTCTAGATAATGCTGGAAACCAAATATTCTTTGGCATTTGTATCGGTCCAAAAGTTCATTCTTGCATGCAAACTTTGCCTTTCTTTAGCTCGTTCATAATACTGATTTGTTACTGCAGGTATGGTCTCAAAGTCATCACCAATCAGATAACACTTACAATAGTCTAAAGGAATTGCATCGCCGTCCAATTCAATCGCCATACCTGGATTCCGAGTGAAGTATGGGGTAAAAATCCAGTCTAGATTAATGTCCGACACATAGTCACGATCACTATAAATAGCTTCGGGATCATATGTAGGTAAAATTACACAAATGCCAATTAAATCTACGTCTGAAAACTCTTGGAATTCAGCCTCAGAGTCTAAATCGCCAAACACCTATTAAAAACAAATAATCGGATCCCATGACTCGTGTACATAAAGTGGGACCGGGTTTTCTCGGACCCACATTGAAACCATGTAGGCAAAACATTTGGTTAAGCCTGGATGTGTAATAATGAAATAGCTTTGAAAAATTGTGGAAAAATAATGGCTCACTTATCAATAGAAATGTTCTAGTTGCAACAATGTAGGCTATTCAATTGTTTGTCTACTGCAGATGCTTAAAAAGTTTCTACAAATGGGAAAAGAGTTACAAATTGCATTGCCTTTTATCATACCCTGGTGTAGGCATAACAGTAAAGTGTACACAAAGGAGAAAAATAATAACAATTTGTTGTCAACTGTTACATCACTAATTTAACTCCCTTGCCTACATGCATATACATTTTGAAGCATCATTTATAAAGATTGTATACAGACCATTGGGGTGAGGTGTCAATTAAGGGTTATAGGTCGTGAACAATGCTTCTTATCTAGAGCTCTGTCAGATATAATATATAAATTAAACAAACCAGTAAATTTTGTTTTCAATGCTGAAATATGCCTCCCTGTTTTTCATGTTGAGGTCAAAGTTTGTGATTGTTTTATTTTCTGGTGCGGTATAGAAACATGTCGGCACAGCATCTTTGTGATCGCTCACTATCTGTATATCAACAATACATAACTTTTCCCCAGTATTGATAACAATTCCACGGTAATAAGGATAACCAGCAGCTGGAAAGAGAAAAAGGATGATTACCTTCTGGCAAAGTCAGTTAAACATTATTTTAAATCATTTTTTACTTTTTTTCCTAATTTCCCACAAAAAGATGCATTTTGAGGCCTTTGAATTTGCAATTTATCCTTTTGTCACAATGAGTTGTCAGAGAAGTATGCTGAACATTTGATGTATGTTGGAAATGATTAAGAAATGTTTTAAAATAGGGTTTTTTTTTTTTGAGAAATGTCACCCCTAAAATGTGAGACCGTCACTATAAGGCTTTTAACAATGCTTCCTTTACAACAAAATCGCCATGCAGTCAAACACGTATTTGATAAGAATTAGTATTAAGCTTAAGACCCAAAAATGACTTTCAAAACATCTACCGGTAAGAAAGATTATAGAAATCCCTATAAATGAAGATATAATTATTGAATAAAGTTGAAAACATTGTGGAAAATGAGAAATTGCTCATTATAAGCATTTTCTTTTTGTGTCATTTAGATGTTTTCAAAACTTGTCTGCTAAAGATGCGTCAAAATGTGTATGTATGTGGTAAAGCGTTAAGACCCACTGAAATGAACTTTATAATGTGTTGCTGCCCAAATGAAAACTGAAAAGTCTGTTTACAATATCCATGGGTTCCCCCGAGTTTTCACTGTATGTGGATATCATAAGACCCTAAATGGAACTCAATTATATTAACCCTTTCCCATATACAGCAAATCTGCAGCTGATGACTTTGAAACTATCTATGCAGAAACGTTGAAATTCTCTATAATGAACGAATAATTAACCCTTACTTACCTTCATACAGCAAACGTAGTCTACCTTAGAGCTATCATAAAGCATATGCGTGTGGGAAAGGGTTAAAGGAAATAGTTGAAATGTCCTCTGTATCAAAATGGTCAGAAAGTATCTGTACAAAGGACATCATACAGAAAGTGTCTGTACAAAGGACATCATACAGAAAGTGTCTGTACAAAGGACATCATACCTTCACATGTTTTCCTATCATCTTTCAGTTTGAATCCATCCCAGCACAGACAGGTAGGCTCTATATTATTTGGTTCTTTCACACAAACATGTTGGCAACCATACTTATCACACAAGTCTGGACATAATTAAAAGAAAATACAATATATATTATCTATAACCCTGTAAACAATGATAGTTGACTCTATCGAAGGCAACATTCTAAACCCATGGGCATTATTTGAACAATATGTGTAGATGATCACGAGACAATGCTACACACCAACTATCTAAGCTGTAGGCCTTTCGGTTTCAGACAAGAAGATCTTCAAAGTGTTTCCCTATATATCTCTATGTAAAACGGGTGAGTCCTGGATGGGGCCGATTTTTACACCAGGGGCACAATTTGAACAATCTTAATAGATGACCACTTGAAATGCCACACACCACATGTCTAAGCTGTATGCTATTCTGTTTCAAGCAATGGTATTTTTAAAGATTTTCCCTATATGAGCCGCCTCGTGTGATTTCCAACAATATGGCAAAAAGTCACGGACAAAGGCGTAATTAAAGTTGACGTAATTTTCGAGGCAATTAAATCCAACGCGTACATTCTCACAAGGCGTGTTTCGGCGTGTAGTAGAATGTAGCCAAAGTTTCGACAGCGGGCTAGTTTCAAATGTTTTTAATTGTTTTATATTACACTTTATTGGCATGTATTTTCAAGTAAATGAAGCCAGATAGAAAAGTTAAAAGTAAGAAAAGTGAAGATTATATTTTTAATAACATCTGCAAATTAACAGATTTTTCTTTTGTATCTATTGCTGTTTGCTTCCCTGGATATCGCCGGAGCATTCTGAATCATCAACTTGCTCCCTGAACTAATACAGCTGCAAGTTTTCTTCTTTTTGAGCTGAGCATTATATATACACAAAGAAACCGAAATGCTTAATGTTTCAATGCTTGCATTTTGTATGTAAGCATAGTAATCCCTCCCTTCGTCTGACCAATACGGGATAATATATTCCGATACCCCATCTATCGCCCTCTGATGTCAATGTCTTCTAGCTGCTTCCTCCCAAAGCATAGCCTATAGAACAAGTGATGGATGTAATGGGTCAACGTCTATGTTGTACGCCCATTGGAGCTGCATGAAGTCGGACAAGAGTTAGTGAAGAAAATACTTCGCTGTACGTATATCGGATCTGACGACACCGCATACAAGGTCGTCTCAAATTGACCATATACAATTAAAAATTCAGGAATAGGTATTTGATTTGAGTCCAATAAAATTGTACAATAAGCGCTTCTCTTTCTCGATTTAGCCTGGAGTAACCTACCCCTACCATTACGTTATAGGGTCATGCCTACCTAATAACGGCGGCGCCCTTTGGAAATGATGTAGCATTCAAAAAGCAATAGATTCAACCTTTTTGAGGACTAACCGTTTAAAATTTCAAACTCTGAATGTAGTTTGATTCATTATTTGTGTATAGTTTCAAAACATCAATTTGTAACGGTCCACTAGAGTTTAAGAAAATCAGTTTTTTTACAAATTTACTATATATGGATTATCGCCCATGTTGATACCTAATGGCTTGGCAGCAACAATAAGGTAAATCTGAGACTACATATTATTAGGAAATCATCAGATCTGAACGAGCGAGTGATACTCTAGCAAAGTTCAGGTATTGTTTCAATGAGATTGTCTAACACCATGCCAATAGTGCGCACTTAAAAGGGGATGTTTACGTTCCAATAACGTTTGAAAAAATATTTAAAAAATATATATATGAACTTAAATTTAATGTTAAAATACTTTTGACAACAGCTAACACATCTATTAACCCTTTCCCATATACAACACTTATGCACCAGATGACTTTAAAAACATACTGACAATAATGTTGAACAAAAGCTGTCCGTTAGACAGTGCGCTCGACTATTACACCGCTTATAAGTTACTGAGATATGTAACCAGAATTTCTAAGACAAATTATAAAGGGCCATTATTTGCATTATATGCGGATAGAGGTATCGAACTTGATTATTTCCATAGGTGTGATGGTTGAGAAAAATCGTATAAAGTTCGGATGCAATGCATCATGAAGTTGGACTTATGGACTCTTAATGTAGCTGCAAGCAAAACTGAATTTCGAAGTAAAAAATGGCCATAATTTGCATTATATACAGGATATTATCTTACTTGAATATTTACATATGTGTGATAGTTGGAAAGCATTGTAGAAAGTTTCAAATCAATACACGTAGTAGTAACTTAGATATTGTGTAATATGTGCACTTGCACGCAAAACCCCAACCAAGGTGTGACGATGTCACCGAGGCCAAGATGAAAACCATACATGTAGCTCTCATATTCTCCGAACATTTGAGCTAAATACTGAATGTAGAACTTTTGGATATTGTTGTTGTTGTAGATGCTGACGGAGACCCATTAGTACATATGTTACTTGTTTAAAAAACCTGTTACTTATTCGTTACTTATTCGGCGTAATTGTTTGTATATAGACTGTTCTTGACCGGGTGAAAGCATTGTGGCAAAAGAAGACTTTCCTCACAATGAGCAATTTCTCTTTTTGCAAGAATGTTTTCGAAGGACTTCTGCTTGTATCAGAAAACGTCTGTATATGGAAAAAGCTTAAACAAAGAAACGAACCAGGATCATATGAATCAGGTAAAGGCTGCTCTTCATATGAGCAGAGTCCATAATGAGCCTCTTTGTCACTTCCTTTTTTAGAAAACAAATCTTTCCCCGTATCAAGGGCGATGTAGTGGGTGTAGTAATTATCAATATCTGTTGCTATGATGACACCCTGCAATGTAGAAAATATATCTAACTATTTACCACATATATACAATCTAGAGCAGTCAACTTTTAAAACATCAAGGCAAAACTAATGCAAATCTTTTCAAATAAAAGTGTAACTACTGAATAGAGTAGGGAAATATAAAGGCAAATTGAGAAATTGGCTCTTAGGATTTTTTCCAAATATCTAAGCTATAAGCCTTTTGGTTTCAGACAAGTAGATTTTCAATGTTTCCGTATAAATCTCTATGTAAAACAGGTGACCACACGGGGAGGGGCCACTTTTGACTTGAAGGTCATAATTTGAACACTCTTGGTAGAGGACCACTAGACAATGCTACACACTATATAGCTTAGCATTATATGTAAAGCCAGGATGGGACCAATATTGAACCCAGGGGCATACTTTAAACGAGCTTGGTAGAGTACTACTAGACAATGCCACTCACCAAGTATATTTCAACTTTTGTTTTCCCAATATAGCTCTATGTAAAACAGGTGACCCCAGCGAATGGGCCAATTATGACCAAAGGGGCATAATTTGAAAATCTTGGTAGAGAACTATTTGACTACACATTATATATTTAAGCTCTAGACCTTTCTGTTTCAGACAAGAAGATTTTAAAAGTTTTTCCCTATGTATCTCAAAGCATAGGTGCACAATTAAATGCAATGCTTTTGAACTCATTTTAAATCCCAACATGTTGAAGGAGTTGGTTGCAGAGGTATCAAAGGACCACTGATATGAGTAATTTAAAATAAAGAATACATGGATTTATTAATCGACTGTTTGGTTGAGTAATAATGAGTAGTAAAATTACGCCGCTTGACTAACCCGACCTCACATAACTCCAAAAACAAGTTCAATTTAGTTTATATATACACGTTCACTGAATTTCACGTGTCTTTTGGTTACAGTATTGATTTATTAACTTGATTAGTTGATTGGTTAATGAATCAGGTATGTCATAATAGATGTATATACCCCAAATCCGCTCATTTTAATGTTTGAACTAATAACATTACATTAATTTCAGATGTCTTTCGTTTTTTACACGGAGCACATTGTAATGCCTAATATGGTCGGTTTTTATCTCATTGCAGTTCGTATAGACAGAATAACGCACGTTTTTCTTTTCAATTATGTAAATAATATATTTTAACAGCACATTTTTTTGTATTTCTTTTATGCGTCAGAGATGTCAAATCAAATTCATTTTTCCGGTTTAAATCCCAACAAGTTAACGCATTCCGTTTTTTAGTGACGGATTATTTGGCGGTGGGATACTGTAAACATCGATACTCTGGAACCAGTACATTCTGCTTTAGCAATTATTCCACAGATGCATGTGCTTTCATTCATGAAGTAATTCATTGCCGTTATTGTTATAACACTTTAAAAATAGGAACTGATTCAAGCCTAGATTTTGATGAGGGTCTTTGGAATTCGCCTACAATAGCAATTTACGAGCCCCTTTCTAGAAAGTGTTGATTAACTTTTTCAATCAAAGATTGAGAAAGTAATACTACTTTTCAAACAAAAGGGTTGTTCATCTATCTCTTATAATGTTGCAGTACTTATTTAACTCTTTCTTGCATACAGACGCTTTCTTATACCTCTGAAGGAGACGACGTTTTAAAACAAAATGGCAAAAGGAGAAATTGTTCATAATTAGCACGTTTGCTGAAGATTTGTTGTTTGTCGGAAAGGTATAATTTTGTTATGGAAAGAAGGCACCTTAAATGTTTGCAGAAACACGAAAAGAAGGATGAAACAGAGTAAGAATCAGACTAAAAAACCAACCTGATAAAAGAGGATGTCATAGAATCTTGCATTTGTGTAACGATACACATGGTGTCTCTGGGTTCCATAATAGGAAACAGCATTAATATCGTTTCTGAAAAAAGGATTTAAACAAATATGCAGCAGATGACTTTAAACATATTAGGGGAAAATTTTCGAACTCTCTGTAAATGATTTTTTTTTTTAATGATGTTTGTTTAATTGGGGGTTTACACCATTTCTAACACTCTTTCAGTTATATCACGGTGACAGTTCACATTTCTTGATCCCTGGGAACTAGTACTACGTTAGAAAGTGTGCCTTGTCCCAGGGCATTAAACCATGGAAAGAGTTGTTAACATTTGGGCAAAGGGGAAAATATTCAGCATTAGCAACTTTTCTTTTAATCACAATGTTTTCAAAAGTCGTCTGCATAGTTTAGGTAAAACATAAATTTACACGCAAAATAACAAACTCATTTACAGCACATACATGTACATGTATATGTCATATTGTTTTGTGTTAAGTATTGAGCCATGTCACAAGAAAAGTGTCTTCACTTTGTGGCAAATATAAAAATTTAATTGCAAACTTTTATATTTGTACATGTACTTTTTATGTTTTAACCATTCTCAAGAGGCTTTCAAGAAAATTGTATAATAGACAAGAGGGCCACCAGGCACTGTATATTCCACGTGAGAATGTGCCTGTTAAGACAATATTGATACTGATCATTAAATTATTCTGATCAAGACATTACGAAAAATAAAAGCAATATGTCATACGTTTCACCTTAGTAACATTTCTGCCAAATTATCTTGACATTAGACAAGAGAGTAGAAGAAATATTGTCAGTTTACCCCCTTTGATATTTAAGCTAAATGACACAGAAAATACCCTGATCAGACTGCTCATGAACTAAGCTAGATGCAAGCCACACAAAAAAGTTTGATTGTGTGTGGCCAAATTTGAAATCCTTACTGTAAAACCCGTAAACACACACAATACATTTGTGACGTCGCTGCAGAAGACGACTTTTGAAAACACTGAGGCAAAGGGAGAAATAATTCATAACATGTAATTTCTCTCTTTGCAACACTGTTTTCAACCATGTTCAATTACTGTTTTTGTTTTATAGAAAGTTTCTATAATTTTGACTAAATAATGGCAATGTCGTCTGCTGCAGATTTGTTGTACGAGGAAATAGGTTGAGATAAACCTGATATATGACTTATAGACATCTTCAACTGCAACAATGTATCAGAGCTCTAGATAAGTGGCTTTTAAAACTTTCAAAAATCCATTGTTGACCCCTTACCCTATGAGACATTTTTGTTGAGTACCCACATGATAGAGTTTGGTTGGATAATACGAGATATATTGTGGGAAACAGAGCTGTACACCCCTCCCTATCTGGACCTCTGAATTGTTTAATGAAATATGAACACTCAAACTGACCGATGAAACTAATGACAACCAGTAGGGCTGTTTGTTGTCATGGAGGAAAAGGAAGATCCTGATCAGAAAACACATAGGTGCAGGCTGATCTATTTTCTTCGCTGGTTGCATGGATGCAACACCATGAGGATTGGTCTTGTGTGGCATGCACACGTGTAAATTCTCAATACGTGTATTACGTCGATGCATTGTATGGCATTGTCTGCTGTAGATGTGTTGTTTGTGGACAATACTCAAGAGTACCTGATATGTGACTTTTATACTTTTTCTATTCAAACGTAATGTGAACCATGTTACATGAAAACTAACTTATGTTTTTCTTTAATTGTATGTGTGCATGGTCTTTGATTTTGATCATCTGTGTTAAACAGAGCCTTTCGGTATGGTTACATATATGTCATATGGCGAACAGGGAATGCAAGTGTATATAGGTATGCACTTGTTGCTGTTGGTGGTTCCTGGATTGGTGACCCATAGTGGCTTGATAGACATAAAGGAAAAACTCTAAACATATATAAATGTTTCTATAAACATATACAAGAAAACAACATCCGCCACCTGGCGCACATGATTTCCAATGGATCAGAACTATTTGAAAAACAATGAATGAGGATCATTATTGTTTAATTATTTTGAATTTGTCACTTGGTTTAGAAGGAGAAAATGTTTGTAGGAAAATGTGAAAAGCCTGTCGACAAAGATAGACGGTGTGTGAATAAAATGGCTCGCCATGCTCTTCGTATTTAGGTGATCTAAATCCCTATATATGAAAGTTTTAATTTTTGAATGTGGGAAAGGGTTAAAAGAACATGCACATACAAATCTGTCCAGTAGAGTATCTGGGCTTCCAAATCCAAGGCAATCGACTCAGGCACAGCCATACCATTGAAAGCTACTGTGACATCCTTTGCACCAACGAGGGATGATCTTTTGATGGCATCTTCCTGAATATCAGTCCAGAAAATGTACCTTTGTAAAACATTAATAAAATATTATTATAATTATAAGAGGAATAGATAAGGAGGAGGAAACTGGTATTTTCCCACTTATATTTCTCTTATTACTCAACCAAACTATATGTTGTAGGTACTCAAAATAATCGTCTCAAAGTTTTCAAATACTTAAACCTTTATTTGATATTAAAACCCTATATTGTGGGTACTCAATATAATTGTCTCACTCAGAGATTATTTTGAGTACCTACAATATAGGGATTGAGTTGCAAAAAAGGGTTTAATACTATAGGTTATTGCATCAATATATGGGAAAATATTGTGTTGGACGAGTTCCTTCGGCTGAGTTGCCCGAGCTTGCGAGGGCACTCCGCCGAAGGAACGAGTCCCAACACAATAGATTCCCATAATCATGCAATAACCTTTTTATTGTATAATTTGATATTGGCTATTTAAAATGTGTCGTTTTGTTTGTTTTAAACACACACTTATTAGAAAATTAACAGTCGTTTTGGATTGCTCAGATAAATAAACATTAACGATATATCGCGCATTTATACTCTCCTTTACGCTGGTTGCTAAGGTCGCGGAAAATATAATTTACGAACCGCCATTGTTGTCGACTCGAAATTGGAATCGTCGACAAAATGATGTGTAACGCATTTTCTAACAGTGTTTTTCATTAAGAACTCGTGTATTATCTTATTCTTGTATTTACGCCTGGACATTTGATTTTTTATTACGATTTAGATGCCCCTTTAAAAGGGCCTTTTGACCTCGCAGTATGTTCAGTAAAGCGAACACACATCTTTGATATACATATAAAGGCTACTGCGTTGATAAACTTCACATCGGAGGATAACAAAACAAATCTGAAGACCTACCTTTAAAACAATCATTTGCTTATTCATCCTAGCAGTTATGAATCCCTCTTTATTTGTTGATACACTTATAATAGATCGTCAACGACAATCAAAACAACACTCGAGCAATATTATTGATGTACACGTCACATTATTACGTCAGAAACTACGTACGTATTTACTAGCATAGCTAACGCTATAAATAGACCAGATTGGGTTTTGTGTATGTCTATCGATTTTTCACTACGTGTCATCTATAAAAGATGTACCAAACAATGTACTACGAACCGTATAAGCACAGCTTTTCCCTAGGACTATCAGAGAATCGAACCTTGAGCAGATCACATCTGTAAACTGATTCAAGTCCCGTCTACATTGATACACAGCCTAAACAACACAGCTTTTTTTTTTATTTCATTTATATTTGTTAATATGCCTAATTAGTTGTTTTAACCATTTTAATGGCTTCACTTGCCTGCGATGCACTAAGCCCTGACAGTAACAAAGTAGAAGTAGAAGTTAGCTGGATCTCTAAATCACGAAAGGTTGGATGAGAGCGCTTTGTAACGTTAGTGTATGGAAATAGTTCCGTCCTTTTTTTTGTTATCCTCCGATGAGAAGTTTATCAACGCAGTAGCCTTTATATGTATATCAAAGATGTGTGTTCGCTTTACTGAACATACTGCGAGGTCAAAAGGCCCTTTTAAAGGGGCATCTAAATCGTAATAAAAAAACAAATGTCCAGGCGTAAATACAAGAATAAGATAATACACGAGTTCTTAATGAAAAACACTGTTAGAAAAGGCGTTACACATCATTTTGTCGACGATTCCAATTTCGAGTCGACAACAATGGCGGTACGTAAATTATATTTTCCGCGACCTTAGCAACCAGCGTAAAGGAGAGTATAAATGCGCGATATATCGTTAATGTTTATTTATCTGAGCAGTCCAAAACGACTGTTAATTTTCTAATAAGTGTGACGTGTTTAAAACAAACAAAACGACACATTTTAAATAGCCAATATCAAATTATACAATAAAAAGGTTATTGCATGATTATGGGAATCTATTGTGTTGGGACTCGTTCCTTCGGCGGAGTGCCCTCGCAAGCTCGGGCAACTCAGCCGAAGGAACTCGTCCAACACAATATTTTCCCATATTGATGCAATAACCTATATGATTATTATAATGAAATGTAATAATAATGATCAGGATAATGTAATGTAATAATAATAATAATGATTATGATAATGCAATGTCATAATAATAATGATTATTATAATGCAATGTAATAATTAGAATGATTATAATAAAGTAATGTAATTAAAGTAATGATTTCTTAAAGAAAATCATGATAATCAAGATATAGAAGAATGAGAGATTCATCCACTAGATACCTCTTTCATCACTATACTATTCCCTAGCACCGACTGAAAATACCTAGGTAAAGCGGCCATTTCACCAAGGATTGTTTTGGTCCCGATAGTACGCGATCCTTTTTTTGGTCGATCGGTCGCAGTTTTGCGAAAATAGTCGGGAACCTGCGAGCACTGTCGAGCACTACTCTATACATTCGGGGGGAAGATCTGGCGCGATCGCCTCAGTCCTCCGAGGGTCGGGTACCGAAAAAGTGATCGCCATAAAATATGGAAAATCATTATTTACAAGAGAAAGTTGATGCAAGGCATCAATGTCGCCGGAAAAGACTGCATTGATTTATTTATGTATTCTTGACTTTCCTTAGTCTATTCAAACATTAGAAACGTCGAAATTAAAACATTTGCTTATAAAGTTTATATTCATATCTATACATTAGGGTATCTATAACAAATTAACGAAATGTGTACACATTTATCTGGCTTTAATTTAATTTTGCTGTTGTTACTTATTTAAATAAAAGTATTCATTCATATAATTTCAATGTTTGTCAATCTTATTCGAATCACAAGGTAAATATCCTGGTATTGCTTTAAAGGGAGGTAATTTGAAGAAAACAAAAGTCTTCAAAAGGAGAAATATATCAGCATTACCGTCTACAGTTTAAATTGTTCTATTGTTTGTGGATTTAAAAATGTTCTTTTTTTCTTATTTCTACATGTACAACGAAATATTGCGGCTTCTCTTTGACGCTTTGCGTCAAACATTCGTCTTGTACTTGTCTAAAATAAAATAATATCACTCGCTTTTTCATATCGAAATGCGCATGCGCGAACATCGATTATAAAGGTCACGAAACTACACAACAGAATAGGGTCTATATTTAGCTTAGAAACAGTTCCTACTTTAGATATTCATGGATTAACATTATTAAATGAATTCTACACAAATCAAGACATCTCTTTGAACATGAAAACAACATTTAGTAAGTTAAAATTGCTATTAAAAGGAGAATCCGAAATTGACCTCAATGATGACACATAAGAGTCTGCATAAGGGGATGTTGGTTCACGTCTTGAAGGGACCACTTTTGTCTTCGTAAATAAGACAAAAAACTTAAATGCGAGTGAAATAAAAAAAAATGCAAACATTAAAAAATCAGAATATTTATTTCATTTTAGATGTGTCATTTATTAGTGTTCGTAAACAACCACAATTGTAATATGTTCAAATCATCTAGATGTGTTTCTTTCTAATAATAAGCCGCCCTCCCATGTGATTTCCGAAAAGCTATTAAAAATAGAAGTCGCGGGCTTCTGCCCGGCGACTAATGAAATTATGATTATTGTAAAGAGCTTAAAGAGTTAGGCAAAAGCAGAAATTAATGATAAGCTATTTCTTATTTTGGGTCGGTGGCCTCTATTTACACATAGATACTTATTAAATTGTATTGCTTACTCATCTCATTTTACACTGGAATGAAAAGAAATTATGAATTTTACATCGATTCCGAAACAAGCTTACAACTTATTTCAATCATGCTTGATGTCTGCTTCCTGGGGAATTAACCATTACTCGAACCAAAGGAAGAACCCGCTTATCACGGGATTCGAAGTGTTAAGCTGTTTTTTCATGTCTAAAGATTGATTTAGTCCTTAAGGGACAATGTGATAAATAAACCGACTCGTATATCTGAAAATGCGACTTCGTTGTTAGATCCCATTTTAATTTCAAATGACGTTCGAATTATTCAATCTGACACATTGGATATAGACCAAACTATAAGTTATCACACAGCTACTTTAGTACAAAAAACGTTTACAACAAATCCATGTTCAAAACGCAGGGTATGGTACTATAATCGGGCTATTTCGTTGAATAAATGTTTTTGAGAGAAAGTCAAAACCGGGACTTTAGTGATACGTTAAGTAAACATGAACGTTCGAAAGGTTTTAGTAAAACAATACTAAGATTGACGGCTTAGTGCATTCCCTCCAAAGACGTTACAATTCGACCCAACGACAGACCTTATTGACTCAACGATATGACGGCTCAGTAGACAACGAGACAGACACATAACTAGTGCGACAAATACCTTATATTACAATAACTAACCCAAAAGAATCTTTCTAAAAAACGGGGTAGATTTTATTGCTAATTCATTGATTTTGAAAATGCATTTGACTTTGTAAACCATGATAGACTATTGGATTCTCTTCAAAGGCGTGGTATAAGTGGAACTTTTCTTTAAACCTTAAAAACAAATTACCAACAACTTAGTTTTAATACTAAAATATCAGATTCTTTATTAAAACCTTTGCAATGTCAAAGAGGTATCCGGCAAGGCTGTGGAAGCTCAACTTTTGTTTTCATCCTTTGTATTAATGATTGTATTGAATATTTAAGACAAGAATGCAAAACGGGTATTTGCGTATCTAATAATATTGAGGATATTCTTGCCCTTTTGTTTGCAGACAACGTTTCTGTATTTCGCTTACAGCAGCCGTTAAATTGTATCCATAGGTGTTGTCAAACAGTAGGAATGAAACTAAATTTAAACGGTGGTGTTATAAAGCAAAACGAGAAATGGTTGTATAACGGTTCAGACCCTCTTCTGTTATAAATACTTAGGTTCACACTTTTACATCACGTTTATGTTGAACAAACAATAACAAATAATCAATCAGCACACGCAAATAAAAACATGCTTTGGTTATTTTAGATCACAAGGAATATTTTTTATCTAGTCCACAAGGTGATTTCAAATTATTTGATACGATGGTAAAACAAATTATCTGTATCGTGTCAGATATATGGGGCTATACATATAACAATACTATAGAGAAAGTTCATATTAACTCCTGTAAACGTATTAGTTGTCTAAATCAGAATACTGCCGATTTCTTTGCTTTAAGTGAATGTGGTAGATATCATCTTGCTGTATCATATATGTCACAATGTATCAAATTATAGCTAAAGCTGACAGAAATGTCAAATACAAGATACCCAAAAGCAATGTTATTATATGCTAAGACGACTCTTTGAAAATAGCCGAAATACATGGGCGACTAAAATAAAACATTTATTACATGAAAATAGTTTTTGGATTTGTGTGGATATCTGATGGAGTAGGAGATTCGTCCCAATTTCTGAAGATATTTAGACAACGTTTAATATATTGTTCTCCGCAAGTCTTGCAACAAAAACAAAGGTGATTCATCGAAAGCAAATTATTTTAAATATTTAAAATCCCTACTAAATACATAAATATATTTATCAATTGATATGTCGTTTAACAATCGTCGTTTATTATCAAATTGCAGATACTCTAGCCATTGCTTAAATGTTGAAAAAGGTAGTCATCAACATATTGATCATAACATGCGTTTATGTGATTTGTGCCTTAAACGAAATATACATGTGGTGGAGAATGACTTTCATTTCTTGATGGTTTGCCCTGCTTATGATGAGCTCAGGAATGTATGCTTCCACGCGAAAATAAAATCATCATATCCAAGAAAAGAACTATTCAATGAAATAATGGCTGATCCCAGACCGATGTGCATAACAACTCTTGCGAAATCAATTTTTGATAGAATCATTCAAAATCAGGAAGTTAAGTTATACGGTAATTACTTATTATTATAAGCTAAGCAATAAATGTATTCAATTATTGTATTATATGATTACACGTCCTTCTTATTTGTATTGTGTAATTGTGCATATATATAGATACATTAAATGGTTGAAGGTATAACTATGGAAAAGAGATGAAATTCCTTTTACAAAAGGAGAGATGAAAATAATGAACAATTCCCTTTTTTATAACAATGTTTAATAATATATGTACTGCTTTTAATCGTAAACTAAACATGTTCTATACTTCAATCTCTTTAATGTGATGTCACTCATGTGGACTTATTATGTGTATGTAAATTTGAATAATTGGCCGGAGACCTAAATTACTGAATACACATATTGTATTGTATTGTATTGTATATTAAGCTGTTTATTGAGTATTTAATGGAAAGGTGTGTGCAAAAACAGTTATATAATTATTGTATCCAGAATCGTTTGATTTATAAACATCAATCAGGGTTTTTAAAGGTCAAATTACGCTAAAGACATCCGCGGGCCCCTATGATCTACAGAACCGTAGTACGTAAACAAAACTTTGGCCTAGAATTGGCCTATAATTGGTTGTACATCTGGCCCAGACTGCATTGGATATGTGACAATGGGTGTACATTCTTTGTAAATATGTAGAGGTAAGAAGTATCTCTTTTCAATGATATATAGTGTTCTACCTGGGAAACGCTTAGCAAATGTGACAAACGAGGGTTGAAGCTGGTTGATTTACATGTAACAAAGAAAGAATTTATTTGGTGTATTGTGACCTAAAAGGTAACTTTAATCACTTAAAAGAAATTTGCCATGCAATTGTTTTTTGTATAAATTCAAAGCAAAATTTATATATGGTTTTCGGCGATATATAGAAATATATAATCGATTTATGGCATAGAGGTCTTTTATTTAAGCTTTGTCAAAATAGAATTAATGGTCCCCTCCTGAAATGGATACAAGAATATCTTACAAATCGACATCAGTCAGTCATTGTTGGCACATGTAAATAAAGTTTAAGGTTCATAAATGCTGGTGTCCCTCAAGGTTCTGTTCTCGGTTCTCTTCTCATTCTGATATATGTCAGTGATATTTCGGAAAAAAGTATTTCATGATTATTTGCTGATGACACTCCACTTGCTTGTTCGGCCTCTTCCATTGCAGACATTGAGGGTATTTTAAATCATTATATTTCAATTGTTTCTGAAAGGGCAAAGCAATGGCTAGTTACGTTTAACCCACACAAAACCATAGCTATGTTATGTTCAAACAAGAATATCCCAATTCCAGAATAAACATTAAACAATGTACAAATCCAGTTTGTTGAAAGTCACAAACACCTGTGTTTAATTATCAGCAATAATGGTAAATTGCGGGAACGTAAAAAAGACATAAGCATCAAAGATTTTAGGAATGATGAGAGCATTAAAATCTAAAATTCGTCGTCAATCTCTTAATCAATACATGTGTCTTTATTGCGACCAATTTTGGAATATGCTTATATTTTTTTGGACAATTGCACCTCTACGGAAAAAGAATCACTTGATAAGATACAAACAGAAGCTGCCATACTAGTACCGGTTTAACAAGGTCTTCAACACTACTAAAGTATATCAAGAAATAGGGTGGTTAACACTATCCGACAGGAGAAAATACCAAAAGTTCATTTTAACTTACAAAATTATTAACGGTCTCACTTCAAACTATCCAAATAATGTTTTTACCGGATTTGTGGCAGAGAGAACAGTTTATCGATTATGTTACGCAGTTAATATTGATATAATTGCTCGTCGAACAGAACTGTTTGCAAAATCGTTTATACCATCAGTCAGTTCGTTTTGAAATTAGTTACCAAATGGTATAAAAAGTTTACAGTCTCTCTCTCTCTCTCTTTGTTCAAATCAAACATTTTGCCAGTATTTCAAGTTTTATCAGTAGCAAAACATTTCCTAGTCGGTGAACTTAAACTCTACGTTATCCATGCCAGGCTACGTAATAATTGTAGAGATTTGAAATATGATCTTCACTTAAATCATATCACAAACAACATTGTATGTTTTTTTTTTGGAAATTACATTGAGGATGCCGAACACTATCTTTTCAAATGTAAATTATACAATGATCAGAGATTAAAACTAGTTCTTAATATTCATGGCCATCACCCTCTAAACGCAAACTTACTACTACCAGGTTCCAAAACCTATACCGATGAAAACAACTCATTTATGTTTAAGAATGTGCACACATTTATCAAGGACCAGAACGATCCAAATAATTAGTTTTGTGGGATTTTGCTATCAATATCAAAATTACCCTAGCCCAGTATGACCACTTTCCAACCCTGATTCAATATTTAATTTTCTTCTGTTATTTTCAAACGTCATACAGATATAAATATGAATATTAGAACTGTTAACGGTTTTCCAACACTTCGGCAGTGTTGTGTTTGGCATGCCAAACTTTATCCGGCTTTGAATAATGTTGAGCTCGTGTGACACTTTCCCCGGAAACCTTGCCTTAACGATTTATATTTTTTTTCCAAGAAATAGTTTATAAAAATCGAATACGTATTTAGAGACACAATATAAATGTGTGTTATTATTAGAGGGGATGGCCGCATCTAACTTGTGAGAACTTTGTGGTCAGACCCGTTTGCCTATAACAGGTATACTTGTAAATCAAAATATTATTTTGTATGTATATTTTGTGGGCAATAAAATATATTCAAATTAAAAAAAGTCTTTGACAGGGAAGTTTTTTTTTAAATGTTAATGCTTAAAAACCTCGGATACATAAGAGGATGTTCTATTTAGGCGTCTATGCTCGAAATTTATTTCCCTACATTAACTTGTTTACTACATAAAACAAATCTTCACCAGGCAACTTTAAAATCATATAAGCAAACAAATTGACAGGGAAGTTTTTTTTTAAATGTTAATGCTTAAAAACCTCGGATACATAAGAGGATGTTCTATTTAGGCGTCTATGCTCGAAATTTATTTCCCTACATTAACTTTTTTACTACATAAAACAAATCTTCACCAGGCAACTTTAAAATCATCTAAGCAAACATAATAGGGATGGCAACGGTTACCGATATTACTAACCGGTTACTCGTATGATTTTGTAACCGGTTACCCGGTTAACCGTATAGATTCACAGACAATAAATATTCACCTGCTTCCGGGTTTTGTTATTCTTGTTCATTACCATAAACTGCACTACTTTGTTATCCTCAGCACAGCGTTTGAAATACTTCCAGACAAAGGATGTATCAGGCGGCATTATGGCAATATTCTGTAGATCTTTTTTTAAACGAAGTTACCGTTATTCGATTTATAATATGTCGAATGAAAGAGGTATATAGCTGCATATCTTTAAATACCAATTCAGGGGAAAATGTGTTACACACTTCAACTTACTCTTTAAATCTTCTAATCGTTTTGGTAAATAATAATTTACAAAAACAACAATTCAAATTCATAACATTCATTCCAATTATTAGTTGTATTATCAAAACAAATGCCGAATATAATTAATAAGTCATTATCATATAATTTCTGCCTTTATTAGACATCAAGTTTTTTTTTTAAAGAAACAAACCGTCTCTTTAATTGACAATTATTCGATTCACACTACACAAACAAACGATCATCAATAACATCGAGTGCGGTTGTTTTCGCAGTAATGTAAACAATCCCGATCGAGGTCTGAATAATTAACTTCTCTGGTCAGTTACGTGTGTCAAATTGAAAAGAACAAAAGGTGAAACACAACTGTGTATATATTTTATCTTTTTTTCCGGGTACTCGGTTACTTAAATTACTAACCGATTAATCGAAAAACATACGGTTAACCGAGTAACCGATTAATCGTTGCCATCCCTAATATATATATATATGGAAACTGTTTGTAAATGAATGTTTATTTAATGAATATATTTGATTCAGTGTCGCTAAAGGATAACCTTTTATCAACTTTTGCCCGCTTTCAACATACCCTGCAAGGGGATCAACGGCTATTCCACGAGGTCGGCTTAAACCACGCTTTACAACATGGTGCGCTCTGTTGTTCACACTGGGGCCTCCTTTCTTTACAAATATCTTCCCAAGAATACCGTCCGTCCAGTAGACATTGTGATTGACCCAATCTACTGCAATCTGAAATTAATAATATACTGAAAATAAATTAAGAGCTAATAAACGATAGATTAATCAGACCACTGTAATTAAAAAAAAAGGTAGAAATGGCAACTTCATGAATGTATCAGGATCTTAGCTCTTTCCGCGCCGAATTGTTTAAAGTAGACTCTTCCATGTTCAAAATCGGGCGTCTCCATTTCTCGTGTAATAATACTTTTGGAATATTTTTATAACTAAAAGGCAAACAATGCTGATTTCAGGTGAGACAGCTCGTTACGAGCTGACTCGCCTGAATCTGCATTGTTTGCAAAAACCTCAATATTGCCTTTGGCGCTGAAAGAGTTAGAAAGTAATAAGTTTACATGTCTTAACCCTTTTCCACATATAACAAATCTGCAGCAAACGAATTCGAAAACCTTTCGTTGGAAATATGGAAACTCTGTATAAATGTTAAAACATCTCTATGATGGAAAGTATAATTATTGATTAAAGTCGAAAACATTGTTACAAAAGAAGAAATTTCTCATTATAGGTGAGCAATATCTTCTTTTGTCACATTGTTTTCAGAAGTTGTCTGCTGGATAGGCGTCAAAAAGAGTATGAATGTGGAAAAGGGTCAAACAAAGCCTGATACAGTAATAATCAAAGTACTGAAAGTACTGAAGGTAGAACTGCCTTGGTTTAAGTGGAGAGGGACAAACATGAAAAAGAATATGTGCATATAGAAACTGTATTTATAAATAACTGAACAAGACGTAGTTTGGTTAGGTATACAACAAGTTTTAACATTTACAAACTGTTTTTTTGTATTCTGCTGATGCAGGAATCAGTATTTCTCATCATAATTTGGAAATCGCTTCATCATAGGAACATTGGTGTTAAGCATTATCCAGTTTTCAATGATCATGTACTATATGAGAGTTAGTAGGAATTGTTCAACTTGCTTATGACAAGCAACTTGAAAACTTTTTATTTGTGTGATGTAGGAAAAGGGATTGCCTCTTAACAGTACAATATATGGATTTATGTAAAATAATGAAAAATAAAGTTCTATTGTCAAATAATAAGTGAATTTGGAGAATTTTTAACTTGCTTATTACAAGCAACTTGAAAACTTCTTCATTCTCAATAGTTATTGAGTCAAGCAAAGTTCAACGGATGTGAAAATTATGAAATTACAATATCCAAAACTCGATTGTCAAATAATAAGTAGATTTGGAGGATTTTTCAACTTGATTATTACAAGCAATTTGAAAAACAACTTATTGGGGGATTGTATGGAGCAAAGTTTTTTCAGACACAATAGCTTAGGTTTATTTTATTGAAATAAATGGAATTTCAAAACTTATAATTTTAAGTGATAAGTAAAATTTGGATAAATATTACCAATATAATTTTTTGGCTAATAAGAAACCTTTTTTTTTTGCTTCTTGAAATACAAAACAACATAAATACTCAGTAATGTATTAATGACAGAAACAGATAATTTCCACACTGCTTATTTAAAGCAACCTGAAAAGCATTATTCAATCTCTCAGCTGCAGGAGGATTTTAAAGCAGATGCTGTGTTTCTAATTACAACCACTTTAAATTAAATTAATAGAGTACATGGCGACAACTGAATAAGAACAAAGAAACAACTTAATGAAAGACAGTCACACATTGCAACATAACTGGTAACTGTTTTATTTCATATATGCTTGATAAGCATTATCCACTACATTTTCAAAGGCTAGACATCACTAATCAGTAATGCATGGTTTTCATGTACTGACAGATAACTGAATTGTTCAACTTGCTTATCACAAGCAACTTGAGAAACACCTGGAAATCAAGTGTTTTATTGAGGAAAGTTTGGTGGAACATTTTCAAATTAATTTATGACAGCACATGCAAAAATAGAGAATATGTATTGATGTAAATAAAAGTTTGGCAAATTCTTTGAAGCACATTGATGAAATTGCAAATTTATCAAATTTTTAACAATACTAGCCATATTCAATGAAGAAAGATAGTGATTTTACTTGCTTAAAAAAGCAATGTTTTAATTCTTCACAACATACTTACTTTGAGCAATTGAAACATTGCTGATTAAGCGAGCAAAATCACTAGCGTAATTCATTGAATGATGCGAGTATTGATAGAAGTTTTATCAAATTGTTTCCCTTAATTCACAACAGCAAATCGTTTTGCTTTAAAACCACAAATACATTGTGAAAAAGAAAGTTTGGTTGAACATTTTCAAATAAATGTATGACAGCACATGCAAAAACCGTGACTATGTATTGATGTAAATAAAAGTTTGGCAAATTCTTTGAAGCACATTAATGAAATTGCAAATTTATCAAACTTTTAACAATACTAGCCATATTCAATGAAGAAAGATAGTGATTTTACTTGCTTAAAAGAGCAATCTTTCAATTCTTCAACATACTTTGAGCAATTGAAACATTGCTATTTAAGCGAGCAAAATCACTAGCCTTATTCATTGAATGATGTGAGAATTGATAGAAGTTTGATAAATTTGATTCCATTAATACACAATAATTAGCAAATTGTTTTGCTTTAAAACCACAAATACATTTAGAAAATATGTATTGTGAAAAAGAAAGTTTGGTTGTACATTTTCAAATTAATTTATGACAGAACATGCAAATACAGTGAATATGAAGTAATGTAAATAACAGTTTGGCTAATTTTATTAAAGCACCTAATGAAATTGCAAATTTATCAAACTTCTAACAATACTAGCCATATTCAATGAAGAAAGATAGTGATTTTACTTGCTTGAAAAAGCAATTTTTCAATTCTTTAACATACTTTTAGGAATTGAAACATTGCTATTTAAGCGAGCAAAATCACTAGCGTATTTCAATGAATAAGGTGAGTATTGAAAGAAGTTTGATAAAAATTGATTTCTTAACCCTTTACCACATGCAGACGCATTTTAAAAATAATTGTGGCCAAAGGTAAAATTGCTCATGATGAGCAATTTCATCTTTCACCACAATATTGTTAACCTTAAGTCATAGGTTATCCATTCAATTTCAGAGTTTTTCCAGTTTTTGACAAAATATGTTAACAGTCGTCTACTGCAGAAATGTCGTATGACGGAAAGGGTTAAATTCACAACAGCATTATGCACAGAGCTCGAGACAATGGGCGTCATTTAAAAAATATATATATTTGGTTTAGCATAAAACAAGATCAGTCCTGCATAGATAATGCAACAACATCATCTCCTTTGTTTGTAATTTTCAATTTTCTTTCACACAATGAAAACAAAAGGTTCAATATCTACACCAGTCTGTAAAACTGGTCTCAAGATGTCTTCTGACACAGAACAGAAGCTACTAGTGTCGTTCAACAGTACAATTAGCTGGTCCTCTACACTGACCCCTACAATTGTCATGGTGAGGCTTTCTTCGGTCATCTCTTTTTTCTGTAATATATAAAAAAAAATGATTGCTTATTTATGTACATTTCAAATCCCGAAAGTTCACTGCAATTACCGGGAATTGTCAACACAATAACCCTATAAAAGATCGACGATTAGAAATGCGTAGTATTCTGTCCAACAATTTCTCTCACAAAAATATGCTTGTGGCTGAAATCTCAACATGCAAATTGAAATTTGCGAATATGCGAGCATAAATTCGAGCCCTGAATATATGTTGTACATCCATCAAATGTCAAAAAACAGGTAAATAATATTTGCAAGCTTGTTTAGGCTAAAAACAATTTTTAAAAAGTCGACCCCTAATTTATGGCTGAGAGTTACCTCTAAACCACCGAAATTGGGGTCAAAATGGACACTTGACTTATGGCCGCTGATACACGGTAAATATATTCTCAAATGTCCAAAAACTACAAATTTCAGAATGAAAACTTCTCATGTAACTATCAGGAGTGGTTTGAATTGAGCATTAATATAGATAATAAACCTTTAATCAATAATTAGGAAAATGCATTTGACAATCTTCGTCAGATGTTATCAGTAATTTAAATAATTTGATGATGGTTTTAAGAAAGAGTAAACATAAATTTGGTAATAACAAAATAAATACTTGATGGGACTGAGTGATTTAACTTTCAAAACGAAATAAAAAGGCAAACAGAACCAATAGGTTCCAGTATAATTTCCTTCATTTCATAAATAAACGGTTTTGACCAAATGGAATCAACATATATCAACATAAACAAACTGAAAAGTAGGCCACTACCTTGCAGTTTGTTTACAATTCAGATTCAGAATGATTACATGACTAACAGAATCTGACTATTTCAAATGAATTACAAACCGATTCAAACAAGCAATCCTAATTGATAGTAAGACCTAAAACAAAGAATAATACAGAAATATAACTTATCCACTTACGTTGATTAAGTCTTCCCAGTTTCTTTCCAGCCGCTGTTTAATTTTTCTTCCTTCCCGCAAAGTATCGCTATGACAATGATTTTTCCCCGCCTTCATGTGGTACTCCGCAGTTTCAACGGCTGATTCTTAATACATACTAAAAGCAGGGTACCAGTACATGTATATTATCCAGGGCTACATCCGGGTAACTCAAAGGACGTATATATTTCAAGGGCCACCATAGATAATGAATATTCATAAATTCTGCTCTTTTGTTAAATAGGTCAGATAAACAAACCCATCTTAAACATGGCTTTTAACTGCGTTACAGCTGATTTTCGCATCAAAATAGAACGTATATGAAAGGCCAAATGCAAGTCTAGCAAAACGCTTACTATGTTTATAATCCGGTGAACCGTATGCATATTCATGAATTATATTCTGATAAACAAACCCTGTCTTTATCATGAGGTTGAACTACATGTTAAAGAAGGTTTCGCATCATATAGAGCTTGTATCGAAAATCCACATGCGAGTCAAGCAGAACGTTTACGTGCGGTATTATACGTACAGTAACATATGTTTAAAGAGGCTGTGATTCGCATTGAAAGACCATTGATTACGTACTTAACAAAATCAAACAAACGGTTTTCGTTGAAGAAATGGTTCAAACTTGATACGAGGCGTTCTCTGATTTTAGGTTGATTTGCGTAAGAATATTCCAAGACAATATACATTCAAATATGATATTTACAATAATACTTGTTATTTTAAATGACAGGCTTGAATACTCGGATATTTGTCCCCCGCTTTAGCGAAAGCGTGGGGACTATTATTTCTCATTCGTCAGTCCGTCCGTCAGTCCGTCCGTCAGTCCGTCAGTCCGTCAGTCCCTCCGTCACGCTGTCACAAAAACTTTAACCTTGGTCATAACTTCTGAACCGTAATAGGTACTGCTTTCATATTTCACATGTGTATTCCTTGTGACAACCCCTTTCCATCAATACCAATTGTTTTGACCTTGTGACCTTGACCCTGGCGAGGGACCATAATTCTCTGAATTTGCTTGTTCTTTTCTTAATTACTCCATGTTTGCTTTTGTAAGTATTCGTTAATTAGTCAAACAAATTTGCACTATTTGGCGGTGAACGGCATATACATCACGTGACTTCAAAATCCAACATGTAAACTATGGCAAAGCCGCGCATGCGCAGCTCCACCAAAAAACAACATTCCAGTAAGACTGGCTTACACCAACATTCACAAACATGCAAAGTTTTTTTTTAAACCTGTTCTCAAGAACAATTGTCGGAAAAATGTTTTCTTGTTTCTGCGTTCAATTAATTTTCAGGAAACAAAAACTGTTCTCTATGCAACGTCTACACAAGGCAACCATGTGACCTTTAAATCCAGTTTACATATTGATCTCCTTGTGCATCTATGGCGTCTTACCAACATTTGAAGTATTTGTGACAGTTTCTTGACAGCTTCTGTTACTTAACTTACAACCTGGACATGCTGGCTCACCTTTTGCTAACCTATCGCACATGCCATATGTTTAACTTTCATGTGTTGCTATCGCGGAAGTATTAGTTTAGTTTAAACTTATTCATTTTACATCGATTGCGAAACAAGCTTTAAGCATATATTAATTACGCATAATCAGTACTCGCGCCGTTTGTGTGGACAAATCCCAAACGCAGATACCGCTAATCACGGGATTCGATCCCAGGACCTTTGGTACAAGAGGCAGACGTTCTACCACTGCTCCACTGTATTCAGGAAACTATTGGTAGTTTAATCAGCATATGCTCTCATTAGTTCAAGGACAGCGTGTTTGTCCTGGAAATTCTTTCCCACATACAAGAAATCTGCTGCAGAGAACTCTGAAAACATCCAGCTTCAAAAGAGAAAGATTGTTGCAAATGTGAAATGGCTAAGCCCGAATGAATAATTAATATCAGACAGATTTTCCCTATTTTTGCCAATATGTATGCAAAGCAGATTGTTGGTATGTGGGAAAGGGTTAACCCTATTAGTTAAGCACATGTATATCAATTCATATATCTATTTAACTTATTCATGAATACTATTTAGACATTGATGTGGAAATAGCATGTGGAAACAAGTTAATATCTTACTCGATGTCTTAAGGTTATTTTCACCTTTCAAAGTATGTTATACGAATATTAAATTGAAATTAACAATCATGTGGATCATGGATACATAAAATAAAATGGGAAAGGCATGCAAGGTCCATGCATATTATACATTTTTTTTTAAATCTGCTCCAGACGGGTCAACATGCGTCTATATTTGGAAAAAAGAGAATATATAGCCGTTCTCAACATCACACTGTTTTTAAATCTTATGGACATTTTCTAAAAGGGAAAGTTTTATAATTGAAAACAGTTGAAAACATTGTGTCAAAAGGGGGCATTGCGCATTATTAGCAGTTTTTCCTTTTGCCACAATGATTTCATGAGCAAGGCATCAAAATGCGTTTTCCTGTGGGAAACGGTTAATACAGTACTCACCATATTCAATGTTTCAGACAGTGCCAATTGATAGTCAGACCGATCCATATTCTCCAGCACCATGTCCAAATTAAAGTTCTCCAGTAACTCAATTTTTCTTGAATCTAAGTCGAAAAAGTAGAGTTCTTTTCTAACATAATCTGTATCACAGGCAAGCGGCAACATATTGAAATCCTGGAAAGACAAGGTCATTTGTTTGTGTATATCTTCATTTTTGTAATCAAACTGTATTGAAACCAATGGCTCATATGTAGTGTGCTGGCCTCCGTAGCCATAGTTCATTCTTCGAATTTTACGGTCAAACTTTTATCAAAACATCTGAGAATGGATCGAAATATGGCAAAACAACACAAATTTAACTTTATTTTGGGACCTATATCATGTGATGATAGTGCGTGTTTTTTGACAAAATATTTACCCATAAACTTTCCAAGAACCAGGTTGTTGAAACTTAATGTTTTCGTTATTTTTCTAAATATTAATATCTACTTTGCTCAAATTGAACTCTTATTCATGATCAATGGGGGACTAGCCATTAGGCCTACTATGCTAGGAAACAAGCCTTGCCAACCGGCACTCCATCATGACGGCACTAAGCGAGACTCCCAGTCCTAAACCATCCCAACTAAAGTTGTTCGTCCATATGTTGATGCCTTTCATTGTACTTACGTCAAAGTTCATTCCTGGGAATTGTAACGTGTTATTTTCAAGTTCCGCTATGGGCAATGTTATGGAAGTTAGATGGTTGAAAGTCACATCACGGTCGAATGGAAGGCCAGTGACTATATATCCTGACACGGGATCTGAAAAGAGGTTAATGGAACATATGTTTATGTTTAATATATCCAAGACTAAAAGTAATTATGTATATTATCTAAGTTCATTATTTGGCTTGAGATCACCACCAAAGGAACATTTGTAAAATAACGTTTGGATCACATAGGCTTACTAGTAACTAATATACGTTTAAGAAGTGTGGACAATGCACAGAGTTTTCTAAAATTGAAACATGACCTAGATTTTACTGAAATGATTGTTCTGATGAAGATTCATGAAGATTTAAGGAAAATGTGACCTAGTGTATGACCCCACTTGTCCCGGTTTCGGTCTTTGAATAACGATTTTTGATGGAGATTACTGGTCTAATGAACCTTTTGGAGTATTGGATTTAAAATGTGGCATGTAAAGTGTTCAGAAGTTATATGTGATATAAACCATGATGATGCAGAACATACAGTACAGCTCACGCGGAAAACGCATCGTCCGCGAGCCACCGCGGACAAATATTTTGGTCCGCGAAGGTGGGTGGAATTCCACCCATCACCGCGATTTTTTTTTATGTCCATCGCGGACGCAACAAGATAACCCCAGGGGGTTGATAAAACCGATCATCGTGGAGTTGCGGTGGAACCATCGCGGAATCGCGGTGATATTTTTTTGAATAGATAAGCTTTTTCTCGCCGTTTTGCTGGGAGTTTGTTTTTAATTTTTAATTTTTATTTCATTACAGTACTAATAAATGTTGTTGAAGAGGATAATGATTATAAATCAGTACTAACTATAAAGCAGCATATATGCGTAACAACTTAATTCATTAAAATTCATCAATACATTCCCCTAAACTTGATGTATTCTGTAAACGATACAACTACGCAGGGACACTATATGTAATATAGTGTCCCTGAACTACGTGATAATAAAACTGTTAATTCTGCCTGAAAGATGTGTAGCTTACTTTAAATCTCACTAATAAATGCCGTAATTCCATTGTCAATCACCACAATTACCAATGCATTGTTCATTCTTAATCGCCTATAAATTATTTCTTTAAAACCTGTTTCAAAGTCGGCTGAATAACAAAAACAAACTTTACAAACAAAGAAGTGTGAAGCGCCCATGTTAGTCCCGGATTTAATTAAACAACCAAAAACTTTTGATATGGGAAAGGGTAAACGTCTATACGTGGGAAAGGACTAACGACTTTAATCTCCAAAATGTAACATACAATTTTTGAACTTTTATCAATATTTACACTATTTGTAGATATTGTAAATACCTTTTCAATATATGTTTTCAAAAGTCGCAAATATATTTCATCATGGGAAATTTCACCTTTGCCACAATATTTTCAAAAGTCGTGTAGTGCAGAGACGTCTGAAAGCGTCTATTTATATGGGAAAGGGATAACGACAATACTCTCCAAAGTGTAACATACAACTTTTGTACTTTAATCAATACATACATTTGAAACACAAAACATAAAGACTGTACATAGATGATTAATCACTGGTGTGAAAAGTTTATATGATAGAAAAAAACCAGACACAGACACATTTCATTTGCTTATTTAGATCATCCTTCATCAGAAGTACAATGTACAGTTTTCAACAATATTACAATTGGATAATTCATTTATTAAGTTGATAAGAAAAGCTCAAAAATCAACAATCTGTCTTTATTAAGAGATTCAAGTACATGTACTGTATATACAAAATTCAAAGATATATATACAATGTACATGTACATGTATTGTAATTTAACAATATTTCTCTCTTACTAAAAAATGTGAGATAATCATATGTACGATAAACGTATATCCGATGTCCGCCATTTTCTATTACGAAACTTGACCTTATCGTAAACAAACACAATCTTCCACTGTTTTTCGAATAATTTGCTGAAATGGAATGAATTTTAGCAAGTTGTGTCATAAAATAATCGCAATTCGTCAATAAACGTGTACATGTACATAATCGGGAAAAAAATAACATTTTAATAAAAGTATAACATTTTTACAGGTAAATATTGCGGTGGAATCGCGGTGATTTCAAAATAGATAAGAATAGATAAGAAGCTCGAATCGACGACATGTCAATCGCGGTGATATAATTAGCCCGTAGGCGGTATTGCGGTGATTATCCGCGATGAAAAATATTTGTCCAACGTGGGATCGCGGAAAACACGTTTTCCGCGTGAGCTGTACTGTATATGTAATATAAGTTCGGGGGAGATAACTCTGTCGTGTCATGGTGGTTAGCATTTCCATATCTAATCCATACATATGGTACCGATACTAAACCAATTTCTCAGCTTCCTTTGGCGGTTGATAAATACAGCGTGATACTCACAAAAGAAATAAAAACAAGATTATAATTTGATATGATATTCTATAGATCAAAAAGCATATCAAAAAGACATAAATCCTAGACGCATCTTAATGCTCTTGGTACTATAATATATTTGAAGCAAATCTGTGCATGGAAACTTTTTACAGACAACATATTAATTTAGAATTATTTTTTGTATCGTCACTTTTCTCCACTATTTTGTCTTTATTATTTCGTTTTCCTTCCTTTAAACAACTACGGTGAAGTAGATGATTATGACAATATTGTACATATATGAATGAGGAGACGTGTGTTTTATTGATTGTATACATGTACAAGATGAACACTTTGGTGTGTTTAATGATTGTATATATGTACAAGATGAACACTTTGGTGTGTTTTATTGATTTTATGTACAAGCTTAATACTTTAGTGTATTTTATTGATTGTATATATGTACAAGATGAATACGTTGGTGTGTTTTATTGATTGTATGTACAAGATGAACACTTTGGTATGTTTTATTTATTGTATATATGTACAAGATGAACACGTTGGTGTGTTTTATTGATTGTATGTACAAGATGAACACTTTGGTTTGTTTTATTTATTGTATATATGTACAAGATGAACACTTTGGTGTGTTTTATTGATTGTATGTACAAGATGAACACTTTGGTTTGTTTTATTGATTGTATATATGTACAATATGAACACTTTGATGTGTTTTATTGATTGTATGTACAAGATGAACACTTTGGTATGTTTTATTTATTGTATATATGTACAAGATGAACACTTTGGTGTGTTTTATTGATTGTATGTACAAGATGAACACTTTGGTTTGTTTTATTGATTGTATATATGTACAATATGAACACTTTGATGTGTTTTATTGATTGTATGTACAAGATGAACACATTGGTGTTTTTTTATGTGAAGAAACAAGTTTAAATTTGATACTCTAATTCGTTTTTAATGTTATTCGAGGTAGGCAGCATCGAATCCGCCGCAGCCTTACATGTTTGTGGGTGAACGCTGTTCACATATTACTAACACAATTTTATTGGAAGACTAAAAACTGATAGGACTAGTCCGATGGATGAACCTACACTATTCATACATGCCAACGGGTTCCTTTTCTCATGCAATGGATCATATATTAATTTCGCTGAAGCGACTCAATTAAGTAAGTGTGTATCTACGTTAATTTGATTATACTTGACGTCTTGAAAATAATTTACATTTTAATTTGCTTCATGTAAATGAGATGTTTACCCTTCGGATATATATCAACTATGCAAATAGGTTTCAAGATTTCTCAAACAAGGTTTTCTTTCTCTATCAAGAAGGCTTCTTTCAGAAGATAATAGACAGCGATAACAGAAACTTCAAAACATCACGATAGTCAGCTTCGTCACCATCATCAGTATCATTATCATCATCATAGTCATCATCTCCAACAACTACATAACTACTACTATAAGCCCTACCATATTAATAAAAGGATTTGTCATTGCGGTGATATCGTAATTGTAAAGGGGCACGTCTTAATATATACGTAGAAATATTTGAGAGCGTTTCTATTCATACACTCATGCACTATAAATGTATATAAAATGTTTAATATTATAAATTCTCTAAAATTTCCAAAGGATGGTTATATCACCCATGTTATGAAAGCGGTTTAATAGCCATACAACCTCCCCTGGCTAAACTATAAATGTATGTTCACATTGCACGAGCCACGTCTCACGAAAACCAACCTTGGAAAGGTTGTGAATAGTCAACATCCAGATCAGCCTGCGCCTCTGCGAAGTCTGTTCACAATCTTTACAATATTGCCGTATATGTACAAACTTAATAGCAATTGTATCGCTGATGTACAAGTATTATAGCAGTTGTTGAGGAAACCATTTTGATTATTAGTCTTATTGATTAACTTGACGTACAACTTGTGGGGTTAAAATTCTTATTTATCAACAGATGCATCCAGGTGGAAATGACATGTATACACAGAGTGACCGCTCTGGTTAGACTATATAAATACACAGGCGTGCCACAGTCTCTATTGTACGCAGATGCATTTAACTCTTTCAGCGCCAATGGCAATGATGAGGGTTTTTGCAAACAATACATATGCAGACCATTCAACTCGTAAAGTATGTCTCAACTGAAATCAGCATTTTTTGTTTTTAGTTATCAATATATTCCAAAACTCTGTTTTCATTAAAAATAGAGTCGCCGAACTTAACACATGGAAGAGTCTACTTTGGGGAAATATGCGCTGAAAAGACGCGAATCAAGTACTGTTTTTGAAAAAGTGCGACCACTGCCAAAACATCAAAAGATGTAGTTTATGTTACGTGGTTTGCATTGTTTTGTTAATTCGTTAAATGGTTAATGACTAATGATAACAAGCAAGTTTTGACACTTTATTGGAAAATATGCGACTTGATCATGTTTTACCATTCTTATTGCATAATTTTAACTACACGCATGTCATAGGACAGCGATTGGAACACACTTGTTTGTTTTTCAAGACGATGTTAAATAAACAACAATGCACATTCATGTATAAGCTTATCAACTGGAATTGTAGTTCAAAGCTTCGAAGCCAAAAGCATAAGTAGTGTAGTTAGGTGAAAATAATACTTAAAGTTGAAAATGGTCAACGTTCATAAAAATTCACGGTAAAGATTATAATTAAACTTTTATTTATTTATTTATTATTATTATTATACCTCATTTATATAGCACTTTTATCATAAAATACATACGTTCAAAAGTGCTTAACAAACAAAAACATGTATACATACAAACAATATATAAAAAGGATCAGTAGGAATTAAAAGATTACAAATGATAAAAAGCAACACTAAAGCTGTACGGACGATGGTATATCTACGGAATGTTAAAAGACTGACAAATTAAGGCTAGTGTTTATAAAGACATTTAGTTCCTATATATCACAATTAAAAGTGTGTCTTCAGGGCTCTTTTAAAAGAAGCAAACGTGTCACAGTCCCTTATTCCTGCTAGAAGTGAATTCCATAGCTTTGGGTCAACAGTCACATAACTTCTTTCACCATACATTGCAGTCCGACATATTGGTACTACTAGTGTTGTAGCGTTATTTTTTAAGCTAAAGTCTCGTTAGGGTCTTTACTCCTTTAACCTGTTTTGGACATATATCGGGAATTGACCATGCAAGGCTTTGTATGTAAGAGATAGTGTTTTGTACTGTACTCAGTACTGCACAGGTAGCCAATGAAATTCTTTGAGTACGGGAGTGATGTGGTTGTAACGGGAAGTCCTGGTAATAATACGGGCGGCTGTGTTATGAACAATTTGCATTTTATTCATCACGGTATTAGGCATGCCATTCAGCAGCGCATTACAGTAATCGAGTCTTGATGTGACTAGAGAGTTCAGAAGAGATTTCGTGGCGTCACTAGTAAGGTACCGTGTGATATGACCTATTTGTTGTAATTGACCATAGCAAAATCGACAGACCGAGTTCACATGCTTCTCCATGTCCATCCTCGAATCCAGCATCGCTCCAAGATTTCTAACGCAGGTAGTTGGCTTTATCTCAAAAACTCCAACATTCACAGATATATCAGAAACGAAATTGGCATTACGTTTTGATGTAAACAGTATTACTTCTGCTTTGTCAGCGTTCAGTTTTAACATATTGCCATGCATCCAAGACACAATATCATTGAGACAGGCTTCATCTCGACGCAATGCCTCAACCTTGGAGTCCATATCTATTGGTTCAACAGATAAGTAGAGTTGTGAATCATCGGCATAAAAATGATAATTAAGTCTATGATTTCTGCAAATGTCAACAACTGACTTGGTATATACGATATAGTTTTTGGGTCCTACAACTGATCCTTGAGGCACGCTATATTTCATCAGTACTGGTTTTGATAGTTCACCGTCAATACACACAGTCTGGTAGCGATCACTAAGATATGATGACATCCATAGGAGTGGTTTTCCCGTTATTCCAAAAATGATTCTTTAAGCGATTTAAAAGAGTGTTGTGATCGATGGTGTCAAAAGCTGCAGACATATTGAGTAGCACAAGTACTGTGACGTTGTTTCGGACAAGAGATTAGAGAATGTCATTCTGCACTTTCAGTAAAGCGGTCTCAGTTCTATAGGCAGACTGGTGTTCCTCGTGAAGGTTGTTCAGTGCCATATGCTGTTCTAGACGCACGTTAAATACCTTTTCCAGAACCGTAGAAATAAAGGGTAGGTTTGAAACAGGTCTGTAATTCTTGAGTGTGTTTTGATCAAGTTCAGGCTTTTTTAAAAGAGGTATTATTCGTGAGCTTTTAAAGGATTTTGGTACGTTTGCAGTTTCAAGTGAGACGTTAATGATCTTCGTCAACACAGGTAATAGTTCATCTATGCACATCTTAAAAAGCCATGTTGGTAGAGGGTCAATTTCACTCATTGTTTTGGGGGATCAATGAAGGATCTTCTTCACCTTTTCTTTTGAAGCTGCCTTAAATTCTTCAAGCTAGCATACGGTTGATGGTTGATCTACGTGTACCACTTGTATAACTGACCGCGACTCGGACTGATCGGTGTGGGTGGTTATTTCACTACGTAAACTTTCAATTTTATTGATAAAGAAGTCACTAAAATCTTGAGCTAGTTCCTTAGACTGTTTGTTAGAAGGTAAAACGGTGTCATTTGATCCTTGCAATAAGTCTTTCGTTATCTTAAATACTCTTGTGATCCCGCCCGCACGATTCTAACTTATCTGAGTAATAACTAACTCTAGCCTGTCTCAGTAACTTATTTATATAAGCAAATTGGTTTCTGTATATTTCATGGTCAATCGTAAGTTTAGTTGTGAGCCATTTACGTTATAGATTTCGCCGTAAGTGTTTGGCATCGTGAAGGTCTTTTGTATACTATACACTTGTAGGTCGTAAAACGATCGTGTTGGTCCGTAGAAAAGCATGTTTATCAATTAAAGAGGATAGCTCATGTGTGTATATATTCACTAGCTCTTCAGCATCAGAGGATTTCACACTGGTACAAAGAATGTCTGATTCCATAATGTCTTTCTTGAAAGAATCAACGTCGATTGTGTGCAGTGTACTATAAGAAACAGTTTTCTTCAGAGGGGCAGGTTTAGCAGCCCGAACAGTCAAGGTAGCAGCAAAATTGTCTCATGTCACTTTACCCATGTTGTCAGAAAGTCCAGGATCTGTGACCGCTACATTTGATACTATATTATCTGTATCTCTGGTAATGACAATATCCAGTGTGTGGCCGCTGACATGTGTTGGTTCCTTAACATTTTGCCGCATGCCACATGATTCAAGAGTGCTTGTAAACTTTGTAGCATCCCGGTCCGTTGGAATGTCAAGATGTACCATAATTTTGCCTAAATTGTGTAATTATTCTGCTGCAGAATAAGTGCCTGTTAGAAAGGGATGAACAGGATAACATGCTAACAATCCAAATAAAGCCGAAGTAACTAGCTCATCGACCTGTTTTATTAGTTGGTACACAACATGTAAAGATGATAATTGAAAATAAAAAATATCTTAACAAATTGATACATAGAACAAACTGAAAACACCATAGCTGAAGTTTAATACATATTTCTGATCTGTTTGATTTTGTCAGGTTCTTAGATATCTCCGTCCTTGTTTGTATTTACACCCGAATTCAAATATACAGCTATTTACACTATAAGGTTGAATAAAACTTTTTACAATTATAGCCATTCCGTGCGTATTGTGTTTCAATTCTCATTTTGTTTGCATTAAAAATCTGTTTTTGTTATAATGAGCACGCCTTAAGAATGAATGTTATATGAAACACATTTCCATTAATGTATTGCATATTATACACTATATTGCTATATATGCTCTACTTGATAACGTTATACAAAAACTGCACTACGAAAATATGAAAAATATATCATGGCAAGTATCACAAAAAATGGTTGACTATTTGATATTGAAGAAAATCCCAGAAAAATCAACATTAATATAATTACAGAGTCAAAATTCAGATAAATTGACTGATGTTTGGTACTGCTTTTATAGTGGTAGGTGGAAACACTTTTAGAGTCTGGTTCCCGAATGATCTATGTATTTCTGTTTGAAATCGGGAAGCCAATTAATGTATGCTTCAAAATGCCACACTACAATAGACCTCAATGGCACTGTCCAACATTGATAAATGAGAATAACAGAACTTTTATACAAGATGAATGTTCTTTTATCGTTCCAGTGTTCAGTTCCCTAAGTGTTTACAATTTTTATTTATTTATCGAGCACTAAATATAAAAAAAAGATTATTACGATAAGTGTATTATTTAAGAAGTAAAATAAACACTTTCATAAATATAATGCAGAAATAATTTCCAAGAACGATAATCCAAATTTGATAATTATATCATAAATATGACCGCCTCGATGGTGGTGTAGTGATAGAGCATACGCCTAGTGTGCGCGGGGTCGCGGGTGCGATACCATGCCGGGTCATACAAAATAGTTTAAAAATGGTAGTAATGACTGCCCTCAATGGCGCTTAGGGTTGCAGGGTTGACTCGCTAGTGTCAGGTTAAATGAACCAGTAGTACTGGTTACTCACCCATGAAATGCCGTGATTTAACTAAACAATTGTTGAAGCGGCGTAAAAACACCAAACAATCAATCAATTAATATCCGAAATATGCGGTACTTTAAATCAAATGCCAATATTCGTTTTGTTACCTCCCTTTATATAAGCATATAATGCACTGCATAACAGTACGAGTGATAGCTCAAATGGTGAGTTTAACTATATTAAACAAAATAAGAAATTTCCACTGAGTTTGCTTGAATATAGCTAGATATAAACACATATGGGAAATCATTGTTATATTTATGTTTTAAAAAAATATTCCATGATGCATCGTTTGGTGCAAAAATGACGGCCAAAAGTTAACAGAAAATGGGGGAAACTTTGATTATATGTCACGGTGTTTTGTAGCAAGTCATTCTACGTTAATTATGTGTCACGTTGTTGTGTAGCAAGGCATTTTACGTTAATTATATGTCACGGTCTTTTGTAGCAAGCCATTCTACGTTAATTAAATGTCACGGTGTTTTGTAGCAAGTCATTCTACGTTAATTATATGTCACGGTGTTTTGTAGAAAGGCATTCTACGTGAATTATATGTCACGGTCTTCTGTAGCAAGCTATTCTACGTTAGTTAAATGTCACGGTGTTTTGTAGCCAGCAACTCTGCGTTAATTATATGTCACCGTGTTTTGTAGCCAGGCATTCTGCTTTAATTATATGCTACGGTGTATTTTAGCCATGCATTTTACATTAATTATATGTAACGGTGTTTAGTAGCCAGGCATTCTGGGTTAATTATATGTCACGGTGTTTTGTAGCCAGGCATTCTACGGTAATTATATGTGTCACGTTGTTTTGTAGCAAGGCATTTTACGTTAATTATATGTCACGGTCTTTTGTAGCAAGCCATTCTACGTTAATTAAATGTCACGGTGTTTTGTAGAAAGGCATTATACGTGAATTATATGTCACGGTCTTCTGTAGCAAGCTATTCTACGTTAATTAAATGTCACGGTGTTTTGTAGCCAGCAACTCTGCGTTAGTTATATGTCACCGTGTTTTATAGCCAGCCATTCAGCTTTAATTATATGCTACGGTGTAGTTAACCATGTATTTTACGTTAATTATATGTAACGGTGTTTAGTAGCCAGGCATTCGGGATAATTATATGTCACGGTGTTTTGTAGCCAGGCATTCTACGGTAATTATATGTGTCAAGGTGTTTTGTAACCATGCATTCTACGGTAAATGTATTTCACGATGTATTGTAGCCAGGCATTCTAACTTAATTATATGTCACGGTGTTTTGTAACCAGGTATTCTACGTTGTTTATATGTAACGGTGTTTTGTAGCCAGGTATTATACGTTGTATATATGTAACGGTGTTTTGAAGCAAGGCATTCTGCGTTCGTTATATGTCACGGTAATTTGTAGCAGGGCATTTTGCGTTAATTATATGTCACGTTAATATGTTGCCATGCAATTCTGCGTTCAGTATACGTCACGGTGTTTTGTAGCCAGGCATTCTGCTTTAATTATATGTCACGGTGTTTTGTAGCCATGCATTCTATGGTAATTATATTTCACGGTGTATTGTAGCCAGGCATTCTGTGTTAATAATATGTCACGGTGTTTTGTAGCCGGGAATTCTATGTTCATTATATGTCAAGGTGTTTTGTAGCAAGGCTTTCTGCGTTCATTATATGTCACGCTGTTTTGTAGCAAGGCATTATACGTTGATTGTATGTCACGATGTTTTGTAGTCAGGCATTCTGCGTTCACTATATGTTACGGCGTTTTGTAGCCGTGCATTCTGCGTTCATTATTTGTCTCGGTGTTTTGTAACCAGGCATTCTACGTTGAATATATGTCACGGTGTTTTGTAGCAAGGCATTCTACGTTGATTATATGTCATGATGTTTTGTGGCCAGGCATTCTGCGTTAATTATATGTCAGGGTGTTTTGTAGCCAGGCATTCTACGTTAAATATATGTCACGGTGTTTTGTAGCCAGGCATTCTACGTTAATAATATGTCAGTGTGTTTTGTAGCCAGACATTTTACGTTGATTATATGTCACGGTGTTTTATAGTCAGGCATTCTACGTTAATTAAATGTCTCGGTGTTTTGTAGCCATGCATTCTACGTGAACTATATGTCAGTGCGTTTTGTAGCCAGGCATTCTACGTTGATTATATGTCATGGTGTTTTGTAGCCAGGCCTTCTACGTGAACTATATGTCAGTGTGTTTTGTAGCAGGGCATTATACGTTAATTATATGTCATGGTGTTTTGTAGCCAGGCATTGTGCTTTAATTATATGCTACGGTGTATTTTAGCCATGCATTTTACGTTAATTATATGTAACGGTGTTTAGTAGCCAGGCATTCTGGGTTAATTATATGTCACGGTGTTTTGTAGCCAGGCATTCTACGGTAATTATATGTGTCACGTTGTTTTGTAGCAAGGCATTTTACGTTAATTATATGTCACGGTCTTTTGTAGCAAGCCATTCTACGTTAATTAAATGTCACGGTGTTTTGTAGACAGGCATTATACGTGAATTATATGTCACGGTCTTCTGTAGCAAGCTATTCTACGTTAATTAAATGTCACGGTGTTTTGTAGCCAGCAACTCTGCGTTAGTTATATGTCACCGTGTTTTATAGCCAGCCATTCAGCTTTAATTATATGCTACGGTGTAGTTAACCATGTATTTTACGTTAATTATATGTAACGGTGTTTAGTAGCCAGGCATTCGGGATAATTATATGTCACGGTGTTTTGTAGCCAGGCATTCTACGGTAATTATATGTGTGAAGGTGTTTTGTAACCATGCATTCTACGGTAAATGTATTTCACGATGTATTGTAGCCAGGCATTCTAACTTAATTATATGTCACGGTGTTTTGTAACCAGGTATTCTACGTTGTTTATATGTAACGGTGTTTTGTAGCCAGGTATTCTACGTTGTATATATGTAACGGTGTTTTGAAGCAAGGCATTCTGCGTTCGTTATATGTCACGGTAATTTGTAGCAGGGCATTTTGCGTTAATTATATGTCACGTTAATATGTTGCCATGCAATTCTGCGTTCAGTATACGTCACGGTGTTTTGTAGCCAGGCATTCTGCTTTAATTATATGTCACGGTGTTTTGTAGCCATGCATTCTATGGTAATTATATTTCACGGTGTATTGTAGCCAGGCATTCTGTGTTAATAATATGTCACGGGGTTTTGTAGCCGGGAATTCTATGTTCATTATATGTCAAGGTGTTTTGTAGCAAGGCTTTCTGCGTTCATTATATGTCACGCTGTTTTGTAGCAAGGCATTATACGTTGATTATATGTCACGATGTTTTGTAGTCAGGCATTCTGCGTTCACTATATGTTACGGCGTTTTGTAGCCGTGCATTCTGCGTTCATTATTTGTCTCGGTGTTTTGTAACCAGGCATTCTACGTTGAATATATGTCACGGTGTTTTGTAGCAAGGCATTCTACGTTGATTATATGTCATGATGTTTTGTGGCCAGGCATTCTGCGTTAATTATATGTCAGGGTGTTTTGTAGCCAGGCATTCTACGTTAAATATATGTCACGGTGTTTTGTAGCCAGGCATTCTACGTTAATAATATGTCAGTGTGTTTTGTAGCCAGACATTTTACGTTGATTATATGTCACGGTGTTTTATAGTCAGGCATTCTACGTTAATTAAATGTCTCGGTGTTTTGTAGCCATGCATTCTACGTGAACTATATGTCAGTGCGTTTTGTAGCCAGGCATTCTACGTTGATTATATGTCATGGTGTTTTGTAGCCAGGCCTTCTACGTGAACTATATGTCAGTGTGTTTTGTAGCAGGGCATTATACGTTAATTATATGTCATGGTGTTTTGTAGCCAGGCATTCTACGTGAACTTTATGTCAGTGTGTTTTGTAGCAGGGCATTCTACGTTGATTATATGTCATGGTGTTTTGTAACCAGGCATTCTACGTTAATTAAATGTCACGGTGTTTTGTAGCCATGCATTCTACGTTAATTATATGTCAGTATGTATTGTAGCCAGGCATTCTACGTGAACTATATGTCACCGTGTTTTGTAGCCACGCATTCTACGTTAGTTGTATGTCACGGTGTTTGATTAACCATACACAATCTACCAAAAGTACGCCATCATTTACATAACATGGTGCAAATGGCGAACTTGATTGACATGAAAAGTAGATTAATTCACCTCGTTGTATCCATTCATTGTGCCCATGCAGACAATGCACAACTAGACTTTTAAAAAGGGATCCAAACGAATGCATTGATGAAAACCTGTGAAGCGAAAAATAACGTCTCCAACATTTCAAAAGGTATTCAACAACCTTTATTCAGGCCGACCTAAATATGTCAACCTTCACACTCCCCCTTTATACTACACTTGTTAAAACCAGTCACTTTAAAAAAAATCGACTATAGATACCTTGTCATCTAATATTTGGAGTTAAAATTTTAAGTTAACATTTTAAAACAGACTTATCCTTCTTGCATGGGAAGAGTTGTGAGGAGTACCGGTGCGACAAAGCTAGGAAACACAGCTGAGCTAAACTGGTCGGATACAACTGAAATAACGCTGAAAACTCCAGTCAAACATTTTCTTACAAAGTTTTCAAAATGTGTCTTAACCAATGGCGTAAAGCATGATCCATCTCTGTATTTCGACCCCGAAGAAGGAATGTTGAAACGGGAAAAATTGTTTTTATGAGTGTCCATTTCCCACTAATTTACAAACGCTTTAATACTAAAACAAACATTTGTACATGTTTCTATAATTTCTATTTGATGGTTTATATTTGGATTGGTCCAAACGAGCATAAGAGGTAAGTCTGTAAGATCAACCACTGAAAATAAGAAATGTATTCTCATGTACTTTATTTTCGGAGCCAGTGTTTTTTATTTGCCTCTGTTTTAAAAGATATTCCTAATAGTTGCACATAAAATAGACAAGCTGTTCTTGTTAAGTGTTCCAAGGGCGCAATTAGTCTAATTGTGTACCGCTCTTCGCCAACCGTGTAGAATATCAAATGTAAAAGGTGAATATCCACTGTATAGCGGTATACACATGTCACCTTTTACATTGGATATTCGATGTAATCAGCGGGCCACGGTGAAGGGAAGAGCGGTATACAAATCTCACTTTTACATTGGATATGCGATATATTCAGTGGGTCACGAAGAAGGGAAGAACGGTATACACATCTCCCCTTTAACATTGGATACTACTTCTACACGGTTGACGAAGGAAAGAGCGGTATACACATGTAACCTTTTACATTGGATATTCTTCACGGTTGGCAAAGAGCGGTATACATATGGCACCTTTTACATTGGATATTCTTCACGGTTGGCAAAGAGCGGTATACATATGGCACCTTTTACATTGGATATTCTTCACGGTTGGCAAAGAGCGGTATACATATGGCACCTTTTACATTGGATATTCTTCACGGTTGGCAAAGAGCGGTATACATATGGCACCTTTTACATTGGATATTCTTCACGGTTGGCAAAGAGCGGTATACATATGGCACCTTTTACATTGGATATTCTTCACGGTTGGCAAAGAGCGGTATACATATGGCACCTTTTACATTGGATTTTCGGTATAATCAGTGGGTCACGGCGAACGGAAGAACAGTATACACATGTCACCTTTTACATTGGATATTCTACACGGTTGACGAATGGAAGAGCGGTATATACATGTTACCTTTTGCATTGGATATTCTACACGGTTGGCAAAGAGCGGTATACACATCTCAACTTTTACATTGGATATTCGATACAATCAGTGGGTCACGGTGAAGGGAAGAGCGGTATACACATCTCACTTTTACATTGGATATTCTACACGGTTGGCGAATAGCGGTATACACATGTCACCTTTTACATTGTATATTCAATATTAAATATTCAATGTAAAAGGTGACATGTGTATATCGCTCTTCGCCAACAGTGTTGAATATACAATGTAAAAGGTGAATATCCACTGTATAGCGGTATACACATGTCACCTTTAAATTGGATATTCGATATAATCAGCGGGTCACGGCGAAGGGAAGAGCGGTATACACATCTCACTTTTTACATTGGATATTCTACACGGTTGGCGAATAGCGGTATACACATGTCTCCTTTTACATTGAATATTTAATTTAATATGCACTTACGTTATTTGACAGTTTAATATCTAGTGATGCAATGTGAATGTTTCAGCTGTTAAAATGTTAAAGAATTGTTGAATTTAAGTAAATATACATATTTTGCCTCTTTAGAACGAAAACTAAGAATAGAAAGATAAGATGTTGTATTGTATTGTATTTTACACTTTGGTTTTGTTTAGGCTTCTCGCCTAATTTAAAGACTTTTTTGTCTTTCCATCACATTTATGTTATTGTAAGAAGTATCATGTACTTATTACTTAATAAATGAATTGAATTGAAAATTGAAATTGAATTGAAAATTGAAATTGAATTGAAAATTGAAATTGAATTGAAAATTGAAATTGAATTGAAAATGTTTCAGTTGTATACGCATGCGTGAATAAACGGTTATAGCCACAAATACACTATTATATATACGAGGTGTTTGACATCTATTTCACAACCCTCACTCGGTTTTTGTATGTATATATATATTGTACATGTATATATAATGTACGAGATCATATACTCTATTTTATCATTTTTATGGCCTGTATTCATCTCTATATGTTACATACTGACTTGATACTATAAAGTGTATGAATAGAACTGTCGGCGGTGTTTGCTTATTACACCCTTTCAGCACCGAATTGTTTAAAGTAGACTCTTCCATATTCAAAATCGGGCGTCTCCATTACTCATGTAATCAACGTTTAGACAATTTTGATAATAAAAAGGCAAACAATGCTGATTTCAGGTGAGACAGCTCGTTACGAGCTGACTCACCTGAATCAGTATTGTTTGCAAAAACCTCAATATTGCCTTTGGCGCTGAAAGGGTTAAACCCTTTCTATCATTCAATAAACCTGAAGCAAACTCGTTTGAAAATATTTGAACAAGAATTTGGATAATCTCCATAAACGGAAGTTTTATTTGAATAGAGCTTATCATATTGTGGCAAAATCAGAAATTGCTTATTATGAGCACGTTTTCCTTTTCGTGATCCCTTGCTAAACAGACCAGTTTTAGACTTGGAAATGTTCCTTGCCCACAATGGTGATCATACAAGTCACATGAACTCGTCGGGCTAAGGGCTAATACGCCTATAATATGTGTCGGCTCATAAGGACATATTAAACCTTTTCCCTATGCAGATGCATGTTGACGCCTTCGCAGCAGACGACGTTTGGAAATCATTGTGACACAAGAAGAAATTACTCATAATGAGCAATGTTCATTATGTCACAATATTGTCAAGTCTATTAAATATATGCACTTTCATTTACATAGATTTCTAATAATTTTGCCTAGATGGTTTCAAAGTCGTCTGATGCTGATTTGTTAATGTGGGAAAGTGTTAACACCATGTTTAAATCAAGGGCAGCAGGGCGTGCTATCTGCAAGTGTAAAGTATAAAGACAATTACCTACGATTCGGTTTGATAACTCTCTACCCGGTTTGTTAACTCTCTACCCCGTTTGTTAACTCTCTACCCGGTTTGTTAACTCTTTACCAGGTGTGTTAACTCTCTACCCGGTTCGTTAACTCTCTACCACGTTTGTTAACTCTCTACCCGGTGTGTAAACTCTCTACCCGGTTTGTTAACTCTCTACCCGGTTTGTTAACTCTCTACCCGGTTTTTTAACTCTCTACCCGGTGTGTTAACTCTCTACCCGGTTTGTTAACTCTCTACCGATTTGTTAACTCTCTACCCGGTTTGTTAACTCTCTACTCGGCTTGTTAACTCTCTACCCGGTTTGTTAACTCTCTACCCGGTGTGTTAACTCTCTACCCGGTTTGTTAACTCTCTACCCGGTGTTTTAACTCGCTACCCGGTTTGTTAACTCGCTACCCGGTTTGTTAACTCTGTACCCGGTGTGTTAACTCTCTACCCGGTTTGTTAACTCTCTTGCCGGTGTGTTAACTCTCTACCCGGTTTGTTAACTCTTTACCCGGTGTGTTAACTCTCTACCCGGTTTGTTAACTCTCTACCGGTTTGTTAACTCTCTACCCGGTGTGTTAACTTTTTACCAGGTGTGTTAACTCTCTACCCGGTTTGTTAACTCTCTACCCGGTGTGTTAACTCTCTACCCGGTGCGTTAACTCTCTACCCGGTGTGTTAACTCTCTACCCGGTTTGTTAACTCTCTACCCGGTTTGTTAACTCTTTACCAGGTGTGTTAACTCTCTACCCGGTGTGTTAACTCTCTACCCGGTTTGTTAACTCTTTACCAGGTGTGTTAACTCTCTACCCGGTGTGTTAACTCTCTACCCGGTGTGTTAACTCTCTACCCGGTTTGTTAACTTTCTACCCGGTTTATAAACTCTCTACCTGGCTTGTTAACTCTCTACCCGGTTTGTTAACTCTCTCTATCCGGTTTGTTAACTCTCTACCCGGTTTGTTAACTCTCTTCCCGGCTTGTTAACTCTCTACCCGGTTTGTTAACTCTCTATCCGGTTTGTTAACTCTCTACCCGGTTTGTTAACTCTCTACCCGGTTTGTTAACTCTCTACCCGGTTTGTTAACTCTCTACCCGGTGTGTCAACTCTCTACCCGGTTTGTTTACTCTCTACCCGGTTTGTTAACTCTCTACCCGGTTTGTTTACTCTCTACCCGGTGTGTTAACTCTCTACCGGTTTGTTAACTCTCTACCCGGTTTGTTTACTCTCTACCCGGTTTGTTAACTCTCTACCCCGTTTGTTAACTCTCTACCCGGTGTATTAACTCTCTACCCGGTTTGTTAACTCTCTACCCCGTTTGTTAACTCTCTACCCAGTTTATTAACTCTCTACCCGACTTGTTAACTCTCTACCCGGTGTGTTAACTCTCTACCCGGTTTGTTAACTCTCTACCCGGTTTGTTAACTCTCTACCCGGTTTGTTAACTCTTTACCAGGTGTGTTAACTCTCTTACCGGTTTGTTAACTCTCTACCAAGTATGTTAACTCTCTACCGGTTTGTTAACTCTCTACCCGGTTTATTAACCCTCTACCGGTTTGTTAACTCTCTACCCGGTTTGTTAACTCTCTACCCGGTTTGTTAACTCTCTACCCGGTTTGTTTACTCTCTACCCGGTTTGTGAACTCTCTACCCGGTTTGTTTACTCTCTACCCGGTGTGTTAACTCTCTACCCGGTTTGTTAACTCTATACCCGGTTTGTTTACTCTCTACCCGGTTTGTTAACTCTCTACCGGTTTGTTAACTCTCTACCCGGTGTTTTAACTCGCTACCCGGTTTGTTAACTCTCTACCCGGTTTGTTTACTCTCTACCCGGTGTGTTAACTCTCTACCCGGTTTGTTTACTCTCTACCCGGTGTGTTAACTCTCTACCCGGTTTGTTAACTCTATACCCGGTTTGTTTACTCTCTACCCGGTTTGTTTACTCTCTACCCGGTGTGTTAACTCTCTACCCGGTTTGTTAACTCTCTACCCGGTTTGTTAACTCTCTACCCGGTGTGTTAACTCTCTACCCGGTTTGTTAACCCTCTACCCGGTTTGTTAACTCTCTACCCGGTTTGTTAACTCTCTACCCGGTGTGTTAACTCTCTACCCGGTTTGTTAACTCTCTATCCGGTTTGTTTACTCTCTACCCGGTTTGTTAACTCTCTACCCGGTTTGTTTACTCTCTATCCGGTTTGTTAACTCTCTACCCGGTTTGTTAACTCTCTACCCTGTGTGCTAAGTATTGTGTTTTACATAAACCTTTCTAAATGAGAACATTAGCCTCAAGTTCAATATGACTATTCAAATTCAATGTTAACATAAGTAAGCTGAGTCAAGAATAATAATATATCTATAGGTGCTACCTATTTACGAAAAAACGTAAGATAATTATAAACAAAAATAATTAAAGAGCATACTTTGGCCATAAAAAATGATTTATAGGTAATTGACTAGACGATAAAAATGTTAATGTCATGTTTTTCGCATGATCAAAACAAGTTCGGAATTCGTATTGCTGTCGCCTACTATTACGAACTGAAAATAATAAAGTAAAGACTTTCAGAAAATCAAGGACTACATTTATGATGAACGAGGTTAAAACATGAGGGCCAAGATGATCCTTTATCGATCACCTGCATTATGGTAAAGAAGCAAATATATCAGCCATTTTCTGATGCCACCTGGCGACTGCCTTTTGCAACCAGTTAATATGACAAGAACAAATTATGTTAGGGGTCACATTTCTGCTAAACCCTTTTACTGTTAGAGACGGTTTCTGACGGCTTTTCAGCAGACGACTAAGAAAATGATTGTCGCCAAAAGAACAATTGCTCATTATGAGAAAGTAATTCTTTTGCCACAATGTTTGATAATTATTTTTACTTTGTATGAGTGAGTTAGCTCATGTATAGGAATTTGGGGTCTTTCATGTTGATACCACTCTTTTTGCGAGAAACGACGTCGCTCCATTTGACGTTACACCAAGATGAAGTGTTACGGAAATGACGTCACGTCGCTAATACTGTCGTTTGCCTTCGTTTTTTTGACGAATGGTAGAAACATATTTTGTACAGAGTTCCATTTATTTTTAACTTTTTCTTACAAATGTTAATTAACACGAAAATAACACAGCACTTTAATGATCTTAAATATCGATTTAAAACAAAAAAAAGATTAAAAAGACGACAATTATTTTCAATCCGTGTTTTCGTCTCATTTTATACATAACCAAAATGGCGGCCCCCTTGGATTTTGCCAATTTCATTTCAGAAAGGTTCATTGGTTATTGAAAAAAAATAAACCATTTATGTTTTTTTCTCGTAATATTTTACTTGCCCGTAACAAGTACCCGTTAAGCTACCCGCGTTATAAATACGCCACTACCGGTAAATATGCCTTATGCATGATATTTAGAAAATGTTGTCTTAGCGACATGTGATTTGAATTGTGGGAATGTTGTTTTAGTCTGGAGTTCCTTCCCCTTATTACTATGTAAAGGGTCAGGCATAAACAAGATAATGGCGGACGCGATGGATTATCAGGTAATATCTAAATTTTTCATTTTGTTGACCAACGAGGATAATCATTCATTTATTATATTAAAATAAGGATGGAAGAAAATTATTTGTTATCGAGTAGTATAGTTTTCGGATAGATGAAAATGTATTTGAAATTCGGATACAAAGGATCTTATTAGAAATAAATGTTTTTATCTTTATGGGATGTATGTCATTTTTAAAATTGTTCAAATGTTTCCTTTATTATAAGTTTTAGTAGTCGCCGATTTAGGCAATATACATGTAGGCTCTATTTTGAACAATTTACTATAAAAGATTTAAATGTTTTAAAACTGTTTGTAGGACATGTGAAACAAGATTATATCCAGATCACATATGTGTATTCTGATCATGATCTGTATTGGTGGCTAATATATAAAAAAAAATTCAAGTGAACAATAAAGATCCTTATTCGGATGAATGAACTAGTTGCAGTAATTCAGAGAGCCAGATGAGCCTACACACCTGTGTATGACATACATAGTATGCTCATGATCTACATTGTTTACCTTGTGAACAGAAATAATCTGATAAATCTTTAAGCCAAAAGTTCAGATACTGAGCAGATTGCACATTTAGTTATGTCCATGCAGAACGTTATTTAAGTTGTTTCTATTCTTTCAGAGCATATGTCCAAGAGGTAGGGATGACTGGCAGATCAAATGGTGGAACTGATGCCATTTTATACTACAACAAAGCTGACGTTGGGCTTCCTAGTTTTAAAAAAAGATATGAAGGAATATTGTCTTAATCATGATACATGCCGGCGGAGAACAATAAATAGTTACCTTGGTTTTGAAACCGTTAAAACACCACATAACTGCTGTGCACACAACACTTTGGAATTGAATTGGATTTCAAGAATTTGGCTATTAAGTAGAATGTCTCACTTCACATAATTTTGTCCAGAATATTTTCCAAATTGGTCTGCTGTATATTTCTTGTTTGTGTTTCTTAATTAAAGGGACTGAATCCCATATGAGAAAAAAGCGGAAAAAAAAGAAAATTGTTAAAAATTGCTATTACCTTGATGTTTTTGCATGTAAGGCATTGAGATTTGCTGACTGATGTACTACAATATATGCACACTATTAATATTGCGGAGATTTTTCGTTATTTTGCATTGTAAACTCTACTGGGTTAGTAACCCAGTAAATCTAAAAATATCGCTGTATATTTATCACGTGATCACTACAACCGAATTGACAATCTCCTTCCCAGAGTTGTTGTTCCTTACACTCACGCATACATGAATGTAATGAGTCGATAGTGTTAGAGAATGTCGAATTGAATCCACAAAATCGAATGAGCAAGAGGAAATTCCACGGTATTTTAAAACGGGAAAACACGGAGCGGACGTTTTTTTAACTGCTTATTTCCTATGAAATAATGAAAACCAAGACTTGTACAACCTTCTACAACATTCCGTTACATATATATCGACATATTTTGGATTAATTAGAATAAGTATAAAATATAACGATTTTGGACCATTATGGTGTTCAGTCCCTTTAACCCTTTCCCTTATAAAGACGCTTTCTTGTGCCTCTGCAGCAGACGACCTTTTTGAAAACATAGTGACAAAAGATGCAATTTCTCCGGATTTTTCGAAGGTTCTTTTACATAACTGTGGTCTGGTACCACAACATATTAGTAGTTTCATCACAAAGATGATATGTCAAAGTAAACCACACAGGACATGCACATAAACTTTGTTTTATAAAGTATCCGAAATAATTCAACTGTCCGAACACCACTCGTTTTCTAGTTTGTCAAAAATCAACGTCACATCGTCTTACAAAGAGCAATCATCACCCGCTAATACTTACGATAAGTCTATTATAGTAATGACTAAAGGAATAAAACGATTTTATCCAGATGGTCAGCTTGTTAAAATAATTACCATCAAATTGTACATCGGAGGTATATCATCGCAGGCCGCCATTCATTCGGTTGTGCCAGACTTACTATCATAGGAAGTCGGGAACCAGACTAATGTTGTTTTCGGGTGAACCCGTACGCAGTTTGTGTAAGCAATTCATTCTACCAGTCAGTCACGTACAGGCAGGACGTGTTTAATTCCAATTTCATTAATTATTTTTGTATACTTTACTTTGAATGAAAGTCGTTTATGTTCAATATTTGAAATGTTTTGAGAGTTGAGAGGGACAATAGTTATATCTGTTTAAGTCACCATGTTCCTCTAAATGTATTACTGAGTACTTAAATATTACGCATTGCATAAGTCTAGAGCAAAGTAAGGTCCGGCGCTTCGCGGTATGGCATTTGACGTCCGGACACAGGTTTCCAGAGTTATTTCATCAAATAGGTGTTTTTATCTCTGGTTGTTCCTGGATCAGTCGACCGCAATACAATAGCTCATACTGTTTATAGGTCTGCTCGATATATCAAGGTCGGGTTTATATAACTAATATTGTTTAAAGATTTGATCAGAAGAATCTGTTAATGATTATTTGTATCTCAGTTCTGTACTAATAAAACCTGCCTGTTAAATGCTTACAATGTTGTTGTTGTTTATAGGGGTATGAAAGAAGTATATATAGAGAATAATAGGTTGGTGCCGTGGATTGAGAAAGTTTATCTGGCAAGGCGGAGTAATTTATCGGGTGAGCCGAAGGCGAATCCGATAAATTACGGTGCCTTGCCAGATAAACTTTCTCAATCCACGGCACCAACCTATTATTCTATTTATCCTGTTGCATTTTTTTATTTTTTTTATGGCAGCTTTAAAAATATGTAACTTACTGAATTGTACCCCCTTTCATTGTGACGTCATGTTTTATAAATAAACAGCAGCCAATCGTGATTGATGCGCGGAAAGAAATAATTCTCAAATTTCTAACATAATACAACACAAAAAATAGCTATCTTCATGAATGTTGTATTCACAAATGAAAATTTTATCGACGATATATGCTGTTTTTATCGATTGAAGTTGGAATTTACAGCGACGCTTGCTAAAAAAAATTAGTCCCGGCTAGCAGGTGCCCGCCAGCTTATCACGTGATCAACTGACGTATGTCAAAATAAATATACGATAAATATATCGAAATTGCTACACGTGACAGGATAAAAGACATTATATACCCACCCGTGTAGTCGTATCCACCGACTTACATGAACTTTTCCAATGCCTCAGCCGTATTAACCTAGCAACATTACGGTAACGCTTATTTATCTACAATACTGATGATATTCGATGAAATCGTCATATACGATGACCTCGATCGATGCCACTGCTGTCTTCGGGTTCTAGATAAGAACCACGTGTTTTAAGAAATTAAATTTCTCGGTATGGCACGTGCTTGGCTGGTTGTTGGTTAGTGTATTGAGTCGTTCATACTACGTATATATAGATATGTGTGTGTGTGTGTGTGTGTGTGTGTGTGTGTGTGTGTGTGTTTTGTGTATGCCCCTCCTCATTCATTCTATTATTTTACAATTCACGTAGAGGTTACTTCGAAGCTTTAGAAATGAACATTCGCAAGTACTTAAATTTAGGGGAGATTTTAAATGCTAGATGTAGTTTTGAGAATGACCATTGTCAAGTACTTAGATTTAGGGGACATATCAATTATTGGAGATTTAAATGCTAGATGTGGCCTTTGGAATTAGTTAATGGATGAAGCCGGAGATTTACACACATATGTTTATATGGATGATGATCATTGTGATAAGTCATATCTTCCATTAAGATGTTCACTTGATAACATTGTAAATTCATAGGGGAATTAATTATCGGATATTATGTGTTCTAGTTGTGACCTAAAAATAGTAAATGGTCGGATAGGAGATGACGTGGGAATTGGATCATTCACGTTTATGTCCCTGTTACAGTCTGATAGAGTATGCTTTGTGTTATACAGGTGTAACTTCTTAGTTAGTAACTTTATTGTTCATGAGTTTTAATCATTATCAGCACATGCTCCAATTCAAGTTGATTTTAATACAAACAAGTCACTTTATTTGGGACCAGAATAAGACATGCGATTTTAAAGAATGAACTTTTTCTCAGCCATTAGCACTGAACAGCACTGTGAATAAAAACGTGTCGAGCGATGTTGATTTAGACTCGGGTATCTGCCAAACTACAGAATGTTTATACAACTAAGCATCTTCTCTCTTTGGTAAAACATGAACTAATAATAATCACAATGCAGGCAAGGTAAACTTTAAATGCCCGTGGTTCAACCACTCGCAACCATTGTAGATCAGCAAATAAAGTTTATCGTAAACACACGTGTTTATATCAAAGTACCCAAATAATAATAATTGTGATCGGTTAAGAGATGCAGAAATGCATATAGAAATATTTATCTAAAAGAAAATCGCCACCATTACAGACAAGTAATGATGCATTAGGCCAGAATGAAATATTTCCAAGATCATATATTCTTGTTGGTCTTGTGAAAATTGATTGACCCCAATTCCGAATATATCATTCGGTAAACATAGTATATTTTTTTAATTATCATATTACCAAGTAGCTCTATGGAAATTCCACCAGGAACATTCATGACCGTACAGTGTCTTCCTATGTATTGACTGTACTAAACCAACTGATGCATTCAGAGTATGCAATCTATAAATACAATCTATTGATGTTTCAATGATAACAGTAAACTTAGAAGCATATTCTACCAAAAACAGTTGGGTTTTGACTGATTTTCTCTGGTTGTTCATCTCCAGTAGTATACCTTATTTTAAGTGTCTGTTAAACGAAATTGATTGCAAGCTTCTTTCTTTACAGATTTGTTATATAAATAAACAGATTTATATAAAAAGCCATAAACCAAAACCAATGTACAAAAGAGTTTTGCATCTCCAAAACAGAGGGAAAGTGTGCACACGAATCGATCACCTGAGTAATATGTGTAACTGCTAATAACGGAGACAAATTAATCAAGAGCGTGAATGAACTTGATAGGAGTGGACACTGTAAATGAAACTTATCAATAAAGGACATTTGTTATGATATTAAATCTTTGAACAGTTTGTAAGGGGACCACCAAAGTAACATTCCTGTGATGTTTGGTTGATATCAGTCTAATGGTTTGGTAGGATATTTTGATTAAAGCTAAACGTTCATTTTATCACTATTCGGATGCAGCATGGCTACTATCTTTTCAAACCAATCAATATGGCTTGAATAAATTACAAATCTATCATGAATTAAGACACAAACTTGAAAAGAAAAGGAACTATTAAGTTTTGTCATTTTGACCTTTTCTGATGCCGTTTTGCCATGTTTTTCAACCAACAAATACGGCTTAACAAATCTTGTAGAGGGTCACTCAAGGAACATTTGTACTAATTTATCTTGGAATCTGACGAGCGGCTTCAGAAAAGAAGCATTTTACTGTTTAGGCATTTTAATCCCTTTTTGCTGGCGCAGCAACACAAATTGGGTTTATGATTTATATCTTTGAACACATTTGAATGAGGACCACCAAAGAAACATTCCTGTGAAGTTTTGTTGAAATTTGCTCAGTGGATTAGGATGCAATGTCATTTGAAGCTAAACGTTCAATTGATCATGACCCCCTCTTGTCTGATGCCGCCTGCTAACTATGTCTTTCATCCAATCAATATGTCTTTAAGAATTATGAAGAGGGTCACTGAGGGAACAAATAAGACAAACACTTTCATATGAATAGAATTTTTAAATGTTGTCATTTTACCCTTTTCTGATGCCGCCTCGCTCCTCTTTGTCAACCAATTAATATGGCCTGAACAATTTTCGTAGAGAGTCTCCGAAGAATTCTTGGAATCTAAATATTGGGCATCTTAATCCCTTTCTCAGATACAGCACAATAAAGAGTTTCACACATATCTTTGAACATAATTAAGTAAAGAAAATTCCTTGTTTTTTTTGTCCAATGGATAACGATGAGATGTTATTTTAAGCTTAAATTTAAATTGTCTCCCTTTTAGATGTCATCTGGTTTCTACGACTGTCAACCAATCAATAAGACTTACAATATGTAGAGAGTCACTGAATGAACAGTTATGCTAAAAAATCTTAAAATCAGACCTGCACTTTTATAAGAATGTAGTTTTAAAATGTTGTCATTTTGCCTCTTTTCTTATTCCGCCTGATTGCAGTGTTTAACAACATCAGGTCATATTTGTAGAGAGTTATACAATGAATACATTTTCAATTCAGAGGAAAATATATTTAAAAAATGAGCAAATTTCACCTTTTCTGATGCCGCAGCAAGTTCTCCGTAGAAAATAATTATACCGCGCAGTTTCTTCTTTGGCCACAATATTTCCAAAAGTCGTATGCCGCAGAAGCGTCGCAAGGGGTCTGTGGTTAAGGGTTGATATCTCAGATTTATTTTTTTAAATATTTTAGAATAGCATGGAAAACATTGTGGAAAAAGGATATATTGCTCTTTATGAGGAACAATTCCACAATCTTCTCAAAAGTTGTCAGCTCCAAATGCATCAGAAGGTAAAACAAATGGTCTGGATCGTAGAGATATCCTTATCCTTTATTACACTGCAATATGATAGTTACACATTCAGAGACTTGTAATTGTATTTTTAGTAATACAGTCAAGAATTGTTTGCACTTTTTTTTTGCGTTTGAATTTGATAGAAATGGTTTTCTCAGTCAAATATATCACTTGACTTCAAAACTTCAACTGAAACTATGATATCCTTGCTTTCGCAGTTCTACCAAAAAATGATCATGTTTTAATAACCAGAAGACGTAATTATAGTGACATTAAAAGAAGAACAAGGGCAAAATATCGCTTGTCGGAAAGAAAGAAATTGACTTATTTAGCAGAGCAGATTTTTAAATCATTTTGGGCTGAAATTAATAAAAGAAAATAGAAGATACGCTTTAATGCTAACATAACAAATAAGGATTATTTTGAATATTTTAGAGATATTTTTTCAAATGATGACATATTTTTCAACAATAGATATAGGGAGTCAAATGCGTATTAGGGAGTATACTATTTAATCAGTTGATCATTTAGGGAGTATACTATTTAATCAGTTGATCATTTAGGGAGAATACTATTTAATCAGTTGATCATTTAGGGAGAATACTATTTAATCAGTTGATCATTTAGGGAGTATACTATTTAATCAGTTGATCATTTAGGGAGTATACTATTTAATCAGTTGATCATTTAGAGTGTATACTATTTAATCAGTTGATCATTTAGGGAGTATACTATTTAATCGGTTGATTATTTAGGGAGAATACTGTTTAATCAGTTGATCATTTAGGGAGTATACTATTTAATCAGTTTATCATTTAGGGAGTATACTATTTAATCAGTTGATCATTTAGGGAGAATACTATTTAATCAGTTGATCTTTTAGGGAGAATACTGTTTAATCTGTTGATCATTTAGGGAGTATACTATTTAATCAGTTGATCATTTAGAGTGTATACTGTTTAATCAGTTGATCATTTAGCGAGTATACTATTTAATCAGTTGATTATTTAGGGAGAATACTATTTAATCAGTTGATCATTTAGGGAGTATACTATTTAATCAGTTGATCATTTAGGGAGTATACTATTTAATCAGTTGATCATTTAGAGTGTATACTATTTAATCAGTTGATCATTTAGGGAGTATACTATTTAATCGGTTGATTATTTAGGGAGAATACTGTTTAATCAGTTGATCATTTAGGGAGTATACTATTTAATCAGTTGATCATTTAGAGTGTATACTATTTAATCAGTTGATCATTTAGGGAGTATACTATTTAATCGGTTGATTATTTAGGGAGAATACTGTTTAATCAGTTGATCATTTAGGAAGTATACTATTTAATCAGTTGATCATTTAGGGAGTATACTATTTAATCAGTTGATCATTTAGGGAGAATACTATTTAATCAGTTGATCATTTAGGGAGAATACTGTTTAATCTGTTTATCATTTAGGGAGTATACTATTTGATCAGTTGATCATTTAGAGTGTATACTGTTTAATCAGTTGATCATTTAGGGAGTATACTATTTAATCAGTTGATCATTTAGGGAGAATACTATTTAATCAGTTGATCATTTAGGGAGTATACTTTTTAATCAGTTGATCATTTAGGGAGTTCACTATTGAAGAAATGTTGAAAGTTTCCAAACACGCGGTAAAAGTTGCGTGTTGACTTATTAATACCAGACATGTTTATAGAGTGTTAAGACATGTTATCACTAGTATTATGTTATAGAGGATAATTGTTTGTTTCAGTGTATTATGAAGGAAAAAATCATCGAGTGAATAGCAAAGAGTGATATTTTCAAGATTTGCGAAGTCAATCATTTATATAATTACCATCTTCGTCGTTCATGTTATATATGTTATGTATCCCGTTGAGTTGAATATTTTTTCTCCAAACATTATATAATATAAATAATTCGACTTCATTTCCTTTATAACGTAAACATGTGTTTATGTTAAAGTATGTAAATGATAAAACACATGTATTTGTATAAGTCAAATAAGATATATCTATATATAAAAACCCTTCATTTCAGATGTATACATAAGTATCGGTTATATCAAATTTGCTTTTTCGACTACGTTTAAGAATAATTGTTCAATTAGGGCATTTAGTGAAAACAAAGCTTTCGTGGCTTGTTCAGACAAACGCTTCTATGTTTTATAATATTTTCCATAATAACAATGTAACACCTAAATACAGCTTTTTATTTTCACTATTGTAAAACAAACCAATCTCTTAACATGGTGGGACTTTTTGACAAACCATCACTACTATTTTCTTCATGTTCACCTTTATTCCCAATTATATAATTCAAAATATTGTTTCAAATTATTAAGCAAAGTCTGAAGATCTGCCATATCGTAAGAAAATAAAACAGCGTTATATGGTAAAAGCTGTAAAAACAGATTAATATTATCTATATGCAAATAGACATATGATTCAGAATACAAGTATTAATACATGTCATTTATAAAGATGACAAACAAAGGCAAGCATCGTTTCACACCGATGCAGCTTTCAAAATATTCACGAATGAGCGTATTTGCTTTGACTTTCTCGTAAATGGTTTTTAACATTTTAACAATTTTCGACGAAGCTCCACTTTTAATTAATTTGTACCAAATACCATTTCGATAGACCAGGTCAAAAACTCTCCGAAATTCTACGAAAGCGCAATATAAATTACGCTTTTTACTGTTTTTAATTCTGTGTATTACAGAGTTTAATATAAAAACACAATCAATAGTACTCCTGTTTTTACGAAAACCAAACTAATGATTCGTGTATATGTTGCTACTTTCCGCGCATACCTAATACATTAGAGATTACTGGCAATAGTGATACCTCTATAATTATATATATATCTTTAATATTGCCTTTTTAGCTCTCCGTAGCACGAAGTGCGGGATACGCCTTTATGATCGATCATCGTCCATCGTCATCCGTCCGTCTGTCTGTCTGCTTGAATATCCGTCCGTTCTCATTTTCATACAAACTTCTTCTACTCGTAAACTAATGAATCAAATCAAAAATAATTTCTCAGGAATGTTCCTTAGGTGTTCCTTTTTCAAAGACACTTTTATCAGATATCTGTAGAAAAGTATAATTGTGAGCACACAGAAGAAAAAGAAGAAAAGTGATATTAAAGAAGAAAGAATATAAGTATTTTGAAGAAAAAAAAAGCAAACAGATGTTTAACAGAAAAAGGGCCAGAGAAATGAATGATGTAATGCGTAAATCACCGAAAGAATTCTGGAAGGTAGTTAGCTTGAACAACACTAATGCGTGTAACGACGATAACATGAGCTTTGAATCATTTTACAAACACTTTATATATCTGTCATCATCCGTAGCTAGTTAACACAAAATTCAGACGTAGAAGAGTTCATGTTTGATTTTTCGATAGCAATGACTATTTTAAAGAAAGTATTGACATTTTAATCGAACCACGTGAATTACTTTTTAACACCATAGTTACTAGTGGAGAATTCCCAAAACAGTGGTCGGAAGGAATTGTTATACCAATTATGAAAAAGAGACATACATGTTTCTTGTTACATAATAAGTATATACATTTAAGTTATCAACGTGACATCATAAAGCAGTATGTACAACTTATAATAATAATAGTGTAAAAGATATATTCAACTCATAATGATGGTAATTCAATTCAAGTTTAAATGGAATTAGTAAAGATATCTGATAGTTAAACCCTGATGCGAACCCGCTTCACAGCACGGCTCAACCGATCAATACACTGAAACTACTTATACTGATTATGTAAATGCTCTCACAAGGAGGATGAATGGCAGAATGATCAAATACTGGCCTAAATTTGCATCTCGCACAAACGGTAATTGTATTATAATTTGCTTGTACCGTATGCTATATGAACAGTGGGAAATAAAGCCTTATATACATTTGCAGGCCGAGTTCGTATTTGGCTGTGTTGTTAGGGGTCATCTCAAGATAATGTATGTATGAAAACCGTGACCGTTTATATAGTATTCTTTTTAAACGAAATCCCAAAACCGCCTCAATTATCTAACGAGTAAGACCTTGGGCATGCACACACGACTGGCACAAATGTCAACACTTGTTGATAGTGTTTGCATGGGATGTCACAATGTATTGATTTGATCTGGCAAACTTTCTTCGTGATTCACGAGGCTTTCCCCGTAGCGGTGTACCGTGTCATAACTGGTTCCGGTTTGGATGGTTTATCAGCCAAGAAAACACACTCATTAGGAAATGGTAGTTCGATCGCTATTTGCCACATTGAAGCAAATTCTTCGGCAGAATTTTGATGACCTAGTTACTGTCTTATTGCTCTGCTGTAACACATGTTGCTCGGTATTCCTCTCCCATAGAGCACATGATATACCCTTTGAAAATGGTATTTTCAATCTAGTTTCTATACATTGGAAAATACTAATTGATCATAAAGAGCAAGTTCACCTTCACCTACAACGTTTTCAACTCTATATGAACTTTTTATTTTGACATAACAAACAAATATTTCGATAAAACGAAATAAAAAAAAAGTATTTAACATATGACCTACGGGGCTCCGTAAAAACGCATTGATGGTGTAGTGGTTCAGCGTCCGCCTCGGTGCGGTAGATCGCGGGCTCTATGGATTTCCCCCGTGGCGCTCAGGATTGTTGGGTTAGCATTACGACTGACTCACTGGTGTCGGAGTAAATCGATCATAAGTACTTGGAACTCACACAGGAAATGCACTCATTTAATAGGAAAATTGTTGAAAGCGACATAAGTCTCTAAAAACAAAAAAGACCTTATGCGAAACAGTTGTAATGTCATACTATTTAAAGATAAATATATTATCGCTTGGTATGAGATAAATGCCCACAACGGACTGGTACGTACAGCAACCGAAAGGTACCGATTGAATTAAACTATAATGCATAGTTCTTGTATTGACTGGTACGTACAGCCACCGAAAGGTACCGATTGAATTAAACTAGTATGCATAATTCTTGTATTGACTGGTACGTAAAGCCAGCGAAAGGTACCGATTGAATTAAACTATTATGCATAGTTCTTGTATTGACTGGTACGTACAGCCACCGAAAGGTACCGATTGAATTAAACTATTATGCATAGTTCTTGTATTGACTGGTACGTAAAGCCAGCGAAAGGTACCGATTGAATTAAACTATTATGCATAGTTCTTGTATTGACTGGTACGTACAGCCACCGAAAGGTACCGATTGAATTAAACTATTATGCATAGTTCTTGTATTGACTGGTACGTAAAGCCACCGAAAGGTACCGATTGAATTAAACTAGTATGCATAGTTCTTGTATTGACTGGTACGTACAGCCACCGAAAGGTACCGATTGAATTAAACTATTATGCATAGTTCTTGTATTGACTGGTACGTAAAGCCAGCGAAAGGTACCGATTGAATTAAACTATTATGCATAGTTCTTGTATTGACTGGTACGTACAGCCACCGAAAGGTACCGATTGAATTAAACTATTATGCATAGTTCTTGTATTGACTGGTACGTAAAGCCACCGAAAGGTACCGATTGAATTAAACTATTATGCATAGTTCTTGTATTGACTGGTACGTACAGCCACCGAAAGGTACCGATTGAATTAAACTATTATGCATAGTTCTTGTATTGACTGGTACGTAAAGCCACCGAAAGGTACCGATTGAATTAAACTATTATGCATAGTTCTTGTATAGACAGTTGTTGTACCTTAACCCTTTACTAACCTTAATAATCTAAGCACGCCATATAAACAAAAAAGTTCGAAATTTGAGAAGAACCAAGACAGATATCAGGGTGTGTATCCATGAAGTCTAACAAAGGTTTTTATATTAACCTCCGTGCTAGAGTGGTAAGAGTGTCAGCCTCTGGAGAGCAAGGCTCGAACCCAGTTGAGTCAGATAAGAAATGGTTAGCAATGGTTGCGTTCTGTTGGCGTTCAGGGTTGCTGATGATGCATCAGTGTCGGTATTTCTGGTAATTTAAAGAGGAAACGCCATGTAAAGCAGCAACTCAATAGGAATATTTATTCACATAAGCGCGCTCCTATCATACAATCATACAGTATAAACTGTGCATATGTGTCTTTTGTAACGATTGGAAGTTGTATATTTTATAACATTTCTAAACATTGTAGGACAATAGAGAAAGTCCTGGATGTAAAAAAACTTCCCTATCTCAATGTTTCGAATTTAAAAATTGTCCACACTTTTCAAAGCAGACGACTCTTAATTCTTTCCTATATATGACAAATCTGAATGGGACAAATTTTAAAACCTTTTGTTAAAGATATGAAAAGTCTGTATAATGATAGCTGGTAATACTTAAATAGAAGTTAAAAACATAGTGGCCAAGAGAGAATGTTTTCATTATGAGCAAATTCTCCTTTTGCCACAATGTTTTTAAAAGCGTCTGTATGTGGGAAAGGGTTACCCTATGCTATCAGGTAAATGGTGAACCATTTCCGTGCCGGTCGGTTAAAGTCTTAAATCTGATATCTAAACTGTTTTTAAAAGCGTCTGTATGTGGGAAAGGGTTACCCTATGCTATCAGGTAAATGGTGAACCATTTCCGTGCCGGTCGGTTAAAGTCTTAAATCTGATATCTAAACTGGCTTGTACCATAAAGGTAATTGCACTTTTAATATCTACCTTATTTTTCTTTTGGAGATAAAGTTGCTAGAATGGATGTTTTCGAATGGTACTACCCAGATATGCCTATCTAATAGTGTCGTTATGAAGTAGATCGATACCAAAACAACACGATTTCCATATTTTTTTATTTTTTTTTCTTAATTATTTTTCATTTGAAATGGACTTATAGGCCCATGAGCCGTTTGTTATTTATTACATTTTGTACTTTTGTTGTGTTGATGTTCATACACATGTATAATAAAGTATTTACTTACTTACTGTACATCAATTATCGTCCCTACGAAAACTAGAAAATACAAGGAAACATTAACGGTATGTCACATTTCTGATTTCCCTCTTTGTCTCGACCATTTGCTACATTATACTGGAAAAAGTTCATCTAATGTAACTATGTTTAATAGCTAATAGCCAAAAATGCGTTTTTATTTGATCAAAAAGTATTATTAATAAACTGAAGATCTCTGCTCTCAGCTAAAAATTGGTTAAATACAGTTTTTAAATTGTTTGACATTTGCTAAAGAGAATGTGGGGTCATTCTACAACAATGCCTACCTCATGCATTCGAGCAGTCTGGTCTAGATCTGTATGGTTTGCTAATTAGTCAAAGTAGGCTTCAAGAAACTTAAGTAAAGCAGTATCCGTTAGGATCCTATAATTTTAATATCTACGCTAACATTGGTTTTTCCGATTGATTTATTGATTGATTGGGGTTTAACTCTGTTTTTAACATGTGTTCAGTCATATCACGGCGGCCTGTTTACCTACTCATATGTTTTTTTCTGAAGCACATCTAATTTACAACTATGTCTTAATTTCAAACTTATTTGCATCCTAACTTTACAAAACAAGCTGGAATCCGACTGTTGGGAGTTGGCGATCAGTCAGCATCATTGCAAATAGTCTGCATACATGTAGATACCTTTGTCAATCATATATTAACACATATGTAATACACTATCAGATTAGGGCATGTTCAATTAACAAGGATTTTTAGCTCGACTATTCGAAGAATATGAGAGCTATACTACTCAACCTGGCGTCGTCGTCGGCGTCCACGTCACACCTTGGTTAAGGTTTTGCATGCAAGTACTTAAATACTACATTTATTGCATTGAGACTTTGTACAACCCTACCCAACTATCACACCTATGTAGATTATCAAGTAAGATAACTCTATCCTGCATTTTAAGCAAGTTATGGCTCTTTTTTAACTTAGACATTCTAGTTAAAGTTTTGCGTGCAATGCATCAAGTAAATACTGAGATATGGACTCTTAATTTAGTTGCACGCAAAACTTTAACTAGAATTAACGTTACCATTAAACACGAAAACCCCATTTTGTTTCGACGAATCAATGAAGGAATACTGATACATGCTGGGGGTTTGCACTGCATGATTCTTAACGACCTTTGTACATTCGGCGCTGTGCATGTCTGCTGTTAGAGAACGTTTTTTCCATGACATGTGCGCAACCTTCTTTGGTGGTAATCTCAAACTTAGTTGAAAAACGTACTTGGACCTGCGTGTAATATTGCAAACCAAGTTTTAAATAGAAAGGTTTTTGAAAAACACTGTTTCTCCATCCATATACTTGTCCATAACATAGTTAATGTCAAATTGTGTAGATTCTGATGGGACGGAAAAGATGTACAAGTTGGTCTGATTCTTTAATGTTCAGAAATGCCATTGTGTACCGTTTTACATGGGTAGGTTCATATAACATACATAAAAACACTTGAAAATTAAACGTCTTAGATAAAATCAGGCATTGCCAATCATAACAAAGTTTTATATGCCATGTTCATATATTCTAGTGGCCCAGGTGTACTCATTAACCAACTCATTCCGACACATATGCAGCAGACGTTCGATATCGTCAATGCAATACTGATCCATTTTTAAATTAAGCCACAATGGTTTCAAATTATCTCAATGAATGTAAACAAATTACTTTTTCTTAAAGGTCATTTCAATTGTCACGCGAATAACAAAAATTGAAAGAAGAGTCGTGTTTACGATAGTCTGGTTCCCTGCGTACTGTTTTCAAATAGTACCCAGTGGTGTGGGGCAGGTAATCCAGACAAGTTTTGCGAAACCAAAGTGTTTCAATCATTTACGTTAGTTCTAATACGTTTCCCTTGAATGAAATGGGGTTTCGTCTTTTAGTTAAAACTTAGTTTCTATTCATCGCAGTAACCATGGAATTTAATACGGAAAAACGCCTTGAAAGAGAAAAAACAACCAAAAGTACACATATATTATATATACTAGTTCAAGGCCACTAAACTGTCTATAAACACATATTTTATGATTATTCACGTTCCGAAAACATGTTCGATATGATACGAACACTCGATCCTTCTCGGGTTACGTGGAATTTCTTTGTAACAACTTAAATGATTATTTACATAGCGCCTTGTATCTCAAACCTCATGTTCTTTAATTTACACTCCATACCGTTCTATAATGAGAGATCATAAACCATGAAGAGTACACATGTATATCTTTATTCTTGTCCACACCATGCGAGCCCGTGTATTGGAAAGTTACACGTTGTCCTTTGTGAACAGTATATATAACGATCAGTCTATGTAGCCGCACAGTCTGATTAAGATATACACTGTTGACATAATACTTACACAACTTGTGAAGACTCTAATAAGATTAGACAGATGGACAAGATTATCTTAACCTACACTCTTCAGATATGTCAACTTGTATTTGTTCCTCATGTACTGGCTCATTTCTTGAGTTGCATATGTTAAAGATGCACTAGTCTTTTATGTAATACAATAATAATTACTCATGATAACCAGCTTCTTTATTACTGACTTTCTCGGAGAATTGTTAAACTGGTCTTTTTGTTGATACACCAGTCTAAACGAATAACACTTTACCCTGTCACACTGAGAAACGACCACTTTCAAAACTATAAAACTATGCTCTGTGTTCAGACTTTTTGCTCAAGTTTCTTATTTGTTAAAGTGAATAAAATCTCGAAATTTACCAATCAGAAGTCTTGTTTTGAGAACAGATTTCGTTGTTTGAACCCAGAAAAAACGTTTTCAGTGATTTATAGTTTAAGGGTTAGCTTCATATCTTGTGTCACCTGCCACTACATAATAGTGTTTTGGTGTTTGCTTCAAACTTTTCCTCGTGCAACAATTCTGCAGACAATGACAATATGAACATATCTAATAAACATATGGAAACTCTACAAATGAACAAACAATTATACAAGCATACTGCGACGATGGTTCTCTCTCGACACCGCACGAATGATGAAACAAGCTATCGAGTTGTTGCGAGAACAGCGTCAAATTCACTTGAATATTTCTTCTCCTAGTATAAAAGTACGGAAAAAGGAAGTTGCTATGTGAAGTGCTCTCTGGTTGGTCGATATTTGGTCGTGTCCGGATGTTAAGCCAATCAGCGATCAGGTAATAGAAAACCATTTCTTTTTGTGTCGATATATTTAGTTTTGACGTGTCTGTGTTTTCCGCGGAAATGGTACCCCTTACGGCAACTCAAATATTAAGAAAACGAAGAGATGGATCAAAAATCGTGACGATAATTCGATGTAGCAACTGATGGGCTAGACAACGCACAACAAGTGGTTTCTAAATTCGAAAAACTGTGGGAGGAGATAGTTTTCGCAGGAAAAGCTGTTTTCGCCCGTTTCCATAGCAACGGTGGTTTCTATGGCGACCATACTACGGATTTTAGCCAATCAGCGATCAGGTAATAGGAAACCATTTATTTTTGTGTCGGTATATTTAGTTTTGACGTGTCTGTGTTTTCCGCGGAAATGGTACCCCTTACGGCAACTCAAATATTAAGAAAACGAAGAGACGGATCAAAAATCGGGATGATCATTCGATGTAGCAACTGATGGGCTACACAACGCACACCGAGTGGTTTCTAAATTCGAAAAACTGTGGGAGGAGATAGTTTTCGCAGGAAAAGCCGTTTTCGCCCGTTTCCATAGCAACGGTGGTTTCTATGGCGACCATACTACGGATTTTTAGCCAATCAGCGATCAGGTAATAGGAAATATTTCTTTTTGTGTCGATATATTTAGTTTTGACGTGTCTGTGTTTTCTGCGGTAATGGTACCCCTTACGGCAAATCAAATATTAAGAAAACGAAGAGACAGATCAAAAAACGGGACGATCATTCGATGTAGCAACTGATGGGGTACACAACGTACACCGAGTGGTTTCTAAATTCGAAAAAACTGTGGGAGGAGATAGTTTTCGCCCGTTTCCATAGCAACGGTGTTTTCTATGGCGACCATTCTACGAAAGGAACAACTAGAGCCTAGACCCTCCATCCCTACCAAGTTTGGTCGAAATCCGTTGAATAGTTTTGACGCTACGCTTGCCACAAACAAACAAACAAACAAACGGACAGAAACGAAGACCGACTTTAAGGGTCTCTAGAAGAGAGAACCAACAAACAAACGGACAGAAACGAAGAACGACTTTAAGGGTCTCTAGAAGAGAGAACCAAAAATAAAGTTGAAAGCAATTTGGCAAAAGCCATCTGCTGCAGACACGTCATTTTGGAAAAGGCTAAACAATTGTTTACTTTTAGAGACAGAAATTGCAGCGCTGTGGCCTCACTATTATTTATAGTTATGCCTTTATGTATATTGCAGTCAAATGAAATAGAGATAGAAGACTTAACGAAAACAACACGTCAACGATTGAAATGTATTTCTTAAGAAAAAAAGAATAATCCTATAATTTAGACTGTTAATGTAGACTGTAATATGAAACGCTCTTGAATATATATTAATATATAAAAACGCGTTATCTCAAGTTTGACAATTTATAAAGAATGCACCATGATGACATTATCTGTTCTATAAAATGTACTGATTGTTTGACCTATTTTTGACCGCTCCGCCGGAAAATCGACATTCGAAGCTTTGTGCCCAGGGAATAGCCAGATCAGCCTTTATCAACGTAAAGCCAAGAAGAAAACATTACTATTGTAAACTCGGTCCACATATATATTCTGGAAACAAAGCGCTTCAAACAGTAACTATAACTATAACAATGTCTTATAATGCAGGCTGACCATGCAAGAGTATTCTTCTGTCTTTCACTGACATCTTATCATTTCAAACTCATGAAACTATTTGTCTCTCTCTCGCTCTCTCGCTCTCTCTCTCTCTCTATCTCTCTCTCTCTCTCTCTCTCTCTCTCTCTCTCTCTCTCTCTCCTATATATTTATGGTAATATAAAACTGCAATTAAACATATTTATTTCAAATCAATTGTTCACTATGATGTTCTTAATATCATGTTGTTCTTGTTCAATTTACGGGGAGAGCCGTAATTAAGTTTGAGAACTTGTGGCTCGACCCTTTTGCTTTATATGTAAGCTCTAATGTTGTTATACCATGTGATTTATTTGACAATAAAATATGTTTAAACTAACGTAAAGACTTCCCAGGATCTTTTAGGTTCGATTCATGAATCTAACAAATTGTGGAATACATTTGGCCTTTAGAAGAAGTATGGTTTCATGAGCATTTTTGAACTTAAACAGAATGATTGTGTTGGTTATTTAAATGCTACGTTTAAATATGAGGTCATAACATAATTGTATAGACCATTTAAGAAGAACCTCTTATATACTGGAGGTACTTCATGTTTTGCTTCTGAACGATAAAGTTTGTATCTTGATGATATCATGACAGGTCAAACACTATGTCACTAGGTCATATTAAAGAAAAGCTTCATCGACACGTTATAGGTCACATTGTCTTTACTAATATAATAAATTCTCGTCTTCAGGAATATGCCGAATCCCAAAATGTCATCAATGACTATCAAGCATGTTTAAGGGGAAGCGTTTTCAACAACAGACAACATGTTTATCCTTCATACATTAATCAAAAATTGTTCTGTGCATTTATTTTATTAAACCAAGCCTTGGACTCAGTATGGAGAAGTGGGGTTTGGCACTAACTATTAGCCTATACTTTCATTAGAAAATGTTTTAAACTCATTAAAAGCATAAACAGTGGAATTAAGTCTTTTGAAAGGGTAAGTGGAACGTGCTCGATTTTATTCTCGTGCGAGGTTGGGTTGAGAGAAGGTTGAGAACATGCCACCGACAATGATTGAATCGTTTCTTTGTATTTAAACGATCAATTACCTTGCGATAGGTTTTTGAGTAGTTTGCGGCGATTCTAGGCAATTTCGGCCGGAATCCTTCGAGATTCCTCGCGGGCATTAAGTTACTTTTAACTCGGACTTAAAAAAACCTCATCGCACATTAGACTACCCAGAGAATCCATGCGCCGTTCAGAGCTCGGCCAGACATCGGTAAACATTGACCGGGGACAGGCCGGCGTCTGGCCGACCACCCACTGTGACTCGCAGGTTATGAAAGCCGGCTCATCGTATCATTCATCAGATTATTCAACGCTGAGAGAGAGGGAGAGTGGCAGTGAAGTGAATGAGACCATGCCTCTCATTTTCAGCAACTAATGCACCAAGAACTAAGTTGTAGCGGTAGGGTGCAAACGCCAACCTCTCCCTCAACCAGGCGACCCGATCGCGCTGTACATGTGCCCTTAAGCGCTGTTGAGGTATGAACGGATTCTCGTAAGAAGTTTGCCTAAATGCTATCTAAGACAAGTTCGAATATGGGTCATATTGGGTCAGAAACTTGGCCAAATTGAAGGGAATCTTTGTTAACACTCTGGAGGCTGATGTTTAAATTGAGCATGTAATTGAATATTGGTCAGGTCTCGTTCAAAAACTAGATCACTAGACAAAATTGAAAGAAAATCTACGTTAACGCTGCACAAGCCCGTATTTTCTGCTTCAGCGGTTTAAAATTAGGTCAGAATTGTTGATCTAATAGAGTTCTAGGTGAAGTTCGAATATGGGCCATGCCGGATCGAAACTAAGTCCACTATACATAATTGAAGTTCTTGAACAATCTAGAAGAACATTGTTTGCTTCAGCAGACTTGGACATTTTGTCCTAATTATAATTAGGTCAAGTTAGACTAGTGGTCATTATTTTGGGTCGGAAACGAGGTCACTGGCGCAAATTGAATGGTTATATCTTGTTTAACACTCTGAATGCTGCATTTTTTAACTTGAGCATGTTTGAACTGTTTCAGAATATTTGTCATGATGATATTGTAGGCCAATGTCGAAATTGGTCAGGGTCTTTTTATAAAACTAAGGTCACTAGGCCGAATTGAAGGAAAAATCTTGTTTATACTCTGGAGGCAAGATTCTTTGCTTCAGGCAGACTAAAGCTTTGTCAGGATGTTTTGTATTGATAATATCGAGGTCAACGACTGTAAAGAGCCACTTTCTCTCTCTCCTCTCTCTCCTCTCTCTCTCACTCACTCTCCTCTCTCTCTCCATTCTCTCTCTCTCTCTCTCATCTCCTCCTCTCACACTTCTCTCTCTCTCTCTCTCACTCTCTCTTCTCTCTCTCTCTCTCTCTCTTCTCTCTCTCTCTCTCTCTCTCTCTCTCTCTCTCTCTCTCTCTCTCTCTCTCTCTCTCTCCTCTCTCTCTCTCTCTCTCTCTCTCTCTCCTCTCCTCTCTCTCTCTCTCTCTCTCTCTCTCTCTCTCTCTCTCTCTCTCTCTCTCTCTCTCTCTCTCTCTCTCTCTCTCTCTCTCTCTCTCTCTCTCTCTCTCTCTCTCTCTCTCTCTCTCTCTCTCTCTCTCTCTCTCTCCTCTCTCTCTCTCTCTCTCTCTCTCTCTCTCTCTCTCTCTCCTCTCTCTCTCTCTCTCTCTCTCTCTCTCTCTCTCTCTCTCTTCTCTCTCTTCTCCTCTCTCTCTCTCTCTCTCTCTCTCTCTCTCTCTCTCTCTCTCTCTCTCTCATCTCTCTCTCTCCTCTCTCTCTCTCTCTCTCTCTCTCCTCTCTCTCTCTCTCTCTTTTATGTCCATATTTACTTCGATCATTAACTCTTTCCAACATGCAGACGTATTTTGTGGATTATGCGGCAGTCACATTTCGAATGATTCTAGCAAAAGTGGGGGAAGGTGTTAATTTAGAGTAATTTCACTTTTGTCCCAATTGTTTTAGCTTATTCAATAGTAATATGTTTTATGGGACTTTCCATTTTCAACTTTCCATGAAAGATGATTTTTAATTTTGTTTGCCGATGTTTCGTGAGTAGAAGAGGGTTTTAACCTCCAACATATATAATGCATTCATCTTAAACGGTTTAACCCTTTCCGCATGGAATAAATCTGCCGCATTCGACTTTAAAACCATAACAACAAAAATATCAGTGCAATTTTTAGTCTTTTCATTTAATCCCAAAGTCATAAAGCTAATTTTAGATTTTGCAATCTGAAAAAATAAATAACTGGAAAGAAATTAATTGAAAAAGGATGATGAAATTAAATAATGTTTATCTCTTTCAGCGCCAAAGGCAATTTTGAGCTTTTTTGCAACAATACAGATTCAGGTGAGTCAGCTCGTAACAAGCTGTCTCACCCTGAAATCTGCATTGTTTGGCTGTGAGTTTTAAAATATTCCAAAATTCATAACATGAAAATAGAGTCGTCCGAGTTTGAACGTGAAGAGTCTACTATAAACAATTCGGCACTGAAAGGGTTAAACAGTAAACCTTTCCTGCATACAACGAATCTGCATCAGACGTCTATACAAATATATAGGTTAACAAATGAAACATCTCTACAATGAATGTATATTCATTGAAAATAGATTAATTTAAAACATTACGTCAATGGGTGATTGATTGATTGATTGATTGATTGGGGTTTAACGCCGTTTTCAACCATATTTCAGTCAATCACGGCGGCCAATTCACCTACTCATATATGTTTTCCTGGTTTTCTCATACCAGTACTCCACACAACATACTTTCCAAGCAACTGGCTGCTTTTTTCAAATAGACTGTTAGCCCATAGCTGAAAGACGACTGACGCTTGTCACATTGACTTTGTCAATCGTCGGAAAGAAAGTTGGCCGAGCCGGGGTTCGAACTCACAACCCCTGGATTGACAGCCCGCGTCGCTACTGACTGAGTTACCGGGTGCTCGGGTTACGTCGAATGGAGTAGAATGAGCAGTTTATCTGTTGGTGAAAATATTTCAAGCGTCGCCTACACGTGGGAAAGTGACTGAGTAGTGATTACCATGAAGATTTGACTTCGATTCATTTTAGCTTTTTAATTCATTACTTATATCATAAAAATGAACTTTGTAACAGATTGAATAACTTTAATCCTTTCACCAGGTACATGTAATGTGTTTTTTATGACACTTCTTTCACCATTTCACCAAATACATATAATGAGTATTTCATGACACTTCTTTAACCCTTTCACCAAATGTGCAGAAGACGACTTAAAACTGATATATCCAAACCTGCGGAAAGTTTCTATATCGTCGAGCATTCCAACTTCGTGATTTCCGAAAGTTCCTGGCGGCATTATTCCCACCATTTATCCGAGTTTCTTTGTATTATAACTGAACTGAGAAGTGTTTAACTATTTCACAATGTTCTACAGATTCATTTAGTGATTGGCATGATAGTTATATTAGTTAATGCTTAGGTTCACGAACTTAGGAGATTAAATGAATGTATAATTATTGAAAAGAGTTATGAGCACTTTCTCCTTTTGTCGCAATGTTTTCAAAAGTAGAATATTGAAGAGGCGTCTATTTGGGATGAGGTTATTTAGACTTCATTTTGAGACCACATGTATTATGGATAACTTTAATGCAAAAGTTGGCATGGCTGTTCACTCTTACTTTCCCTTTTCCATGTTGTGTTCAATTTAAAAAAAAATAAAAAAAATACGGCCACATGTTAAGACTCTCTCTTTAATATAACTTCAACAACGCAAACAATTGACTATATTGTTGCCAGCTTTTAATAAAATAAAAAATACATTCTTTAAAGAAAAATTAATGAAGTCGATGTTGAAACAAGTTCAAGTACATGTACGCTTTTAATTATCATCAATATAAAGATAATCTATTTCTCCAAAATTTGTATTGTTTAGGTTACATTTAAGCGTTTGTATTCTTTTAACCATGTCTAATGTTTATGACAAATCTGCAGCAGAATTGTTTGAAAATATTGAAAAAAAAAATCCGTAAGTATAATTATTGAACAGAGTTAAAACATTGTGTCAAACGAATAAATTGCATATTGTGAATACATTCTCCATTTGCCATAATGTTTTCAAAATTCTTTTGGTACATATGCGTCGAAATGCGTCTTTATGGGGGAAAAGGATTAAATAAACCAACGCAAACAACGCACTCGTTGTATATATACCCTGCAAGTCGATATAGGTCGTTTTTAAATACATAATCATCTACGCCATATTAATCGAACTGACGATGTGCATAATCGTGATACATTGGCCTATTAAACCCTTTTCCCTCTTATAGACGCTTTCTGACGCCTCTGCCGCATACGGCTTTTTGAAAACATAGTGACAAAAGAAGAAATTGCTCAAAACGAGCAATTTCTCCTTTTGCCACAATGTTTTCCACTTTTAGTCATAGGTTATCCATTCAATTATAGAGATATTCAATTTTTTGACAAAATATGTTCAAAGTCGTCTGCTGCAGAATTGTCGTATGAGGGAAAGGGTTAAACTGTCTGTATATCTGCATTTATGATGCAATTTTTTGAAATAGTCACCGGTATTGAATAGTCTTATATTAGAAGAAACGTGTATCCGATTAAATCTACATTTATAAGAGTGTCTCAAATTGTGAAAAGACTGGGTGCAATGAATGCAAAGTTTGAACCTATAGTAAATATGTAATGTCAAATTTTGTATTCATCTTCTTGCATACCCGTTTCGATATCACATAACCGTTTCGATATCACATACCCGTTTCGATATCACATACCCGTTTCGATATCGCATACCTGTTTCGATATCACATACCCGTTTCGATATCAAATACCCGTTTCAATATCACATACCCGTTTCGATATCACATACCCGTTTCGATATCGCATACCCGTTTCGATATCGCATACCCGTTTCGATATCGCATACCCTTTTAGATATCACATACCCGTTTCGATATCACATACCCGTTTCGATATCGCATACCCGTTTCGGTATCGCATACCCGTTTCGATATCACATACCCGTTTCGATATCACATACACGTATGTTGAGGCAAATTTTTGAGGACTTGCCTTCCTCTTTATTAATTGAAAAAGTACAGTGTAGATTCAGATCAACCTGTCAATCAGCTTAGTCGTACAAGAATCTACACCAGATGACAGAATGTCCTACCTAGGTGATGTAAGTAATACTTTAAGAGAATATATCTTGGTCAGACCACAGGCGTCCGAATTTCCATTAAAGAATAACATGGGGAAAAACACACAATACCTCGTTAAAAATACTCAAAAAGTATCTATATATATTGTCCATACGTTATGATTAAAATGACCATAATGATAATTTGGGGAATCCCTCCCGCGTTACTATAAATAGCCCCTCTATATGGTCCATATAGTATAATAATGATGTATATTTATATATAATACAATAGGGAGTCTACAAAACATACATATACTATTTCTTACAACTTACAACGCAGTAACGTGCAAACTCATATTTCTTCCATAAGCAAGCTTTGTAAAATTAACGGGGTAAAGCATTAAACCACATATTTAAATGGAAATCCCTAATATTCTTAACACTTTCATCAATAAAAAAAATGGCACGAAATTCAACTTCGATCACAAAGGCATCTTTTTCTATATAAACATACTCTGTGAACATAGTGTTTTGTGACTCAGCTGAATACAGGAAATGTTCTTATGGAGGAGAAGATTTTTTAAGTTTTCACTATAGCCATAAAAGGCAAAATAGCCCCGCCCCCTGGCGGCCATGTTTTTTGACCAATCAACATGGCTTGAAGTTATCTGATATAGGATCACCCAAGGAACATTTCTACAAAATTATTAGAAAATTGGTCTGACACTTTTGGAGGAGAAGATTTTTTAAGTTTGCACTTTAGCCATATAAGGCAAAATAGCCCCGCCCCCCTGGCGGCCATGTTTTTCGACCAATCAACATGGCTTGAAGGAATCTGATAGAAGGTCATCCAAGGAACATTTCTACAAAATTATTTGAAAATCTGCCAACCAGTTTGGGAGAAGAATAATTTTGATTATGAAATAAAACATACCTGACCGGACCTGGCTGTCAGTCTTGTTCTCTTGACTGGTCGCTAAAGTTGTTTGACCGACAACGGTCGTCGCGAAACAAATACCAAGTATCCCCGCGATGAACGACCACTTCAAATCCATTGTAGTGTTCACCTTTCTGCTTTGGAATCGTATGGAAGGTGGCCGCTGAAGACAAAGTATCAGTATTTATTCCAAACAGATTGGGGGAAAACCGGCTCATTTTGTGGTTATAAGAAGTAGAAGAATTACATACGAACAATGCTAGTGTATCATATAGAGATCCATCTTCATTGCATAGTTATAGTATCGTTTGTTTTTGGGAATGGAGGTCTGTAACCCTTTCCAACATGCATCAATTCTGCGGCTGACGACTTTGAAAATTTCTAACCAATATACGGAAAATCTCTATACATAGTAAAACTATTGATTTTAGTTGAAAACATTGTAGAAAAAGGACAAATTGTTCTTTACGAGCAAGGTCTACTTTTGCCAAAATGTTTTCTTAAGTCGCCGACTACATAATCGTCAGAAACCGTCCGTATGTGGGAAAGGACTAGACGGTAAACCTAAACAAAAAAGGTTTATAACATTCATTTGTTTTTAATTATATCCCGTTTTGAATGTATTTCATAAAGCCAAGAAGAAAACCAAACTTACTTTTTGATATCTATATGAACTTTAGCTAAGGAAAATGCAATAATTATTGTAATTTAGATTCAACCGGTTGACTATGAAAAGAAACATTTATTTGAAATTGATGCTGTCTAAAATTTGTCTTCATAAAAGTGAATTAATTGCGTGTTTATATTTTTGTATTTGTTATATTAATTTTAAATATTTATGATGTAACTTGAAATAATAATAAAAACAAAAAACTATAAAAAACACACAAAAGCAGAGACATTTCACTTAAATTACTTAAATAATATCAAAATTAATATAAATACATTTTTGAAATTCAATTTTTTTCTAAAAATGAAGTTTACTGACCTGCTATGTTAACGCCTAACAGCAGTGTAGATTGAATCAGTCAAGTGATTTGGTTTCGTGTCCAATAAAGCGTGCAGAACAATTTGTCACACGGTTTTAGTGTTCATACATGCCGAACCAGCGGTCGATTTAACGGAGCGCAACTTGACGTCAACCAAAAAGGCATTCCATGTTTGCAATACATAAGCTTACCTCTTCCCCACATTTAACTCTTTCAGCGCCGAATTGTTTGAAGTAGACTCTTCCATGTTCAAAGTCGGGCGACTCTATTTCATATATTATAAGAGTTTTTGAATATTTGGATAACTACAAGGCAAACAATGTTGATTTCAGGTGAGACAGCTCGTTACGAGCTGACTCACCTGAATCAGTATTGTTTGCAAAAAAACTCAATATTGCCATTGGCGCTGAAAGAGTTAACAAATTTGCATCAGAAGAAAATGTTAACAAAAGATGAAATATCTATAAATAAAAGTTCAATATATTGAATTGATGTCGGAATGTTTTCAAAGTCGTATGCTGCAAATGCGTCAGAATCGTTTGCATATGACACCGGTTATGGTAGTTTAAACGTTGTTTGCTATGAAATCACCAAAGTTTAAAGATCGACACGACACATATCCATAAGTATTTTCATGAAAATGACTGAAATCATCTGCGCCATATTTCCTTTTCCCACAATGTTTTCAAATGTCGTCTACTTCATCAGGCGGTATAAACGAGCCACGGAGGCCGCCTGTATCTATGGTAAGCCCTTTTATTTATGGTAAGCCCTTTTATTTATGGTAAGCCCGTTTATTTATGGTAAGCCCGTTTATTTATTTTTCATAAAAGACATAAAGAGATATGACCTACGTAAGAGACATGTATGTCTACACTTAAGATATATATAGAATGTACTTGTATTTACCATTGAACTTTAGGTACTGAAATTTTATTTAGGACGATTTTACCGCTCGTGTCACAAACAAGTGAATCTACACGGATTTATAATGAACGTGTCAATTTAAAGTGGGGACAAAATCACACTCAATCTAAATACATGTTTTAAAAGCAATGAATTAAAATTTGGCAGTTTTTGTTATCTTAAAATCAGGTTTTGTCTTTCTTAACAAACTGAGATTTTGATCAATTCATTTCCATTTAAATTTGTCAAAATATGTATTATTACAGTTATACAACATTATTATTACAGTTATACAACATAATTATTACAGTTATACAACATTATTATTACAGTTATACAACATAATTATTACAGTTATACAACATTATTATTACAGTTATACAACATAATTATTACAGTTATACAACATTATTATTACAGTTATACAACATAATTATTCCAGTTATATAACATTATTATTACAGTTATACAACATTATTATTACAGTTATACAACATTATTATTACAGTTATACAACATAATTATTCCAGTTATACAACATAATTATTCCAGTTATACAACACAATTATTACAGTTATACAACATTATTATTACAGTTATACAACATAATTATTACAGTTATACAACATTATTATTACAGTTATACAACATTATTATTATTACAGTTATACAACATTATTATTACAGTTATACAACATTATTATTACAGTTATACAACATAATTATTACAGTTATACAACATTATTATTACAGTTATACAACATAATTATTCCAGTTATACAACATTATTATTACACTTCCTTTGCCACTCTTAGCGGCTAACTTTCTTTCCGACGATTGACAAAAGTCAATGCGACATGCGTCAATCGTCTTCCACCAATGGGCTATAAGTCTATGTGGAAAAGCAGCCAGTTGCTTGGGAAGATTGTTGTGTGGAGTACTGGTGTGAGAAAACCAGGAAATGCATGAATAGGTAAACTGGCCGCCGTGATATAACTGAGAAATTGTTAAAAACGGCGTTAGACCCCAATCAATCAATCAATTGGCCACTCTTAGGCCAAATATATTGTACTTGCTAACCCGTTCCCAAATATAGACGCCTTTGCAGCAAAGGATTTTGTAAACGTTGTGACAAAAGTATTTTTTTCAAAACGAGCAATTTCTTCTTTTGTAGCAATATTTCTACCTTGTTGGTAGTGAAGATGTATTGTACGTGGAAAATGTTAAACTATACTGCGTTTAGTGAATATGTATTGTACGTGGAAAATGTTAAACTATACTGTGTTTATTGAAGATGTATTGTACGTGGAAAATGTTAAACTATACTGCGTTTAGTGAAGATGTATTGTATGTGGAAAATGTTAAACTATACTGTGTTTAGTGAATATGTATTGTACGTTGTTAAACAATACTGTGTTTAGTGAATATGTATTGTACGTGGAAAATGTTAAACTATACTGCGTTTAGTGAAGATTTATTGTACGGGGAAAATGTTAAACTATACTGCGTTTAGTGAATATGTATTGTACGTGGAAAATGTTAAACTATACTGTGTTTAGTGAATATGTATTGTACGTTGAAAATGTTAAACTATACTGCGTTTAGTGAATATGTATTATACGTGGAAAATGTTAAACTATACTGTGTTTAGTGAATATGTATTGTACGTGGAAAATGTTAAACTATACTGCGTTTAGTGAAGATTTATTGTACGGGGAAAATGTTAAACTATACTGCGTTTAGTGAATATGTATTGTACGTGGAAAATGTTAAACTATACTGTGTTTAGTGAATATGTATTGTACGTTGAAAATGTTAAACTATACTGCGTTTAGTGAATATGTATTATACGTGGAAAATGTTAAACTATACTGTGTTTAGTGAATATGTATTGTACGTGGAAAATGTTAAACTATACTGTGTTTATTGAAGATGTATTGTACGTGGAAAATGTTAAACTATACTGTGTTTATTGAAGATATATCGTACGTGGAAAATGTTAAACTATACTGTGTTTAGTGAATATGTATTGTACGTGGACAAATGTTAAACAATACTGTGTTTAGTGAAGATGTATTGTAAGGGGACAATGTTAAACTATACTGCGTTTAGTGAAGATTTATTGTACGTGGAAAATGTTAAACAATACTGCGTTTAGTGAAGATTTATTGTACCTGGAAAATGTTAAACAATACTGTGTTTAGAGAAGATATATTGTACGTGGAAAATGTTTAACAATACTGTGTTTAGAGAAGATGTATTGTACGTGGAAAATGTTAAACTATACAGTGTTTAGTGAATATGTATTGTACGTGGGAAATGTTAAACTATACTGTGTTTAGTGAAGATGTATTGTACATGAAAAATGTTAAACTATACTGTGTTTAGTGAAGATGTATTACGTGGAAAATGTTAAACCATACTGTGCAGAACGTAAGCTACTCTGAAGAAACCCTTATCATTTAAAATAATTATATTTTTTTCATCTTTAATCGGACTTCCGTTTTTCTTCTTTTTCTTTCCGTTTTCATGTGTTTTAGGCTATGCTTTGCTGTCGAAGCACCCGTATTTAGTTAAAACGTTTCCAGACTGTTCAAAATATGTTATAGTATTCTCAGTTTTCTATCGCTCTTCACACTATAGGCCTTTTACTCTTCGCTACTTTTTTTTTTTTAACACAGACAGAAAAGAAAATTAGGCTCTATCTCAACTAACGCATGACTGCAGAATTAGGCAGCTTTGTGCTCGTTTTGAGAATTTCCCTTTTCCATAATATTGCATATATACGACTTATGAAGATTTATGTCATTACTAGATACTGGCGTTATATTTTGATAACAGTAGTCGTGATGTTACGCTTTAATGATCCGAATATGTATCCTGACGTAGATTGTGACGTTATATACGTGACGTGATATGTCATCCCGCCAATTGATAACATCCGATGACAATCATGTCACAATGAGAAATTATTCTTCTTTCTCTCTCATTTCTTGTAAATGCATGTCCTCAGGCTAAATAGCAAGAGCTGTCAGAGGACAGTGTGCTCAACCTTAACTAGCGTGCCAATGAAACAAAACTTTTTTGGGTGCTACAGAAAGTATAACCAAGTACTTTATCATATTATCTATAAGCAAAGTACTTTATAAGTCATTGAAGGGTCATAATTCTTGCAAAAACCTTCACTGAATTATGCACTCTTGGCTGTAGGTGGAGGTAATGATGGTAAACAGATATTGTAAGTGTTTAGAGCTATATCTCTTATTGCTTTGAAAAAGAAGTTGATTTGGTAGAAATAACTTAACCAAAATTCTTAAAGAAAAGGGCCATACTTCTTACAAAAACCTTGACAGAGTTATGAACTCTTGTCTGTTGATGTAGGTAATGACGGTAAATAGTTATTTTAAGTGTATAAGCTTTTTTATCTCTAATGGTTTTGTAAAAAAGTGGGGTGGTACAAACAACTTAACCAATATTCTAAGTCGAAAAAGGGCCATTATTCTTACAAAAGCCTTGACAGAGTTATGTACTCCTTGTCTGTTGATGAGGATAATGATGGGGAACAAGTGTTGAAAGTTTCAAAGCAATATCTCTAATGGTTTTGAAAATAAGTGGGGTGGTACAAAAAACCTAACCAAAATGCTAAATAAAACAAGACCTCGGGCTGAGGGTGTCTCGCCCTTCTAGGAAAACCAGATATTAAATGGTATCAATATGCAATAAAACGTAAAAAAGTTAGTGTCTGTCAATGCATTATTATCAACGTGTCATGATAAATAATAAACTCTCTACATGTATATATCTTAATATATTTATTCACACATGAAATATAGACTGATCAATGATACTACATAAAATTGTAAGTAAATGCAATCACTATTATTGTGTTTAAATTTCATGAAGATTGAATTCTAGTGACCTAGTTTTCGATCTCTCATGACCTGGTTTTGAAATTAATAGAGATTTGTTTGAGACAAGTGTTCTGATAAACTTTTATGAAGAAAGAATGAAACATGTGGCCTCTACAGTCAAAGTTAATCAAGGTTAAGTAACTTAACCAAGGTCAAGTTCTGCCAAACTATGACCTTGACCTTGGTACTTTTTATGGAAACAAATTAATGTTTTTATACACTTTTCATGACTTGTAGAGTGTTGACATTTGACCTACACTCATGACCTATTTGTGAACTTGACTTAGATTTGATGAAGTGGTTAAATTGTATGAAAATTGAATGAAGAAAGTGACTTCTAGAGTGTTCAGAAGATTATACCAACATTTGACCTAGTGACTTAGTTTTTGAAACCCCATGACCCTGTTTAAAACTTGAGCGAGATTTGATGGAGACAATTGTTGTGATTAAATTTCATGAAGATTGAATATCAAAAGTGAATTCTAGAGTGTTCACAAGGTTATTCTAACAATTGACTTCGTGACCTAGTTCTGAACTTGACCAAGATTTGATGGAGATAAATGTTCTGATAAACTTTCATGAACAATGAATGAAAAATATGGCTTCTACAGTCAAAGTTAACCAAGGTTAAGTTTTGGCAAACTATGACCTTGACCTTGGTCATTTTGATGTTGAATAATGGATAAAAATGTTTTGATAATCTTTCATAAAGATTAAATGAAAAATGTAGGATAAATGTTCTGATAAACTTTCATGAACAATGAATGAAAAATGTGGCTTCTACTGTCAAAGTTAACCAAGGTTAAGTTTTGGCAAACTATGACTTTGACATTGGTCATTTCGATGTTGAATAATGGAAAGAAATGTTTTGATAATCTTTCATAAAGATTAAATGAAAAATGTAGGCTCTACAGTCATAGTTAACCAACATTTATTTTTGAGGTTAAGTTACCTAACTAATATCAAGTTCTGCCAAAGTATGACCTTGACCTTGAACATTTTGACGTTGAACGATGTCCCATGACCCAACAATACATTTGACTGAGTTTCAAAAAAAATAATCCAGGAGGGGTTGCTGAGATATAACCAAGGTAAAATTCTGCTAGGTTATGACATTGACCTTGAAACTGTTGACGTTGAATGATGTTCCATGACCCAACCATACATATGACAGAGTTTCAGAAAAATTCCAGCAGGGGTTACTGAGATGTAACCAAGGTTAAGTTTTGAGGTAAAGTTACCTAACCAAGGTCAATTTCTGGCAAATAATGACATTGACCTTGAAAAGTTTGGTGTTGAATGATGTTCCATGACCCAACAATACATCTGACAAAGTTTCAGAAATATTCCAGAAGGGGTTGATGAGATATAACCAAGGTTAAGTTTTGAGGTAAAGTTACCTAACCAAGGTCAATTTCTGGCAAATAATGACATTGACCTTGAAAAGTTGGGTGTTGAATGATGTTCCATGACCCAACAATACATCTGACAAAGTTTCAGAAATGTTCCAGAAGGGGTTGATGAGATATAACCAAGGTTAAGTTTTGATGTTAAGTTACCTGGCCAAGGTCAAGTTCTGGCAAATTATGATCTTGACCTTGACAATTTTGACGTTGAATGATGTGACATGACCCAACAATACATCGGACAAAGTTTCAGAAAAATTCCAGCAGGGGTTGCTAAGGTATAACAAAGGTTAAGTTTTGAGGTTAAGTTACCTGGCCAAGGTGAAGTTATGGCAAATTATGTCATTGACCTTGACGTTGAATGATGTGCCATGACCAAACAATACATCTGACAACATTTCAGAAAAATTTCAACAGGGAATGCTGAGATATAGTTATTTGTAAAAGTGGCCGCCGCCGTCGACGTCGCCGGAAAAGTGATTTCTATGTCTAACCTTGACAGAGTTATGTACTCGTGTCTGTTGATGGAGGTAATGACGGTGAACAAGTGTTTAAAGTTTCAAAGCAATATCTGTAATAGTTTTGAAAAAAAAAATGAATTGGGCATTAAAATGGTCAGGCACCTGCATACTTGTAAGATAATCTTAAGTGTGTAGGAAGTAATAACCCCTATCACCTAAAAACTGTTGTAAATGGTAATTTATATGTTCAAAAGCTCTGTTTTACAAACAAAAATCAATATTCTGGATCTCTCCTATGGAATGATCTGCCAGTTGACATTCGATCTTCCTTGAATTTATACACTTTCCAAAAAACAAATCATGTCTCTTACTTACCATAACTGCTTAATGATTTACTATAGAAGAATTGTTTCACTGTATGACTTGTTTTAATGTTCATTGTTAAGGGCCACAGGGAATATTAGTGTTACTAACTGTGTTACTATTGTTATTATTATTATTATTTTTATTATTATTATTATTAGAAGTAGTAGTAATTATACATGTTACAATAGAGTGATTAACGTCGGGGATTTGGAACTGGTCGTCCCGATATGATAACCAGTCGCGGCACTCATTGAAGAGTGCCCTTGTGCATTGCACATTTCAAAGGTATGTTGGTATGTTTGCCCAGGGATCATAAGTAAGTGTGCTGTAGCCTTGATATAACTAAAATAATGTTGAAAATGGCGAAAAAAACCTATACAAAAAAAATACATGTTACAATTAAAAGAAATATGTATTTAATCATAGTTTGTTAGCAGGTGAATACAGTCACCATTCTGATTTGCAAACTGATAGTAAGTTATGATGGCGTATTTATTTCATGTTTATTGATGAAGTCTTGATTGGTAGTAAGTGTAAATTCTTTAATTTGAAGTCATTAAACTGCAAACACACAATGCATTTATTGTTAAAAAAGTTAAACAGTGTAGAAATGTGAGACACGGCTCCTGATTAGCAATGGCTTTCTTCTCCATTATGTTTCATGGCTAGTAAAACAAGTGAACAACTGGATAATTTAAAGTGTATAATGTTGTTAAACTATGTGGCATTTAAAAAGTAATTTCTTCATATTCTGTAACAGAGATAAAGATTTCTGAAAAGGAGGCACAACTCCTGATTAGCAATGGCTATCCTTTGCACACTGTGATACCTGTACATGTATTATATGTTTGTATATTATGCCAATTAAAATAATTAAATGATTTATGTTTAAATGTTTAAATATTATTTAAATTATTTACTTAATTAATTGCATTTGAAAAGAACCTAACTTTTGTAAAACCTTTAACCTAATGTTTGACTGATATTTTACGACAATTATTTTCAAACCAATGAAGAGGATACGTAAACGATATAACGTTAACAAGAGATAACAGGGCGCATTATTGCTTAACTTTGTATTTATATCACCAGACGAAGGAATTAGTTGAATATTCATTTTTTTAACCAAATGAATAATTGATTCTCACATTTGGTATGTTTTGCTATTATTGATACATATTGATAATGAAAATACACACCCTTCTCGGATATGAAATTTTTTTTCCTGATGCATCCTGAACTATAGATCACAGACAAAGTTCACATAAATCCACATATAGATTATGTGAGAATTAGAAATCAATCAGTATTAAAAGACAACCGGGTTAAAATTGGAGCTAATGTGTTTTATCAAGGTATTGTCATAATACAACTACATGTTATAACGTTATATGTTGTGCAACAAGATACATTTTCGCACAGGTCCCCTCCTCTTGAAACCATTCCCATATAGATTATATCTACACAGAAGACATTGGATACATCCCAGTAAACACCCGACGTCGCACCGACGTTGGATTTAATTTGGTTTGATGTTGCGACGTGGGCAATCTCATTAAAATCAGACCAAAAAACTTCTATGTACGTATATTGGATCTGACTACACGTCATATTGGGTCGTCTCAAATTGACCCAACTCATTTAAATAATCATAAGCCGGTGCTCGTTTTTTTGTCCAATGAAATCGCACGATACAACAAACGCTCGGTTTCTGCTTCAAAATGGCTGCGTCTATAGAAACGCTCGAGAATGTTTTACATCAATTCGAAGTGCAAAGTTTAAGCCCGAACAAAAGCAGATATTTGACTGCATTTGGTACCGTAGAGATTGCATAGCTGTTTTGCCTACAGGATACGGAAAATCGTTACCATATCAGACAATTATTTCTGCAAAGAGCCTTGAAAATCGGTCATATATGGGAAAATTATCGTTTGTTGCCCATTGGTGTCATTGATGGAAGATTAAGTGCATCGTATCAAGGCATCAACGGATCTAAAGGCGATTTACAAAGGTATAGTGTATGTTATTATTTTTATCTTATATCATTACTTCATTATTAATTTACCTGTGAAGTGATAAGGTTATTACACGATATTGGTTAAAATTCTTACAAATGTGAAAGTACCTGACAAAATAAATAAGGTAGATCTAAAGAAATTTGAATAATGAATGACAATATGTAATTTCAGCAACGTATCTGTAGTTTAATTTAATATGTATTGATTCATTAAATGATCCATTGCTGCTAGTCATGTCAGAATGAATGTGAAATTATTTTATATTAACATTGTCTATATTTTGTTAGAAAATTTAAGACATTCATTCCATGTTCATTTTGGCTTTCACATTTGTGTCCTCTTGCAAAGAAATAGACTAAGCAAAAACTACATATGATTTGTTGAAGCAATCAAACTGCAGTGGATGGATTCCAACATTTACAAACCCATACAAACAGGGACTACTTATAGTCCCAGGTACGATTATTGAAACTTCTTTAAATTAAATGGTAGTTAAACGTTATCATCGGAAATTGCGTGTAGCCATGTTATTCTTATTTTTTACGTTGTAACTCTATTCTCATATTTGTCGATTTGTTTTAGATGAAAGACGAAGAAATACCATACATTTTTCATATAATAAAACAATAACTAATTGTATACATTATCTCTATCTCTTTCGCTCCTTGTCTATCTCTCGATTTTTACTTCATTCTTACAACGCCATTACAATACTATCAGTACTTAACCAGCCAACCAGTTTATTATTTATGTTTACAGGCCGTTGGACTCGCAACAAACTATAGAGACGATACTGGTACACACAAGGTAATCAGAAGACTGTTAGCCATGCCACTTCTCCCTGAAACACATATACAAGCGGCATTTGAAAACCAAAGGAGAAAGATCACTGGTATCGTACAGGTTGAAGAGTTGTTCAACTATGTTCTCCAGACATGGATCGACGGCTCAATATGGAAACCGAAGGACTGGTCGGTGTATGGTCAGTCAGTCCGCACAAACAACGACTGTGAGGGTAAGTTGTATATTAAATAAACCCATCACTTAAAAAAAGGATATATTATGGTGAAATATTAAATAAACGCGTTACTTACGAAAAAGATATATTATGGTAAAAGGAGCAAATATCACTTATTTGCAAATGCCGTCTGATTTAAATTGGAAAAGGTATATATTTTTTGGGGAAATGAATAATTATTTATATTCTTACTTTCAGGTTGGCATCGCAGAATCAATTATAGATGCGCAACCGCTCCACCCTTCTACGCCCTGATAGAAATGCTCCACCAAGAAGCCAAACTTGTCGACATCCAGGCGAAACTTGTCAGTGAAAAAAAATTGAAAAAAAGACAAAAGAAAAAAGCTCGGTCCACGCAGGCAATGATTTTTGGAATCTGGGAGACAATATAGTCTTGGAGACATGTCTACAGACGAATTATTGAACAAGCTTATACGTGTTTATGGACATTAACGTGATTGTGCCAAGTTCTTGTGTAAATTGTAACATGAAAATGTATTTTTTGTCAAAAAAATGTAAATAAAAACATGATGTATATATATATATATCTTTTTTGTTTGTATGCAACGAAACACTCTCAACGAAAACTTTAATAATATTTTGAAATAATTTAAAGCCTATAGTCGCGTGCGTGCACAGAAGTAGTTATGTTCACACCTACTTAACACCTACTTAACAAATGACACTTCGTTTATTATAAAAAAATTAGGGTACGAACTCACCGACCATAGGTTACGAACTCACCGAATATACAGGTTACGAACTGGTCAGGGTACGAACTCACTGTAACTCCCAGGTACATATAACATTTTTGACAGACTGTTAACCCTATCCAACCTAAAGACCCATTTTGACGCATCTGCAACAGATGACTTTTTGAAAACAAGCAATTTCTCATTTTGCCACAATTTTTCAACTTTTTTTCAGTAATTATACCTTTATTTCTAGAGATTTTCTATATATTGAGTAGATGTTTTCAAAGGAAACAGACTTAAACCTTTCCAACAAACACACGCTTTCTGACGCCTATGCAGCAGACGACTTTAGGAAACTTTAGGGGTTAAAATATAAACATAATAATGATAATTTAATATACCATAGAATGTTTACTTTGCTTCCCTAACTAGCCAAACCCATGTTGACATATCTCTATTTGAATACTTTCCATTTATTGCAGGTGAAAGTGTTGAAGGTGATGAACAATTAAAAAATGGTGATTTTGACACTATGTTTGCTTCGCCTCAATCTGACTAAAGTACACGATCTGACCAAATGTAAGCGTAGCGTTAATAGGAGATGATTTTAATGAGATAATTGGCTTCGCCTGAAACTTTGGTTGGGGACAAGAACTGGAGATTAGTTATACAACAGTGCAATGTATCCCTTCTGGGGATTTTATGAATTCCACACAGTAACTGAATGGTTAGTATGAGCTGTATTAAACCTTTCCCACATACAACATATCTGCTGCTCTGCAGCAGGTAACTTTGCAAACATCAAAGTGAAATGTAAAAAATATTTAAAAATGAAGGGATTTATAACCTTTGTAAATCTAGGAGTTGTGAGTTAGAACACCAGCTCTGTCAACATTCTTTCCAACGTTTGACATACATCACTGAGACAAGCGTAGTTCGTCTTCCACATAATATTATGGGCTTACTGTCTATGTTTAAAACCAGCCAGTTACTTCAGTTAACCCTTTCCCTCATACAGCAATTCTGCAGCAGACGACTTTAAACGTATTTTGTCAAAAAATAGAAAATCTCCATAATTGAATGGATAACCTATGACAAAAAGTGGAAAACATTGTGTCAAAAGAAATAATTGCACGTTTTGTGCAATTTTTTCTTTTGTCACTATGTTTTCAAAAAGCCGACTGCTGGAGATGCGTCAGAAAGCGTCTATATGAGGGAAAGGGTTAAGACAGTTAAGTCAGGAGACACATGCAAAGATGAACTTGTTGTCGTGATATAACTGCAATATTGTAGAAAATGGCGTTAAACCCCAAATCAATTAAAAAGAATTAAAAATGATTTGTCAAAAGTAGAAATAGCTCATCCTAAATTTGTCTGCTGCATAATATATGTGTCGGAAAGCTCTGATACGACTGGATGTCATGCAGTCTGGTTTGAATGATAAAAAACTAAGCAGATAAATGTTCCTTCTGTTTTTAAGAATAGTGACATGAGCCCATCAAAGGACCATCCTCTAAAGCCATGCATACACCTTTTAATATGAACAAGTGTATGAAAGGGTACCGTTAAGGAAGATAGCTAGTGTGTTATGGCTTCAAATTTACCTTTTAAGTTCATTCTTTTCCTCATCCAGACAACATTTGAAGCCTTCGCAGCAGATGACTTTTGAAAACATTGTGGCAAAACATTGTGAGCAATTTCCCTGTTTGCCAAAATGTTTTCAACTCTATTCAATTAACTAATTATCATGTAGATATTTTCAATAGTTTTGCATAGAAGTCTTCAAAGTTGTGTTCTGCTGAGTTGCAGTATGTCACAAAAGGTTAAAGATCAACTTTGAAAAAGCTGACTAAACCCATATCAATTTTAGAATTGAAAATTATTGAAGACAAAGAAACAAATAATTCATTTCTAAACTTATCTTTCAGGGGTGAAGATGAAAGGGGAAGAGCAGCCTTCAGGAAGTGGTTTTCTAACATTGGGGAGCTTAGAGCATTGTGTACACAGAAATGTCGTCAACAAGAAGCATTGTCTTTGTTTCTTACAAAGTTCGAACTTTCACAGCTTGCTTTGACATGTAATGTTCATAGTTGCTGTGATGTCTGTGAACTATCATGTAATTGTGGTAATTGCCAAAAGTTGCCGTTTGAAAACATCTTTCTAGATTACGATGCCAGCAATGAAGAACCTAGCGAAGAAGTTGAATCCAACTCTGATACAGTATCATATAAATCTTCTGATTCTGATAATGAGTAATCTATGTTTTTTCCACACTAATTTCACAGTTGATTAACCATACTAGGGTTTTAAGAGATTTTCCAATTTTTTCAAAGTAAAATAGTCTGATCAGACTGTGACATACTCACAATGTTATACAACCCTTTACCACATGAATAAACCATGTTGACATCAACCAAAAGAGAGTGATTTGACTAAGTTTAACAGTATACCTCTACCACGTCAGTGCTTTGAGACAGAAATGGTAAAAAACCTGATCAGTATGCGAGATATTTACAGTCTGATTGTTTTGCTGATTGTTCTTTGGTGGTAAAATACTGTAATTATTTCACACAACATTATGGGAGAGAGCATTGATCTACAAGGTTTTACATAATATGAGAATTTAATTTTTCAATATTTGGTAAAATAACAGATCTCCCTGCACATGTAAGTTACATAATCAAAATAGACACTATTTTTCAGAATTTTAATCAAAGTTTTATTAACAAACAGCTGTCCAGATAAGGAGGGGTATTCAGCTCTTTTCCCCACAATTTCTCTTTTATTATTAAAGCGAACCCTATGTTGTAGGTACTCAAAAGAGACGATTCTTTAGAGTACCCACAACATAGGGTTAGAGGGTCAAATAAGGACTTTAGAACATGCAAAACGCCCCTTATCTGGACAAACAGTGCAGATCCAGATTAGATGACATATGCGTAGGTTGATCTAAGGTGACCATTTTTTAAAATTCCTTACGGTTGCTTTACCTAGACCAGAGATTTGCAACCTAAATTGATCACATTGAGAAATGTTAACAGAAATTGCCTGAAATAGACAAGTGTTCTGACAAGCTGTGTATACCAAGATCAGCCAGTTATTGTGTACAATATAATAAAACACTCAGTGTTTTATACTTGGACATAAATAAATTGATACATGCATATGTTAAAACAAAATGTACAGGCTATCTTGACATTAGTAACCAATCATGTGTCAAATGTAACCATTTCCCACTTATAGATGCAATATAGATAGATGCAATTTGACACATCTCCAGTAGATGACTCTTGTCACATTGTGGCAAAAGAAGAAATTGTTCTTGGTGGATAATTTTTCCTTTTCCACAAGTTTTTCAAATCTATTCAATTATCATACTTTCATTTAAAGAGATTTCCCATGATTTTTGGCCGGATTGCTCTAGCAATTCCGGTCTATAGATTGGCGATGTCCGTCTGTCCGTCAACATTTTGGTTAAAGTTTCAGGTTGAGGCAACCCAATTTAATACAATGAATACATTGTGGCAAAAGTAGTGGTTTATGATGAACACATTCTACTTTTGCCGCAATATTTTCATACAAAAAATCTTAACGCAGAAGACTGAAGACCTCTTGTCAAAATGTTTGCTTATTATAAGCAATTTATCATTTTGCTACAATGCTTTTGAAATGTTGTCGGTTGCAAATTCGACTGCTGGTTGGTGAGGTTTTATTTCTGCAAAGAGAAAAAGAATGAACTCCTAATCTAGAAATGAGGATCCTTCAAACGACGATAAGGAGTTAAAGATCTATGTCTGTGTATCAATGTGGAAAGTCCAGATATAGTGTTTGAATATGGATTACGGGAAACATTTTTGCATTTTACATTCCTAGTTTGATGGTGAAAGATTTCTAATTTAAATAGATCTCTTGCCACTTTGTGTGGAATTGTCAATTTAAAAACCATTAACATATAGTCCTGAAGTTCATCCTTACTTGTGACACTTGCTTTGGTATTAATCCGAGAGTCATTATAACTATGTGCTTTCACTTCATGGGTTTTTAGACTTGCCACATATGCATATGTTCTTTCACAGAAATGACATTTATAGCGTCCATTTTCAAAATTTGAGATCCAATAATTTTCTGGATTTTCACTGTCATCTATCACTTCATGCAAGGATGAACATATATCTGTTGAGTCTTCAAAAAACCATTGTTTTACAATACATGTGCAAACTCCATTCAACCATTCTAATTTCTCTGCATTTGTCATACCTGTGAAATTATCTGGAAACGGCACTTTTGGAAAGTTTTCCGAGTTGTCTGGAATCGTGTCAATACCAAAATGATTCAAAAACATACTTATTGTAATGGCTTCCAATACCGCATAGTACAGCATTTTATATGCTCTATACTCATTCTTAACATTTCCCTTTACATTCCTGTAATTAAGCATATTTCTGTAGAAGGGAACTTATCCTTTATCTGCTGCATTTTCAACACCATATGTCAATTTTGTAACAGCCTGAAAAATCAACCAAAAAAAGGGAAGCAATAAAATTTCAAATTTGTGTATGTATCTTTAATTCTATTTTAATTTGGATCAGAATTGATTCATTACTTTGTATTTCATTTACTATAGTGAATATTTTTTCCATGCACACACACTATATATATCAAGATTTAATAAGGTAGTACTTCTTAAATTTGAAGTTAATCAAATATCATTGAAAGCTTATATTATCCTTTTCCCACATTCAGGTTGAGACATGATAGCCCTTTCCCTCGCATAGACGCTTTCTGACGCCTCTGCAGCAGACGTTTTTTTGAAAACATAGTGACAAAATAAGAAATTGCTCAAAATGAGAAAGTTCTCCTTTTGCCACAATGTTTTCCACTTGAAGTCATAGGTTATCCATTCAATTATAGAGTTTTTCTATTTTTTGATAAAATATGTTCAAAGTCGTCTGCTGCAGAATTGTTGTATGAGGTAAAGGGATAGCTCAGTTGAAAACCATAAGATTTTTCAATCGAGAGTTGTGAGTTTAATCTCTTGCTTGGATTTTCATTCATTCTGATGTTTGAAGAAAATGAATGAGTGAATGTAAACTATGTATGCATTGAAGTATACCTCTAGAAAATTCATCAGCCTGTGGAATCTTCAATTTTTGATATAAACCCTTCCAAGCGCTCACAAGGACTCTCGGTATTTTTCATAGCCATTTGTGCACACTGAACCCTTTCATCTGTCAATCTATCACTTGTATAAAAATAAGCATGATTGTGTTTAGATGAAAAGAACATAAGTTTTTCATTATTGCTAGAATCTTGATATATTGGTTTATCATGGATATATTACAAACCACTATTAAATTATGCTGTTTTTAGCTCTACTGGCCAAAGGCCAGAAGAGCTGCTTATGTGATGGCGTTGTGTCTGTCGTCCGTGAGTGAGCGAGTCCGTTAACAATTGCTTGTGAACACGATAAAGTCTTCAGTTTTGATTGTATCTCAATCAAACTTATACAGTAGTTAGATATCCATGAGAGCTCAGTTCCTTTTGCAAACCAGCCAGATCCACCCATGCAAGACTGGATTATGGCCCTTGAAATGGTCAAATTTGCTATAATAGAGCTTGTGAACACAATAGAGGCTCCATTTACTATCTGATCTTCACCAAACTTAGATAGTAGTTAAATATTGATGAGAGTTCGGTTCCTTTCGAAAACCAGCCAGATGTGCCCTGGCATGACTGGATTATGGCCCTTGAAATTGTCAAAATTACTATAATACTGCTTGTGAACACAAAAGAGCCTCCATTTACTATCTGATCTTCACCAAACTTAGATAGTAGTTAAATATTGATGAGAGCTCGGTTCCTTTCGAAAACCAGCCAGTTGTGCCCTTCCATGACTGGATTATGGCCCTTAAAATTGTCAAAATTCTAAAAATTGCTATCATACAGCTTGTGAACACAATACTATCCAATCTTCACCATAAATACATGCTCTGGATTAAAAATGACAGTAGAGCATAGGCCCTTGTTGGCCTCTTGTTTAATAAGATGGCTGTGTGGTTGTGTGGCTGTATTGTTCACCAGCTTGACACTTACTTCAGATGAGTATAAGACCAGCAGAGTATAGCTATGTTAATTCTACTCTATAAATGAAACCAGTGCTAAACCATTCCCACACTCAGTCACTTTTTGATGCCTATGCAGCAGGTGATTTCAAAAGAATCTGGAAAATGGAGAAATTATTATAATGAACAATTTCTCCTTTTGCCAAAATGTCGTTATCTTTTTTCCCATTATTGTTCTAAAAGTTATAGTGAGTGTCCATTTGTTGAAGCATAATGTTTTTAAAGTTGACTGCTGCAGATGTGTTGTATTTGGGCAAGGGTAAGTGGGTTGTAAACATGATATCTTAGCTTGTTTTTTCTAATGAACCTTACCTACAAAGAAATCCGGCTCAACAATTTCTTTATTTACCATTGGCACATACTTCTCTGTCAACATTTTCAGTAGCTGAATGACATCTTGAGTTTTGTTTTCATTACAGTCAATCAACCCAAGAGGAAACTGAAAGCATAAACTTTGTTGTATATAGTTAAATTATAACTTGCCCACATAAATACACCAAGCCATGTATTTTAATGAATCATCAAAGCTATAAATGATCATTCCAACTCAGGCTTGTGTTATTGGACAGAGTATTAAATAACATTATGGCTATTTAATTTAAACGAAATTAATACATACACCATCATAGATTTAATTGGAATAAAATATAATATAATACTGAAAGAACATTGATTAAACACTCAAAGAAGTGGTATTGAATGCTGTTATTTGTTTTGAGTGTGTATAATGTAAAGTGAATAAAAGTATTAAAATTTAAATTATCACACAAAAAGATTAACCCTATGCTTTCTAACATACATGACTCATCAAATCAGCAGGACAATACTGAAATAATCTATAAGAAAAATTATGAGAAAATCTCTGAATTAAATTGTTAAAGTCGAAAAAGGAGTTGACACCATTGTGGCAAAATGAAAGACTGGTCATTTTAAAACAATGACACTCCTGGTCCAGTCTTTGTGTTGAAGATCTTTTATCAAATAGGTTTATGTGATAATTGATCATTTAAAAGCAGTAAAATAATGCAATACTATAAATTTAAGAACATTGTTTAAAATTTCAAGAGATAAAGTGAGACATAAACCAGGTGTTTAGGTCCAAGGTGTAGGCCTTGTCCAGGCTTGATCTTAATGATTGTTACACCGGCATACATTGTATTCATTTATCTGAGAATATATAGTTTTTAGTTTGTTGAATCAACAATATATTTTATGTCAATTTATTATGTGTAAAGATACATAATGTTAAAAGGTTTGTCAACTGTTTCCACATCATTTAACACCTGTTGTGTCCTATATAAAATACATAAGCATGTATTTAACATCTGTTAAACACTCCCAATATTGTGAATGTGTGGTACCAAGTCAAGAATGGTATTAATTCTTTTAAATCTTACCTTTTTTTTTGTGTTGGAGAGGAGCGATTTGTACACCATGGGTTGCAGTTGTAAATTCTTTTAACTGTAAAGGATGCTTCACACTCACTGCAGGGAACCTCTTGCGTGGCTGTGTATGTTGTGGGGAAGACAACAACCTCTTCTTACTAATTGATCTGACACCCTGATTAATCTTTAAAAAAAAAAGAGAGGTTCCTTAGATTCACAGAAATCGACCGAAATCAACTTTCACTAACTGAAATCTACTTTTTTTTTTAATGTTATGATTTATGTTGTAAACTTAAATATATATCAATAATGATACATTTGTGTTAACAGTTTCTATATTTGTTAATTTAAAACTTGCTGAATATTTTAACAGGGCGAGAAATTTATTAAATTTTGTTATAAGCAAACAAACATACTCTAATTATTTAAAGAATCGCGAAAAATCACGAATGATAAAAAAAACCATTATCGTACCTCTTTTACTTTCATTATGTTGTCTCGAATCTCGGTTCTTATCTTTTCCATCTTTTTATCAAGCTTTAAATGGTTGTCACATTGTTTAAAACATCGAACGCAGATGGAATCATCACCTTCCTCGATGTCGCTGACAGTTGTCATATCTTCGTGTTGCAACACTTTGTTAATTACAACGATACGTTCTTTCGAAAGTTTTAATTTCATATGAAACAGTTTGTTTTCTTTTTTTCTACCTGAACTCGTTAAAAATATTTCCCTGGACGAAAACCCACACATAAAACACTTGTCGTTAAATAAATAAACTTTGTTTGGCGTTAGTAGAAGATTCGCCTGTTCTACGGACGAATATTCTACGGACGCCATTATTCCTTTGTTTATTCCAATACAACCGGAATACTCTATAGTTACCGCTTCGCCTTTTCGTTCTTTCTACATTAGTTACCATACTTGAATCGTACTGCCTATTTTGGTAAGCGACAATTTGATTGGCTAACGCAAAGGTCAATCTGAGACGACCCGTATAGGGAAGTCATCAGATCGGAAACCAGACGTTTCCCCCCCAAACTGTTTCCTCCCTGTAGACGTTTCCTCCCCAAACCATTTCCTCCCAAGACGTTTCCCCCCCAAAGTTATATACCTATAGACGGTTCCCTCCCAAAATGATTTTGACACCAAATATGTGATATAGTGTTAAAATATTGATGAATTTAATCTAAAATAGATACTTTATTTTCATTAGTTTTTGTTACATTTATGAATGTAACAGTTTATTAAATGAATTATTTGATAGTTTCATTACAATTATTTAATATGAGGTAAATTTTAAATTGTAATGAAAGAATAAAATAATTCCTATGTTTGTGATTAAAATTACTTTTCAGTCAGATAAAACATGAAATATTGTGAGTTTGTAAGTATTTTTATGTCTTCAGTGAATACTTGTAATGTGAGAAAATTATCCTAGAATAAGATTACTAAGTAAAAATGTTACGTAAATTATGTGGCTACACTTATCCTGTATCATTTCAAAAAGCTACTTTTAATAATAATTCGTAAGTTATTCAAAAGAAAAAAATAACATCCTGACTTCATTATTTTGAAAAGCACCCATAACTGACTTATCATAAAATAAAATATAAAAAAATCTCTTACCTGTTCCACAGGTTCTTAATCTATGTTGCCAAAGTTGGCAAGAATCACACATGATTCCATGTTGCCTTGGACGTACGTCCTCAGCACACACAATACACTGATCTGGCATTTATAAATAGTATATCTAAATAGTATATCCAAATAATCACAAATGAACAACTATATGAAATTTATGAAACTCTATTTTAACAGCAATTAATTCATGAAAGCATAAAACTGCATTAATTTCTTTGGTTTATATACTTTATTACATATTACTCAAAACAACTATTATCCCAATTAAAATATTTATATCTAAATGAAAACAAAACAACAAAGTTACAGACTACAATTAATAATTAGCAGTCCCCAGTTCAGAGAACATCAAAGAAAATATTGAACCTTCAAACAACACAATGTTATTCACAGATTGGCAAACATTTAAGCAACACCTAATTATATTTAACAATGAAATCAAGATCAAAAAACTTAATTAATTAAAATTAAAAAAAAAAACCCATCAAACATACTTTAAATGCAAACATACTAATTACCTTTATATATGATTTAGCAACATTTAAGTAACATCATTAAAGAAAATTATTTTTTATTCAAAACCCTTAACAAAGTGTAATTACATTTTAACTAAATATATAAAACTATTCATACTTGTTTATCTAGACTACTATAAGGTGTAGTGACCCCTCTCATTTTCTATATATATAATGCTACTGCAGACGTTTCCACCCCAAATTTGGGGGGGAAACGTCTTGGGAGGAAACGTCTTGGGAGGAAACGGTTTGGGGGGGAAACGTCTGTCATTCATCAGATCTATATACGAGTGTGCGAGTTAAGATCTGGTTTTAATGAGATTGCGACGTGGGTGACCACAAACCAACTATCCGACGTCGGATTCATGACGACTATATAACGTATGTGTTTGAAGTTGGGTCGACGTCGTATTAGCGTTGGATTTTGGTCGCGACATCAGTGACCAATATCTGACTTCTACCCGACGACTGTACGATGTGTGTTTTTCACATTTTTTCGCAAATACTTTAAAAAAGTTTAAAAATTTAAATCAACTTTTTTTTTTTAAATCAAAGAACTTATAATAAGGATAAATGTTATACAGATGGGCTGGATCGGTACATTTCACACTTTAAAAGTGCTGAACTCCAGATTGAGATCAAAATTTTGAAATGTTAAAACTTCTGCAAATATTGCTAATAGTGACAACAAAGTAAGTAATAAGTAGTTCAAATCTATGCTGGAAGTAAATGCTGAAAAGCTGTCAATTGAAAGTCATGAACATGTACACAATTTGGCTTACTGGGTATGTCTTGAAGTAGACAACTGCATGGATCTAGGCAGAAATAGGGGATATCTGTGTAAATGAATGTAAATTTTTTGAATAAAGTTGAAAACGTAGTGGCAAATGGAAATAATTTAATTTTCAATAGTATTTCTAGAAATTAATATTTATATGTGGTGCACTCATTTTTGTTGATTTTGAGGGTCAATCTATCTACTGCAGTACTTAAAAAACATGTGAAATATAGATACATCATACATGCATGTTAACATGGTGTACGACCTTTCAAAACCACACATTTAAAAACCCACGAACATTTGTCAGGCGAAAAAAAGCACAATTTAATCCGAGGTCCAGATAAGGAGGGGTATTCAGCTCTTTTATTTACAACTTCTCTCTTATCATTACAGCAAACCCTATGTCGTGGGTACTTAAACGAATCGTCTCACTGAGTACCCACAACATAGGGTTAAAGGGTCAAATAAGGGTTTTAGAACATGTAAAACGCCCCTTTAATATAACAATAAAAATAGATGAATTTGCAGTACCGGTAGTTGAATTAATTTGTTAACTCTTTCAGCGCCAAAGGTAATATTGAGCTTTTTGCAAACAATGCAGATTCAGGTGAGTCAGCTCGTAACGAGCTGTCTCACATGAAATCTGCATTGTTTGGCTGTGAGTTATAAAAATGTTCCAAAAATCCTATAACATGAAAATAGAGTCGTCCGAGTTCGAACATGGAAGAGTCTACTTTAAACAATTCGGCGCTGAAAGAGTTAATGTAATTGATAATATTGTTTCATGAACAGTTTTCTGATGAGGTTCTTGACAATTGGTTTAAATCTATAAAAACATTCAAACTTAGAATGCAACAATCTATTTTTGTTGATAAAGCTATTACTTTTTCACTTCATAGATACAAATTGTTATGATTAAGGTTTTCTAAGTTACATGCAAAAATGGTTACTTCATTGGGTGTGCAGAAGCCAATATTTAAATAGTCGTGCAGGTACAAGGTCATGACCAAGATTTTAATTGAATCTCGCATGTGAAGCAAAATACTTTGTCAAAGCCATTCAGTTGAGGTTTTTGAAATCATATGGCATAATGTGGACTGATACGGAAAAGGTTGAATACAATGGTTGTTATAATTTTATGTTTCAGACATTCGTTTTGGTGTCATGGGTGATGGTTGAAGAATAAATGAGGAAAATGTAGTCATCTAGAGCTAAAAGAACCCACACAAAAATGAAGTAAAAATTGTGATTTTGTTTGTTTTTGCTGTCCTTCCTGATAAAGAAAATAAAGTTAAATTGAATACAAATTGCAATATGTTATGTTTTCTAAATTAAAATTTGTTATGCATTTCAATGTTAATGTACTGATATTTTTCAGTAGCTATGAATAGTATTGTCAATGTCAAGTTAAAAACAGGGAGACTGGTCAATCGATAGTCACAGACGGTTCTAAGAAACATTCTAACCCTTTCCTATCATGTAGACGCAGATTGGGTCCTATGAAGCAGTCGACTTTTGAAAACATTGTAGCATAAGTAGAAACTGTTCACAAGTCAACGAGGATTAAAACAAACTGCTTAAACCTTTTACACATGTAAACGCATTTTGACGTACATGAATTTTAAGCAGACGACTTATATAAACTTTGTAACACACGTTGACATTGCTAAAAATGAGCAATATCTCCTTTTGCCACCATGTTTTGAACTTTTTTTTCAAGTATTAAAATAATTTAGGTATATCTAAACTCCATGCATTAATTCCACTTTCATTTTCAAAGAATGTCCATACGTTTGCCTACATATTTTTAAAGTTGTGTGTAGCATATTTATTTCTGTTTGGGAAATCGTTAACGCATACTTGAGATGCATGAAAAACCAACCGTTAGAAATATTCTGTCTAAAGTAAACCTGCACACAGAGCAAGTGCGACCAGTGAAGTCTCATATCTATATGAGAATCCGCATAGATATGTATCTACACTGGTCGATTGATAGTCACAGACAATTCTGAGAAATGTTTAAACCCTTTCCATCATGTACACGCAGTTTGATGCATATGAAGCGGTCGACTTTTGAAAATATTGTAGCAAAAGTAGAAATTATTAAAAAAAAAAAAATTGTCACATGTCAACGAGGATTCAAACAAACTTATTAACCCTCTTCCACATGTAGACGCGTTTTGACGCATATGAAGATATATTTGAACATTTTGGTAAAAAAGGAGACATTATTCAAAACGAGCAATTCCTCCTTTTGCTACAATGGTGACAAGTCACAGCGGGATCTAAGAAAATTCTTAGCCTTTCAGCAAATGAATAACCATGTTGTCGCGTACATGAATGTCAATCAGATGACTTTTGAAAACTTCACCTTACCTTGTGAAAAAGGTAGATATTGCTAAAAACGAGCAATTTCTCCTTTTGCCACTATGTTTTGAACTTTTTTTCAAATGTTTCTTGGTGAAATGTTGCTTCAATGACCATCCTTTCGGTTTCATCCAGCTGGTATGATTACTATAGTCCACTTTGACACAATTATTTCAACGAGCTCAGTAGTCAAAGGGAGATGACACATTTTATAAAAACAATTGATTCAGAAAAAATGTTGTTCTCCTTGGTTGACAATTTATTTAGTATTTAGTATTTTCATATTTCGCTTGTTGATCGTTGCGAACACACAACTTCGAATATTTCTGTTATTCAACTGTAATAATTAACAACCACATGGCGACTATTGGCTTCGGCAAATCTGAATAGAAGCCAGTCATTTAATTAACCTTTTTTCAACATATAACACATCTGAAACTGACGTCTGCTGCAGAGGCATCAGAAGGTTCTCTATGTCGGAAAAGATTATGATGCAAAAGGAAGAAGTTAAAGTTATACGCCGTTGTTTTTTTCAAAAATATATTTTAAATTGAATGTTGTATCCATACAGTGTCAAGCAGCATCTAGAGTGTACATGTTCATAGTGTTAAACACAACTTCACAATCACATATTCGATTTCGGGTCACTTAATTTTATATGGCCTGGCAAACGAAAAATTCTTTGTGAGCCCCAAGGTCGTTTAACATATATGGAAAGAACATGAGTAACGTACCCCAAGAGTAGGTAAACTGCGACTTTTTCTTTCTTTCTATTTACATGTACTAGTACTTCAAGGTTACAATACACCAAATAAATTCCTTCTGTGTTTACATGTAAATCGACCAGTTGCAGCCCTCAATTGTTATATTTTCTAAGCGTTTCTCATGTAGAACACCTTATATCATTGAAAATTGTTATCTCTAAGCTTTTAAACGATCGAAAGAAAATGCGGGGGAGGGGGGGGGGGGGGGGGGGGGGGGGGGGGGGGGGGGGGGGGGAAGAGGGTCATGCATTATGCAAGAAAGATTTCACCAGGCGAAAATTGTTAGCGTAAAATTGAACCAAATCGGCCCCGGACAAAACCGGTGTTTAGCATTATCAAGATGTTGATTGCATTAATTCTTATTTAGCCCTTGTCAACATATAGACGCTTTCTGACCCCTCTGATACAGATGACTCTCAATAACTTAAATGCAAATGGAGAACTTGTTCATAATGAGCAATCACAATGTTTTCGATTTTATTCAATAATTGTATTTTAATGTTTCAAGATTATCTTTTAATGCCTACATTTCTTCAAAGTCTTCTGCTGCATATTTGTCTTATGCGAGAAAGGGATATAGCTCTACATCAGGAGTGTAATTCCTATTTGTAAATTCTAATTTAACCCTAAAACCCTATGTTGTCTATACTACACGTATTTGTTATTCGTAAATCATTAGTTGACCTTAACCCTGTGGTATCGGTACGTATTTCCCAAAAACAGACACTTTCTGACGCTTCTGCGGCAGACGACTTTAGAAAACATTGTGACTTAAGAAGAAATGCTCAAAACGAGCAATTTCTCCTTTTGCATAAACATTTTCAACTTTTTCAGTAATTTAACCTCCATTTATAAAGAGTTACCGTGTCGGCTGCACATTGTTTGTAAGTGGGAAGGGCTTAACGCTATGGTATCGTCTCTGAAATGAACTTGATTAGCGAGACAATTATTTTGGGTACCCACGAACTATTGTTTGTTTTTGTAAGAAGGGAGATTTTCTTTTAAAATGAGCCCCGATAGCTAGGTCGGTAACGACGAGGCTATCAATCAAGAGTCGTCGGTTCGAATCGTACACAGCCGGCCGAAGTGTGTAAGCTAGCGACGTAACCTGAGCTCATAATGACCGTAATATCCTAATAAGCCTTACTTTAACCGAAATGGTTGGACTCGACGTTTAAGCATAATTTATAAAACATGTTGACTAGTCATTGAAGTAAAATCAGTATAGTACGTGATGACAACGAATCAAGTATTAGGTCAGATGTTATATTCCAGAGCGAGAATCACTTAACTAGACAAAGACGGGAACGCTGATGGATTGATTCGTCATTAGTATTTTACTTTCGAAGACAATACTCTTGATTACAATATGTCCGCGAATGTATTTCAGCACAAGGTAATTCCACAATTAACTTGCTGTGATAATAACGTGCTGCAATGGTTATATTGGTTGACCAGAATATCGTGGATCGTCTTGGGGTGATCGATGTTGATCACCCATCGTTCGGGAAGCATCGCAGTGGGTCGTAGCTGCGTCGGGAAGGGCATTTTCTTCGGGGCCAATTTGTTTAACATGTTCGAAAACTTCCACGAGGAGCCATGCTCTAACCCACATAAAATTTGCATAATGGCCCGTGCTCACCGACAATCTGAGTACCTCGATCAAACTCGATCATGCGGTCTTGAAATGATCCCCTCGGTCTGCAGCGGTGTTCCTTGATTGGTAGCGGTCGAGGTTTCATCACGATTATTTTGTCATGACTGTCAAGAATTCCGTGTAGCGCTCCAGATACCATACTTTCTGGAAGCGATCTGAACACTTCTAACGCTCTTGTAAACTCGTGTACACTGTCTAGTTCATCGTGAAGACATCTAGCAACATTTCAGATGCATTTACTCGATCTATTCGATAAATTACAAACCGATCCAGATCGAACATACACGACTTCTACCCGACCACACCCGACTATATAATGTCTGCTGCTTAACTTTCATGATATTGATTCTTCGATAGTCTTTAGTCAACTGAATGTCGAAAACAAAATACTTCAGTGTTATACCTAATCTGCTGCTATCGTGTATGATAGTACATGGTCGGTTATAGGTCAGGTAGAGGTCGGGCAGGTCAGGTTGATCGGGTAGACATCGGGAAGGTCGAATCTTACCCGATCTTAGCAACGTTTTAATGTCGGCGTAGGTCGTGTGCAAGGACGTGAAGTCGAAAAGGGGCCGTAACAAGATAACATTTCGAAATCCTCACATACATAAGGTTTTTAAAGAAATCCGCCGTGACCGAGTGGATAGCGTCAGGGATTTGTAACCGGGCGCCCCGGGTTCGATCCTCATGGTGGAGTCATGACTTCTGAGTCATGGGCAAGGCACATTTCCTAGCCTAGTACTGGTTTGTTTACCCAGGGATCATGATTAAATGAATTTGTCACCGTGATATAACTGAAATAATGTTGAAAACGGCGTAAAACACTAATAAAATAAATTAAACAAAATCTAATTAAAAAAACATAAACCCTTCACAGATACACAAACTTTGCAGCACTCGACATTGAAAACATCTGTTTAAATTGATTCTATAAACAAATGTTAACACATTGAATAGGTTTGAAAACATTGTTACAAAAGGAGAAATTGCTCACTACGAGCTAGTTCTCCGCAATATTTTATTATCGTCTGTTGCTAAAACGTCAGAAACATATATCCTCGAGCATCCGTAATTCGTGAGTGTAAGGCTTCAAAGACAAAATATGCAGAAGGCTTAGTGAATGATACGAAATTTCATGTCATATCTGAAAGATTTATTTATTTCCTCCAAGTTTCGAGCAAAAAATCCTTTGAAAACTAATAATTCACAAAAAAAATAATCTTGAATACACATGTGTTCAACAAGTCCGAAGCCGAAATTGTTATCCTTTTTTCGTGACGTCATTATTTTGGCACTTTGCAGTTTCCATAAAGGCAACACACAAAAAAGAAAAGAAAAATTAAAAGGGGGAATAGGTCGTAACATATTGAAAACTAAAAAACTGAAGCAATTAAACATTTTATATAGTTTAAACCACTTAATTTGAAATTATCCTTGATTTAAATATGAATATTTTTTTTTTAATTACTCAACTTTGAATCTTATTTAAGCTTATTTTCCTTTCTCATTTGTTATCCCACTGTGTCAACCTAAAGGGTTTGCATGGATATTTGGTACCCTGTAAGCATCCTATATTGATATCATCACAAAGATCAATACGGATTTCAAAATTGCCATATTTCTAATGGGATATTATTTAAAATATTTTAGTTATTTTACATCTCTATGCGTAAGAACCTTTAGGAATGTGAAATCCAATGAAAAATTGCATTGACCTAACTAGGTCAAACAAATCACATGACCCTAGCCGCCATTTTGTAAACAACAAAAGACCCTTTTAGGGTAAATTTTCACATCCGCTCCTTCTCATCAAAATTTACACAAATTGTTATTTTTGTTTGAAGATTATGTTTGTAATATGTGAACAGTTAATACCTTGATCAGTCTTTGCGGATACACAGGCTGATCTTGATCTACACTGTTCGCGAAAGCCAATGTGTACAGTTTTACAAAGACTGGTTAATATAGACCTTGCTTTTTTCCGCTAGCCGGAACTGTCCTTTATTTCAAACTACCTTCAAAATACGTGTCGTTGTGACGTCTGACAAAGGTCAAGGCGACAACCGTCTTTGGTCTTCCACCAATAGGCTTACTGTCTATGTCGGAACTAACCAGTTACTAAGAAAGACGGTTGTGGTGGAATAAGCCAGGAAACACAATTCATGGGTAGGTGAATTAGCCGGTGTTAAACCTCAATTAATCAATCAATCAATCAATCAATTTAAAACACTTAGCGTAGCTAGACGCATACAAAATGATCGTACTAATAAAGTAAAATACTTAAGACACAATTCAACATTGTAAAATCGTCAACTTACTACAATCTGTGAATAAACAAACACGGTATTCCATTAACTTACCACAATCCGCGAATAAACCGACACGGTATTTCATAAACTTACCACAATCCGTGAACAAACAGACACGGTATTTCATCAACTTACCACAATCCGTGAATAAACAGACACGGTATTCCATTAACTTACCACAATCCGTGAATAAACAGACACGGTATTTCATCAACTTACCACAATCCGTGAATAATCAGACACGGTATTTCATCAACTTACCACAATCCGTGAATAAACAGACACGGTATTCCATCAACCTACCACAATCCATGAATAAAGAGACACGGCATTTCATTAACTTACCACAATCCGTGAATAAACAGACACGATATTCCATCAACCTACCACAATCCATGAATAAAGAGACACGGTATTTCATCAACTTACCACAATCCGTGAATGATTAAACAGACACGGTATTCCATTAACTTACCACAATCCGTGAATAAACAGACACGGTATTCCATCAACTTATCACAATCCGTGAATAAACAGACACGGTATTTCATCAACTTACCACAATCCGTGAATAAACAGACACGGTATTCCATTAACTTACCACAATCCATGAATAAAGAGACACGGTATTTCATCAACTTACCACAATCCGTGAATGATTAAACAGACACGGTATTCCATTAACTTACCACAATCCGTGAATAAACAGACACGGTATTCCATCAACTTATCACAATCCGTGAATAAACAGACACGGTATTTCATCAACTTACCACAATCCGTGAATAAACAGAAACGGCATTCCATTAACTTACCACACTCTGTGAATAAACAGACACGGTATTTCATCAACTTACCACAATCCGTGAATAAACAGACACGGTATTCCATTAACTTACCACAATCCGTGAATAAACAGACACGGTATTTCATCAACTTACCACAATCCGTGAATAATCAGACACGGTATTTCTTGAACTTACCACAATCCTTGAATAAACAGACACGGTATTCCATCAACCTACCACAATCCATGAATAAAGAGACACGGCATTCCATTAACTTACCACAATCCGTGAATAAACAGACACGATATTCCATCAACCTATCACAATCCATGAATAAAGAGACACGGTATTTCATCAACTTACCACAATCCGTGAATGATTAAACAGACACGGTATTCCATTAACTTACCACAATCCGTGAATAAACAGACACGGTATTCCATCAACTTATCACAATCCGTGAATAAACAGACACGTTATTTCATCAACTTACCACAATCCGTGAATAAACAGAAACGGCATTCCATTAACTTACCACACTCTGTGAATAAACAGACACGGTATTTCATCAACTTACCACAATCCGTGAACAAACAGACACGGTATTTCATCAACTTACCACAATCCGTGAATAATCAGACACGGTATTTCATGAACTTACCACAATCCTTGAATAAACAGACACGGTATTCCATCAACCTACCACAATCCATGAATAAAGAGACACGGCATTCCATTAACTTACCACAATCCGTGAATAAACAGACACGATATTCCATCAACCTATCACAATCCATGAATAAAGAGACACGGTATTTCATCAACTTACCACAATCCGTGAATGATTAAACAGACACGGTATTCCATTAACTTACCACAATCCGTGAATAAACAGACACGGTATTCCATCAACTTATCACAATCCGTGAATAAACAGACACGGTATTTCATCAACTTACCACAATCCGTGAATAAACAGAAACGGCATTCCATTAACTTACCACACTCTGTGAATAAACAGACACGGTATTTCATCAACTTACCACAATCCGTGAACAAACAGACACGGTATTTCATCAACTTACCACAATCTGTGAATAAACAGACACGGTATTTCATCAACTTACAACAATCCGTGAATAAACAGACACGGTATTTCATCAACTTACCACAATCCATAAATAAACAGACACGGTTTTCAATTAACTTACCACAATCCGTGAATAAACAGACACGGTATTTCATCAACTTACCACAATCCGTGAATAAACAGACACGGTATTTCATCAACTTCCCACAATCTGTAAATAAACAGACACGGTATTTCATCAACTACCCACAATCCGTGAATAAACAGACACGGTATTCCATCAACTTACCACAATCTGTGAAAAAACAGACACGGTATTCCATTAACTTACCACAATCCGTGAATAAACAGACACGGTATTTCATCAACTTACCACAATCTGTGAATAAACAGACACGGTATTCCATTAACTTACCACAATCCGTGAATAAACAGACACGGTGTTTCATCAACTTACCACAATATGTGAATAAACAGACACGGTATTCCATTAACTTACCACAATCCGTGAATAAACAGACACGGTATTTCATCAACTTACCACAATCTGTGAATAAACAGAGACGGTATTCCATTAACTTACCACAATCCGTGAATAAACAGACACGGTATTTCATCAACTTACCACAATCTGTGAATAAACAGACACGGTATTCCATTAACTTACCACAATCCGTGAATAAACAGACACGGTATTACATTAACTTACCACAATCCGTGAATAAACAGACACGGTATTCCATTAACTTACCACAATCCGTGACTAAACAGACACGGTATTCCATTAACTTACCACAATCCGTGAATAAACAGACATGGTATTCCATTAACTTACCACAATCCGTGAATAAACAGACACGGTATTTCATTAACTTACCACAATCCGTGAATAAACAGACATGTATTTAACACTTCACGAGTGAATAAGTATGTGTTAGTGAGTGAGTTTCACTGACTTAATCAATGAAATACACCAATCGGATCATTGCACTCGAAAATTGTTACATATTTACATACTTAACCGATCTAATCCGATGAAATCTACAAAAATTCACGAAGGTACTGTACCATGCAATGTTTCAAATGATGCTAAATGAATGTTCACAATTTCAAAGTACAGTCAGCACAGCATGTTGTTTAAAACCCATTTCCCACAACATTTTGCAGCAGAAGACTTTGAAAACAACTGAATAAAAATATCAATCTAGTGGTCATGAGTTCGAACACCGGCTCGGCAATTCAATTAATTATTTCCAATGATCAAGAGAATAAATTACTAGACAATGGTTAATAACAATTGTGATGAAGCTCTGACGTTTTTCATGTTAAACATGGGATCAATCCCGTTATTTTAAACCCTTTCCTATATGCAGATGCATGTGCAACAGACATGTATTGTCATACTGGTATCAAGTATATCAAATAAACTAACTCTTATTAATCAATATTTCTTTATTTTACCATCAACGTATCTAATTACTTGCAGCATTGCTCTTTCAGGTGGCGTAGTCTTTATTCTTAGAAAATGTGATATTTTAAGCCTTTTTCATAACGTGTTGTTTACACACGATTGGTATCCCCATACTCCGTACTACAGTAGAGGATTACCTGACAATCTTGGTACTAGTGACCTTTGTAACTTTGAGGAGTCGTATTTCAACACAGGTCAAGTTAAAGTGAAGTCAGCCCATACAGATAATGTGGACAAAGTGCATAAAAGAGAGACACTCGGCGAAACCCAACCTTAGGATATTTTCGATCAGTGTAGAACCAGATCAGCCATCGCACCCGCGTTCAGGATTATAGGGTTATTATAACGACTGACTTATAGGTGGTGTTATGATACCGTGATGGACCAGTAGTACTGGTAACTTACCCAGGAAAGGCTGTGATATAACTGAACATTGTAGAGTTATTATAACGACTGACTTATAGGTGGTGTTATGATACCGTGATGGACCAGTAGTACTGGTAACTTACCAAGGAAAAGCCGTGATATAACTGAAAATTGTAGAGAAGGGCGTACAACATCATACAGACAAATAAGGCTTGGAGCACCTGTCTGATATTGATATGCGCTGTTCGCCAATGAATCAATATAAGGTAACATCAATCGTCTGTATTGCTGTGTCCATTCGGACCCGTTAAGATGTATGCGATAGCAGGTAATTTTCAACACGTGCAGTAATTACGTTGAGAATGGTTTTCAATGAACAACTAGCAAAAACACAAGAAAGGCGACATTTATATGTTTTGAAATCAAATGCAATCAAATACATGTACATTCGGTTACTTGCCATACACATTCTCCAGAGGTTATGACAAAATGGTACTACTTATATTCTTCATCTCATATATCTTCCTCCATTTTCTATCCTTTTATTCATCTACATATATATTTTATGAATATCTAACTCACTTAATTCCTTATCATTGTGTTAATCGTTTATTGTTTAAACTATTATATTTAACTCTCGGTCCCATTTTACTTTTTTTTCAAAATCAGAATCGCCTTATCCTGTATCGACCGTGATTTCTAATGTAGTTAAGAGAATAACAATAAGCTTTAATCTCAATTCAATCGACATATGTTTATATGTGTTTCTTATAGTATGTAAAGTGTATACTTATGGAAAATAGAATACTTTTAAACTTACACAGGACAGGTATATTTGAAGACATCCTTAACAGACACTGTGAACATTTGATAAATCCTTTAGCAGCATGAATGCGACGGCTTATATATGTCATTACTCATATCAACTACGTTAATGTTGGTTTTCCTGGAACAACGCTCATTTCCTCACGTATATAAATTACCTTAATATTTGTTTTCCTGGAGCACCGCTCATTTCCCCACAATTACGTTAATGTTGATTTTCCTGGAGCACCGCTCATTTCCTCACGTGTATCAATAACATACGGGGTTGGTTTTCTTGGAGCACCGCTCATTCCCCCACGTGTATCAATTATCTTAATGTTGGTTTTCCTGGAGCACCGCTCATTTCCTCACGTGTATCAATTACATACGGGGTTGGTTTTCCTGGAGCACCGCACCTTTCCTCACGTGAAATTGCTCAATACGAGCGAATTCGTCTTTTTATACAATGTTTCCAAAAGGCTTTTGCCATAGAGGCATTAGAAAACCTATGTATTCGGTAAAGAGTTATGCATATCAAAAAGCTCCACCAAAAGCCAAAGCTTCTCCCGAACCATCATCCGGGACGTACCACAGCGCATTTCAATGCTCACATTTCAACCAATTACGAATAAACTTATACCCGAAAAGTTTAGAAGAAATAACAATCGTTTCAGTTTCGAAATACTCATGAAAGAGATCAAAGAAAATATACAAAAGATATTTTCAACAATCACCGGGCCATTAACCCTACACAAAAAGAGGATACTTCATGAGTGTTTATTTATTATCCCTTTTAAGAACGAGTTTACGAAGATGATATGCCGCGAGCCTTGGCGAGCGTCATATTCAGCTGAGTTAATGAGCTTATTAAAAGTGATAATAAATAAACACGAATGAGATATTCTATTTATCACATAAAGTGATTTATGAAGCGAATTTTGAAAAATAATCATGAGTTTTGCCGGTTCGGGCGCAAAAGTGACTAACGTTATAACGTCAAACCTCTGACGTCACGTCATGTTCATAATTTGGTCTCCGCGTTGTAACAAAGACTTGAGCGTAAGACAGGATACATGTACCAAACTAGAAGAGTGTCATATGATATGTTTAAAAGTAATGGGAGTTTGACACTACCAGAAAGGGATGTATGTGATAAACATTGTTTGTTTATTAACTGCTCTATAGTCTGTTTTATATATACAAATATTTTGTTATTTAATGTTCCTCATTTCACATAACTATGTATTTGCTGAGTGAAAAGATAAACTTGTACACTGTGAAAAGGGAGGGGTAAATAGCCTGCCATATATTCGTATAGGCGAGCATATTTAATGAAATCAGATATAGATCAGTAAAGAATACTCTACACGTTTTACCTCATTGCACACATAATTCTTTATTTCCGAAGAAAACATGTCTGCTTATGGCGCCAATTGTTGTATTTAAAGTTCGTATGATATTAACATCAATTGGATCTTTGTACCATCTAATAAACAAGTGCATCGCGTAATTAGTTGACCAATCAAAATTCTCCTTGAATATCAACTTGGTTTGTAAATAGTTCGGACGTGTAAAATTATATCCGTCAATGTGAATAAGTTCTGGATGTTCCACTGCGAGTCTAAAAGGTGTTATTAACGAATTCCAGGTCCAATGTCCTTGTTTATAGTTCTTGTAACTTTGGTGCCACAAGTCGAGAAAAGTCGCGTTTTTCCGTGCTAAGATGAACTGGTTGCCAAGGGTATCCTTGAACACATGACCCATGGTCATTTCGTATCGTCTTAGTGGGAAAATTGGCCTTAATAGTATCTGGTCGAAGTCTAAATACAGTCCGCCGTATTCTGAAATAAGGATAACAATGATGATAAAAATGGCAAAATAAATTGAACCTTTCCAACATAAAATAAAAAATTGTACACAGCAGACGACTTTAAAAAACCTCTAGCAAAAAAAAAAAAAAAAACAGAAACCCCCCAGAAAAATACAAACACATATCTTTAAATAGGAAATTGAATACATTGTTTCGATAGGCGAAATTGGTCGTACTGTTTAAACATAATGTTTCGAAAGAAGCCTGCTGCAGCCTGACTCAACATGTGTCTGCAAACAAGAGCTGTCGGAGGACAGCGCGCTCGACTATTCCAACGCTTATGAGTTACTGAGATATATACTATAATGTAGTTGCATGCAAAACATTAACCAGAATTTCTTTAAGGGTGATAATTTGCATTATATGCAGGATATAGTTATCTAACTTGATTATTTACATAGGTGTGATAGTTGGAAAGGATTGTATACCGTTTCAGAGAAGTAGTTACTAATATATGGACTCTTAATGTAGTTGCACGCAAAACTTTAACCATTATTTCTAAGTAAAACAAGGGCAATAATTTGCAACATATGCAGGATAGAGGTATTTTACTTGGTTGTGTATATGGTTGTGAAATTGTGAAGGGTTGTATACAGTTTCAATACAATGCTTCAAGTAGTTACAGAGATATGGACTCTTAATGTTGTTGAAGGAAAAAACTTCAACCATAACTTCTAAGTAAAATAAGGGCCATAACTTGCATAACATGCAGGATAGAGTTATAAAACTTGATAATCTACATAGGTGTGATAGTTGGAAAGGATTGTAATGAAGTTTAAATGCTATGCATCTAGTTTAATACTGAGATATGGGCTCTCACTTTAGTTTAGCACGCAAAACATTAACCAGACTTTCTAAGTAAAAAAAAAAAAGGCATTATCTTGCTTAAAATGATGGATAGAGTTATCTAACTTAATAATCTAGATAGGTGTGATAGTTGGGTAGGGTTGTATAAAGTTTTAATGCAATGCATCAAGTAAATACTGAGATATGGATTTTTAATTAAGTTGCACGCACAACTTTAACCAGAACTTCTAAGTAAAAAAAAAGGCCATAATTTGCATTAATGCAGTATAGAGTTATCAAACAACTTGATTATTTCCATGGGTGTGGTATCTGAGAAGCATTGTAGAAAGTTTCAATGTAATGCATCAATTAAATACTGAGATATGGATTTTTCTAAGTTAAGATAGGGCCATATCTTGCTTGTATAACATGCCGGATATAGTTATCAAACTGTATAATCTACATAGGTGTGATCAGTGGGTAGGGTTGTTGAAAGTTCCAATGCAATGCATCAAGTAAATACTGAGATATGGACTCTTAATTTAGTTGCACGCACAACTTTAACCAGCATTTCTAATTTAAAACGGGCCATAACTTGCATAAAATGCAGGATAGAGTTATCGCACTTGATAATCTACATAGGTATGATAGTTGGGTAGGGTAGTAGAAAGTGTCAATGCCATACATGTAATATATAAGTACCTGCATGCACACCTTGACCAGTGTGTGACGCAGACGCGGACGCCGACGCCGACACCGACGCCAGGGTGAGTAGTATAGCTCTCATATTCTTCGAATAGTCGAGCTAAAAAGGGTTAAACATTTGCATACTACGTATGGCATACGTTCGAACCGTCAGATTGTTCTGCCAAACCCAGCCTTATAAGGGCCCGTTATGCAACATGTTATAAGTATTATTGTACCATGTTATAAGTTATTCGTTTATGTCAATTTAATGCATTTTTAACCTGTTTGTCAAAATTCGTCAAATTATATCTTATGGACAAATACGATTTTATGATTCTGCTAAAAAGTGTTGAAACAGTCTATGATAAAATGTCGACAAGTGCAAAGCCCGATCAGACTACGCGCATGTGACGGTTGATCTGGACATACATTGTCCGCACATGCCATCTAATTGGTTTCCTCATAGCGCCGCTATAATTAGTATTAATCATCCACAAAACGAGTCGTGAACTCCAAGTTCGACCATTCGAATAGTTTGTCAAGTCAATGAAAATGTTCATGACTACGTCTTACTTACAGTTAAGTACAGTATTGAACTTAAAGGCATGTGGATGCTCACCGAATGGCAATATTGCCGAGTGCGAGGGTGAACAACGCCAACAAAAAGAAAAAGAAGAAGGTATTTGGTCTCCTACCTTTACATCGTCGTCCCGTGTAATAATTTATCATAGTGTCAATTTTGATTTTATCTGCAGCAGACGACTTTGAAAACATCCGAGGCAAAACATAAAAATTCTCTATAAAAATTAAGTATAATTTTTGAATAGAGATAAAAACAATGCGGCAAATTGAGAAATGGTTCATTATGAGCCATGTCTCCATTTGCCACAATGTTTCAAAAGTCATCTGCTGCATAGGCGTCTGAATGCGTCTGTATACATGTAGGAAAGGGTTAATTAAACAATACAACGTGTTCTAACGTTTAACCTAACACACACTGACAATAATTAGTCCACTACATTTATACGGCACCCATTGCGGTAGAGTGATTAAATAACCGACAAGGTCATTTTTCAAAGTAAAGAAATAATTAATTGAAAATTAACCCCTGGGATCATTTTTCAATTAGGTCAATATCTAAATGCTACGCAGGCCTACTTTAAAGTAATGTTGATGTTACCATAGATTGCATTGACAGTTGCTCATAGATCGACCCTTTTTTCGTCATTGGCGAATTTCACTTAGCTAGGATTGATTCATTGTTTGGTGTTTAACGATGTTTTCAACAATTGTTCAGTTATATCACGGCGTTTCCTGGGTAAGTTACCAGTACTTCTAGTTCATTTATCCTGACGCCAGCCAGTCAGTCGTAATGCTAACCCCGCAACCCTGAGCGCCAAGGAGGGCAGCCATTACTACCAGTGTTAAAGTCTTTGGTATGACCCGACCGGGGATCCGACCCCGACCTCCCACAACTGAGGCGGACGCTCTACCACTTCACCACCGAGGCTGTTCACTTGGCTATGACAGTGTAGACCAATACCTAGAATGAATAGTCCATCTTGAGAATTACAAGAGGCCATTGGCCCATCAAGGGCATACCCTAGATTGAATCTTGTTGGAGCTAAATTTCAACTTGTCCGATGCAACGATGCAGACACCTGTGAGAGGAGAAGATCTTTCACAGCGCGGTATACTAAAAATAAATGATATGTGCTTGAATAAATCATGAGGATATTGGTGGCAAAAGTAGATACAGATCTCTTTTCGCACCTATTTCATCTTATCTAAATTAAATATACACTGTTTATTTTAGTTTATACATTTACTTTACATCGATTGCGAAACAAGTTTATATTGATCATGCTTGGTGACTGCTTCCTGGTGAATCAACCAGTACTTACTCGCGCTGTTTGTGTGGAAAAATCCCAAATGCACAAACCCGCCCATCACTGTTTATATTGATCATGCACGGTGTCTGCTTCCTGGTGAATTAATCAGTACTTACTCGCGCAATTTGTGTGGAAAAATCCCAGAGGCACAAACCCGCCTATCATTGTTTGTCAGAGGCTTCTTCAGTGCTTCTATGACTTATAATCGAACAGTGTGGATCCAGGATACGCAGAGGATGATCTGCATCTACACTGTTCGAAAATACGTTATGTTAGGTTATCCACCAATGACGCTCAAAGTTTGTATGTATCAAATTGAAACTTTTGTACAAGTTCTGTTTACAACTTTATTTTTTCCCAACTAGATCTGCTGCTCTAATGTTAATGTGTGTTGTTGGTTTTTTTCCCACCGCTTTCTCAAAAGTCGCCAAAGACCTTAAGTAACTAAAAACTACCAAAACCTGTTCTTACTTTGTATAGCTTCAATCCTCATCACATCTGCACCATGTTCAGGAAAGGACAACCTTTTACCATACACAACCTCTATCCTTTTTCTCTGTACGTGTACCACATTTGGCGATAATCGGATGAGATGCTCCCAGTATGGACCGTAAGGTAGATGTTCCCCATGAATCAGAATCAAACACGGCTTCATGAATCTAAGTCCACTCATGAAGCTTAGAAAGTGAAAATATCCCATCTCCTTTTGACCATACCATACATAATGTAAAACATTCGGAACAGTTTGGTCGTCAGTACAACACGTGTCAATGACGTTCAACAAACACTCATCACCGAACGGAACAGTCATTACGTCAGATGATGACGTAGTAGATGACGTGTACATCCGGGCATTATTGTCATTGCATGTGAACACGACTTTTTCTCGTTTGACGGGTTGATTAACCTGTATTGTGAATGAAGGACATGGCTGTCGAACTATGAACTTCCAGTTTGTTAGGTCTGATGTTTTATCCGGACTTAACATTTGAATGTACCAAGACGGAATTGGTGTACATGTTCCATTTGACGGCCTGGAATGTGCTGAAGCTGCATTACTTAATTTATCCTCTGATTGAATTCCTGTAATTGTAAGAATAAACAACATTTTTTCATTTCTCGTTAGTATCGTTGGACATTCCATTTTCGTGAGCCTCCCTTTTTCGTGACGTCACTATTTTCGGGCTTATATCACGTGACTTTGTCCTTGCAGCCGATTTTGAACTGTAAAATTATCTCCCAATGGCCAAAGTATTTGCTGACATATTTCAACAATAAAATGCATCTTAAACAGTTTTGTTACTTGTTGTCATGGGAGGAATAGCAAAAATACCCTTATTTTTTATATACCAAATTTAAAGAACAGTTTAAATCCCCAAATAGTGGACAGATCGGACATGAACATTTACCCTAAAAGGGTCTTTTGTTGTTTACAAAATGGCGGCTAGGGTCATGTGATTTGTTTGACCTAGTTAGGTCAATGCAATTTTTCATTGGATTTCACATTCCTAAAGGTTCTTACGCATAGAGATGTAAAATAACTAAAATATTTTAAATAATATCCCATTAGAAATATGGCAATTTTGAAATCCGTATTGATCTTTGTGATGATATCAATATAGAATGATTACAGGGTACCAAATATCCATGCAAACCCTTTAGGTTGACACAGTGGGATAACAAATGAGAAAGAAAAATAAGCTTAAATAAGATTCAGAGTTGAGTAATTAAAAAATAAAGTTCATATTTAAATCAAGGATAATTTCAAATTAATTGGTTTAAACTATATAAAATGTTTAATTGCTTCAGTTTTTTAGTTTTCAATATGTTACGACCTATTCCCCCTTTTAATTTTTCTTTTCTTTTTTGTGTGTTGCCTTTATGGAAACTGCAAAGTGCCAAAATAATGACGTCACGAAAATAGGATAACAATTTCGGCTTCGGACTTGTTGAACACATGTGTATTCAAGATTTTTTTTTTTGTGAATTATTAGTTTTCAAAGGATTTTTTGCTCGAAACTTGGAGGAAATAAATAAATCTTTCAGATATGACATGAAATTTCGTATCATTCACTAAGCCTTCTGCATATTTTGTCTTTGAAGCCTTACACTCACGAATTACGGATGCTCGAGGATATATGTTTTTGACGTTTTAGCAACAGACGATAATAAAATATTGCGGAGAACTAGCTCGTAGTGAGCAATTTCTCCTTTTGTAACAATGTTTTCAAACCTATTCAATGTGTTAACATTTGTTTATAGAATCAATTTAAACAGATGTTTTCAATGTCGAGTGCCGCAAAGTTTGTGTATCTGTGAAGGGTTTATGTTTTTTTAATTAGATTTTGTTTAATTTATTTTATTGGTGTTTTACGCCGTTTTCAACATTATTTCAGTTATATCACGGTGACAAATTCATTTAATTATGATCCCTGGGTAAACAAACCAGTACTAGGCTAGGAAATGTGCCTTGCCCATGACCCAGAAGTCATGACTCCACCATGAGGATCGAACCCGGGGCGCCCGGTTATAAATCCCAGACGCTAACCACTCGGTCACGGCGGATTCCTTTAAAAACCTTATGTATGTGAGGATTTCGAAATGTTATCTTATTACGGCCCCTTTTCGACTTCACGTCCTTGCACACGACCTACGCCGACATTAAAACGTTGCTAAGATCGGGTAAGATTCGACCTTCCCGATGTCTACCCGATCTACCCTGACCTGCCCGACCTCTACCTGACCTATAACCGACCATGTACTATCATACACGATAGCAGCAGATTAGGTATAACACTGAAGTATTTTGTTTTCGACATTCAGTTGACTAAAGACTATCGAAGAATCAATATCATGAAAGTTAAGCAGCAGACATTATATAGACGGGTGTGGTCGGGTAGAAGTCGTGTATGTTCGATCTGGATCGGTTTGTAATTTATAGAATAGATCGAGTAAATGCATCTGATGTTCACGATGAACTAGACATTGTACACGAGTTTACAAGAGCGTTAGAAGACGTGTGTTCAGATCGCTTCCAGAAAGTCTGGTATCTGGAGCGCTACACGGAATTCTTGACAGTCATGACAAAAGAATCGTGATGAAACCCCGACCGCTACCAACCAAGGTAGACCGAGCGGATCATTTCAAGACCGCATGATCGAGTTTGATCGAGGTACTCAGATTGTCGGTGAGCACGGGCCATTATGCAAATTTTATGTGGGTTAGAGCATGGCTCCTCGTGGAAGTTTTCGAACATGTTAAACAAATTGGCCCCGAAGAAAATGCCCTTCCCGACGCAGCTACGACCCACTGCGATGCTTCCCGAACGATGGGTGATCAACATCGATCACCCCAAGACGATCCACGATATTCTGGTCGGCGTCGCTCGGGAGGAGATCGTGAAAGAGTGAAAGCAGTTTTACAAGTACATCAATATAACCATTGCAGCACGTTATTATCACAGCAAGTTAATTGTGGAATTACCTTGTGCTGAAATACATTCGCGGACATATTGTAATCAAGAGTATTGTCTTCGAAAGTAAAATACTAATGACGAATCAATCCATCAGCGTTCCCGTCTTTGTCTAGTTAAGTGATTCTCGCTCTGGAATATAACATCTGATCTAATACTTGATTCGTCGTCATCACGTACTATACTGATTTTACTTCAATGACTAGTCAACATGTTTTATAAATTATGCTTAAACGTCGAGTCCAACCATTTCGGCTAAAGTAAGGCTTATTAGGATATTACGGTCATTATGAGCCCAGGTTACGTCGCTGTGAGCTTACACACTTCGGCCGGCCGTGTACGAACACATTGACTATACTATGTAATTTATAGTAAACACAACGCTATTAAAGTCACCCCTATGCATGACATGTCAAGTGCTCATGGGAGTATGGTTATGAATGGTCCAATACATCCTCGGTACCCAGGCTATTTATAAAGATACCCTAACAAATTGGCTAGCGAAACTCCGTAAAGCATGCACAACGATTTCCTCCGTAACTACACTGTAATGTTCGTAGCGCATGAGGTTTGTGTCATGCGACTAATCAAGCGACAGAATTTCACCTCATGAATTATTTATGAGCACAAGATTTCTACAGCCAATGTTCCCAGGATATCATATATTTTATGAATAGCCCGGGTACCGAGGATGGGTCCAACATACTGAACCGTTACTATTGGATCGGATTACAACAGGACAGGGTTCAGCTACTGCTATTATTCATGATTATCTAATAACATGAAAATCCCATTTGGGTTGATTTTTTTTAAGATTTATGTTAATAAATATAAATCCAATACACAAATGTTACTTCAATTAATGCCAAACCGAAAAGTATAACGGGACCACAAATTATAATTTAGAATGTCGAATACTTTATTGTCCGCGAATGTCAGTTTCCATTGAAATGTCACACTAAATAATACATAACGATGTCAGTTTACATTGAACTGTCACACTAAATACATAACAATGTCAGTTTACATTGAAATGTCACACTTAATACATAACAATGTCAGTTTACATTGAAATGTCACACTAAATACATAACAATGTCAGTTTACATTGAACTGTAGCACTAAATACATAACAATGTCAGTTTACATTGAAATGTCACATTAAATACATAACAATGTCAGTTTACATTGAAATGTCACACTAAATACTACATAAGATTGTCAGTTTACATTGAGCTGTCGCACTAAAAACATAACAATGTCAGTTTACATTGAACTGTCACACTAAATACTACATAACAATGTCAGTTTACATTGAACTGTCACACTAAATACATAAGGATGTCAGTTTACATTGAGCTGTCGTACTAAAAACATAACAATGTCAGTTTACATTGAACTGTCACACTAAATACTACATAACAATGTCAGTTTACATTGAACTGTCACATTATATACTACATAACAATGTCAGTTTACATTAAAATGTCATACTAAATACTACATAAAAATGTCAGTTTACATTGAATTGTCACACTAAATGCATAACAAGGTCAGTTTACATTGAACTGTCACACTAAATACATAACAAGGTCAGTTTACATTGAACTGTCGCACTAAACACATATCAAGGTCAGTTTACATTCGAAAATATAGTGTGAACTCAGGGTCTATCAATCAATTGACGCATAGACCTTGATGAACATTAACATGTAACATATACATATTATTATGTAATATCAATATAACTGTTGTGACAGTTCAATTTAAGTTTTTGGAGAATAGAAATTTCACTTGCCGATAAATTGCTTGGTAGCAGTGGAGAGTTTCACAGCTCTTAAGGGCAGGTACATAGCGAAACGGTTACTATCAGCAACGGACAGCGCAATGATACACGTTATGGCGGTAAGCAAGCACAGTACTGCCATAATCCTTTTTAGACGTGGTATGTTGTTTTCGTGGAACATTGTGTATGTTGTTGGATTCACCTGCAAAAAGAAGACTCAATCTGTTAGAATAACGCATTTTTGGATGACATATTCACACGTTTTTTCCATCGACAATTTTGTTTGTTGTTGCATATCCACCGGAAAAATCGCAAAACTAAATTTACATCTTTTATATATAAAAGATCTAACAGAGAATGTCGACAGCAAAGTACATTTATGGAAAACAGTAAGACAGGTTAAATTAGGTAACATTTCCATCTTTGCGCTTGGCAATTTCAACCGTGAACTACAATGTCCATATTTCGTGAAAAGGACGATACGATGTCAATTGATCTTATTGTTTCTGAATTAACTAGATCTGGCTTCAATCCCATTAGAATCCGCTTTGGTCGAGTGGGGATTTGAAACCGGGCGTCCCGGATTCGATCCCCAGTCGCAGCACGACGGTCATGGTGGAGTGCCCTTTGGCAAGGCACATTTTCTAGCCTAGTACTGGTTTGTTTACCCAGGGATTATGAATAAGTGAACTGTCGCCGTGATATAACTGAAATAATGTTGAAAGCGGCGTAATACCCCAAATAAAACAAATCCAATTCCATCAACCTAACTTAGCGCTAGGTAAAACTTAAATACTTAAATACACATTTCGTAATTTTTTGTTTCCTGAATATTAAGCAAAACATGAATGGTGGAACTTATTTAAGTAAATGACTAAGTTCACATAAATAGTTACATTGCTGACTAAAAATACTTGTTGAAAAATGAAATATTTTGGCCTCTTTTATTAAGAAAACAAAAATGATGAAATAAGCTCTTATGTGTTTAGGTATGAATTAGCGCTTAGTATCATTTGCGGCCTGGATACTTTACTTGTAAAAAACAACGCTGTATTTTGCATTTTATATTCAGCAGGGAGGGTATCAAATATCAGTAGACCAGAAACATGAAGGTTGAAATGACAGGCATTACACGATTTAATCAATTTCAAGAATGTATAGATACTGCATATCATTTTAGGTCTATAGAGCTATGCATGAAGAGTATTCTTGATAGTTATTAATCGAAAAATCCCCGACAATCACAGCTTAAATGTGACATGCGATATTCATAATTTAGTGTGTATACATATCAATTACATAATTTAAATACTGATTGTTATAATCATGTGTTTCAAAAACTCGCGCACCGAGACTTCCACAGTTTGCATTATTCTGGCGAGCATCAACATACATAATTGTACTGTAGTGGATTTGCAGATAAATCCTGAGACTGAACAATTGGTCTTTGGTTTAGAATGGGATTCAAAACTAGTTACATGACCTGGTCATGTGATCATTGTCCCCTTATCGGATACAAACGTAAAATAGCTTTTATAGAGTTACGGGGTTGGTTTTAAACAAATTATAACGGGAGATAAATAGTGCTTTGAACCAACTGCAATTATAACAAACGTAATTTAAGACGGAAAGAGCATTATAAACATAGTAAATATCAAATACCGAAAATATATCCAACGTAACGTCATCTAACTATGTATTGCGACAGGTCATTCTATGTAGAAAACTAACCAAAAGGAATCAAAACTGTTCTTATCCTGATGCTGCCTCATATTATAGTCTATAATATAATCTATGTTGCAGCTTTTTGTTTCAATACGATTTCATTGTTCTATCACCGTAGAAGGGTTATAGGTCGTGCTGGCTGCGTGTGCCATGTCTTAAACTCTTTGGATATATAACATTGTATAAATTGGAGGTTTTAGAAGCAGCCAAATAGCGGTAGTTCAGTAGGTAGCGACATACACTGCCAAACAAGTGCTTGCGAGTTCTAATCCCAACTCTGCCAACATTCTTTTCGACAGTGACAAAAGTCAAATGCGACAAGCGTTATTTTTCTTCCACCGATTGGCTAACAGTCAATGATGGAAACAACAGCAAGTTATTTTAAAAGACTGTTAAATTGAGTACTGGTTTTAATAAAGCCATCAAACACATGGAAAGGAGAACTGGCCGTTGTGATATGACTGATAATTGTTGAAAACGGTGCGTATACCCATTTAACCAATTTGAAACAGTCGACTTAAATCAAGAGCATCGCTGATCATACACATCCCCTCATAGTGTCGTTTTGTATAGATGGACTTTGGTCACTGTGACCTTGGCCTTTGACCTAGGTCAGTTAAACCGCGCAAGCTCTGTGACACTGAATCTGTGTATGCTTGTTTGATTCGGGTCTTACGCCGCTTTCAACAGCTAAAGTCATATCACGTGGGACAGGAAAAGTGATATTTGTCCTACATCGTAAACGAGATGATATTGGTCAATTTGTTTCTTTTTCCTATTCCCACAATATTTTGATTTCTAATGTCGACAGGTCTTGAAGCATCACGAATATATTATTGGAGAGATAAAGCAAGAAGGATGTTCATAAACTCTGGAGGGTTTTTAGCTATGCCCATTATTGTTTAGTCCTCATACACCTAACCCGTTCCAACATGTGGACGCTCTCAGACGACTCTAATGCTGACGGCTTTTGAAAAATAAATGGTGGCTAAACGAGAAATTGCTCAATAACGGTGTATTTGTTTCAAACGATATTTAGGATAGTTTAGCCCTCCTTTTTGCAGACGACGTTTCTTGTGTCTTAAATGCGATACTTAAATAGTGTCTATAGTTGGAATGTAATTAAATCTAGATAGAACGGAAATAATAACTTTTCCGAAATGGTGTTGTTTTAAACATTAACGAAAAATGGTATTATGAAGGCAATGAAGTTGAAACTGTATCATATTATACATATTTACGTTCCAATGTTCGGCTTTGTTGGACAACGAGTAAAATAAACCAAGTAAACCAAGCTAAAAAAGCTTGTTTTAGCATATATAGATTGCAAAACAAATTTGGATATTTGAATCCAAAAATTGCTTTTAAATTATTTGAATATATGAAAAACCGTTGCTCTGTTTTAATTCCGATATTTGAGGTGATGAATATAATCAGGCCATAGAAAAGGGGCTCATTGATTTTTGTAAACGCATATGTTGTCTTAATCAAAATACCGCCGATTGTTTCGCCTTAAGTGAATTCTGTAGATACCATATTTCTGTTACGTATATGACACAGTGTATAAAGTAATGGATAAAACTTACAGAAATGCCTACCACAAGATAGTATAAACAATGCTACCATATGCTTAGAAGGCAAGATGAAAATAGCAGAAAGACGTGGGCATCTAAAATTAAACGTTTCTTATATGAGTATGGTTTTGGGTACGTATGGATAAAAGATAACGTCTTATAGATTGCTCTCTCCAAAATCTTCAGCAAAAGATCAGAGAATCACCTACGTCAAAATGTTATCAACACTTTAAAATTCTTTTAATGTAGAAATGTATCTTTCTATGGATATTTGATATTATAGTCGTCGCATATTGTCAAATTTAAGATGCTCTAGTCATTGTTTAAATGTAGAAAAGGGTAGACACCAACGTATTGATAATTGCTTGAGATTCTGTAATATTTGTCTTGGTAGAAACGGCGTAATTGGTTCTCTCTTCTAGAGACCCTTAAAGTCGATCTTCGTTTCTGTCCGTTTGTTTGTAAAATGTTTGTTTGTTTGTGGCAAGCGTAGCGCCAAAACTATTCAACGGATTTCGACCAAACTTGGTAGGGATGAAGGGTCTAGGCTCTAGTTGTTCCTTTTGTAGTATGGTCGCCATAGAAACCACCGTTGCTATCAAACGGGCGAAAACCCGTGTGCGTTGTGTATCCTATCAGTTGCTACATCGAATGATCGTCCCGAGTTTTGATCCGTCTCTTCGTTTTCTTAATATTTGAGTTGCCGTAAGGGGTACCATTTCCGCGGAAAATACAGACACGTCAAAACTAAATATATCGACACAAAAGGAAATGATTTCCTATTACCTGATCGCTGATTGGCTAAAAATCCGGACACGACCAAATATCGACCAACCAGAGAGCACTTCACATAGCCATTACAACTTCCGTTTCCCGTAATTTTACACGAGGAGAAGAAATATTCAAGTGAATTTGACGCTGTTCTCGCGACAACTCGATAGCTTGTTTCATTATTCGTGCGGTGTCGTGAGAGTAGAGACAAGAGAAAACCATCGTCGCAGTATGCTTGTTATTATAATGTTGAAGATGATTTTCACGTTTTGTTAATATGTCCAGTTTACAATGAACTTCGGCTTTTTTTTTTTATTTCTAATTAAATCATAAAGAATGTGTCGTATACTAACTATTTCTATATTTGAACATCTTCAAAAAGTTTATGATGTCATTCCATTGAATGTATTATGTACATGTAAAAGTATGTATAATGGGCCGGAAGTATGAAGTATGAAGGATTTACGTCCACAAATAAAAGTGCTAGAGCGATTACGCCGTTACAGAGACACATTATAATCGATATGCCCTTGACCTTTAGCCTAGGTTGGAAACCCGTCAAAGCTATCTTGACAGTGAACTGGTGTATGAGGTTTGAAGAAATTCAATCCACAAATAAAAGTGCTAGAGCGATGACGCCGTTACAGAGACACATACTAATCGATGTGGCATTGACCTTTATCCTAGATTTGAAACCCTTCAAATCTCTATTGAAGGAATTCCGTCCACAATTAAAAGAGCTAAAGCGATGTAGTATTTGTATGCAGAGGTATTATAGCCTTTTAGACCTTGACCTTTGACCAATCTCTCTTGACACTAAACCTGTGCACGGAATGTGAAGGAATGTCGTCCACCACCACTGAACGATCTAGAGCGCGATGACGTCGTTTGTACAGAAGTACTTTAGTTACTGTAACCTTCACCTTGGACCTACGTTGATGGAAGGGGCGACGTTTGTGAACACATCTGTTAAGTTTATGTAACAATCGGATATGAAATTAAGTCATTAGAGCGATGACGTTGTCGGGACACTTATATAGTCACTGTTACCTTTGACTTGGGTCAGTAAAATGAAAACCCGTACAAGAGGCGGTGCTTGCGTATCAAGTTTAATAACAATCAGAAAAGAAATGAAATGGCTAGAGCGATTACGTCGTTCGGACACGTACGTACGTACTAACAGACCCCTTTAAATGACAAAGTATGACAGACAGACAGACAGACAAGCAGGCAGAAGAATAAAAAAAAAACGTACCTTCAATATCCCCTTTAAGTGGCCAGTTCCGTCATAAACATAAACTAGGTGGAAATGAAAACATCGATCTGTATACTACCTGGTATTGTTACCGCTCACCTTTACGGCTTCAATAATTGAATCGCAAACGTGTAGAAAATCTATGGACACATTGGCGCCACACCACGGTAGAATGAACCGCTAGTAGAGTCGTACTTATTTATGTAATACACAAATTATATTGAAAAGGTTAGATGTTTGCATTTCTACCTAGTCCATGTTCATATCCTGTATATCAGCTCCTTCCTATCAGAATCTACAAGGTTATGTCACTAATACGTAAACATTGTTGATATGCATCTATAATGTTACAAAAGTCAACTTGTACATTTTTCCCATGGACAGGATCAATTATATATATTTTAAAGTTCTCTGCGTTACAGAATTATAGCAGAGAACGTACGACGTTCACAAGCTGTGTCTTACTGTATTGCCCATGCAAAGGGTCTTTGTTTGCTTTTAGTAGTTTCATTGATTGGGACTGAACGACGTTTTTTTCAACAGTTTTCAGTCCAGTACACTACATACTTTCCAAGCAACTGGCTGATTTTTCACATCGACTGTTAGACCATCTGTGATAGACGAATGGCGCTTTCTTTTTAATGACGCGCCATAATGACGGGATAAAGATTAGTATTTACGCCTATAAATATTGTAAAACTTTATTGTGTACATATATATCTATAATACCCTTTATAAATAATCTAACTCGGACGACTTTTTACACATTTGCAGCTATGTTTTAAATATAGTGGGGAAAAGAAAATTTATTTTATATAATTATATATTTTCCAAATGTCTATATGTTGAAGACATGATTGTTTCGCGTAATGAGTTAACCTTTTACAACATACAACAAATCTACGGCGCAGACGATTTTGAAAACATCTAGATCGGAAAACAAATCACAAATCTACAATGACTAGCATTGAACACTATTCCTCCGTCCGCGACCATTTCGATGATAAGCACGAGTTTCTCAAATAATGGCGAACAATGTCAGATCAATTTCTCCTTTCGTCACACTTTTTTCGAAATTCGTCTTCTGTAGTTTCGAGATTAGATGTTGCATGTGTGAAAGGGTTTTGAAAACAATAGCAAATCAAATAAAATGCATACGCTTATATTGTTCCTATCAATCTTGCTGGGGCCTCTTGGCTACATGTACGGCTGGATGACGAACAAGGAGGATGTTGATGAGACGGCACGGGTAAAGGTAAGGGTTCATTAACACCATTTACAGTCATTTGGACATAAACCATATGAGCCGTCGAGAAAACCAATAGTGCAGACTCTGCGTAAAAGTATCGACCCGGATCAGGTTAAGCATGCCGCGCAGGCTAATCCGGTCAGACACTGTTCGCCTCCTGTGGATTTTCTGTTTCAGGAATCATTACTCTATACATCTAACCCCCTGAGACGGAATGTGTCGGCCCGGATCAGTCTGCGCGGACTGCGCAGGCTGATCTGGGTCGATACATTACGCAGAGGCCATAATGTTGGTTTTCTCGCGAGACGGCTCATAGTACGACCTAATCCCATGATGACATTTATACATACGAAAAGGTACAACTTCGCCTTTGCTTAAAGTGTTTATCGATTGATAGGTGTTTTACAGCGCTTTCAACAATTGTTCAAGTATATAACAAAGTTTCCTGGGTAAGTTACCAGTACTACTGGTCCATTTATCCTGACACCAGCCAGTCAGTCGTAATGTTAATTAACCCCCCACAACCCTGAGTGCCTATGAGTGCCGCCAGTACTACCATTTCTAAAGTCTTTGGTATGACCCCGTCGGGGATCGGACCCGCGACCTCCGGCTCCAGTGTATATTTAGCCCTGCGTTTATGATATGTTATGGTATCAAGCGGTATATACAGCGTTTTTACTTGGTTACGAATCGATACGAGTCGTTAACTACCCAACTGAACGATATACTCGTATGAGCCGTTCCACGAGAAAACCAACATTATGGACCCTGCGTAATGTATCGACCCAGATCAGCCTGCGCAGTCCGCACAGGCTAATACGGACCGATACATTCATGTTTCCTGAAACAGATAATCCACAGTAAGCTAAAAGTGTACATCCGGGTTAACCTGCGCGGCATGCTTAAGCTGATCCGTGCCGATACGTTACGCAGAGTCCACAATGATCTAACCCTACAACTTTCACACACAAACTGATCTTAACCTACACATTTCACACATTTTACACACAGACTGATATAAACCTACACCTTTCACACACAGACTGATCTATACCTACACCTTTCATACACAGACTGATCTATACCTACACCTTTCACACACAGACTGATCTATACCTACACCTTTCACACACAGACTGATCTATACCTACACTTTTCACACATGTCAACTTGAACCTAATCGTATGAAGAGACACTGTCGTATATGTCATGTATACAATCATTTGTTTGAAGAGACACTGTCGTATATGTCATGTATACAATCATTTGTTCGAAGAGACACTGTCGTATATGTCATGTATACAATCATTTGTCCGAAGAGACACTGTCGTATATGTCATGTATACAATCATTTGTTCGAAGAGACACTGCCGTATATGTCATGTATACAATCATTTGGCCGAAGAGACACTGTCGTATATGTCATGTATACAATCATTTGTCCGAAGAGACACTGTCGTATATGTCATGTATACAATCATTTGTTTGAAGAGACACGATCGTAATTGTCATGTTTACAATCATTTATTTGAAGAGACACTGTCGTATATGTCATGTATACAATCATTTGTTCGAAGAGACATTGTCGTATATGTCATGTATACAATCAGTTGTTTGAAGAGACACGGTCGTATTTGTCATGTATACAATCATTTGTTCGAAGAGACACTGTCGTATATGTCATGTATTCAATCATTTGTTTGAAGAGACACTGTCGTATTTGTCATGTATACAATCATTTGTTTGAAGCATAAACACGATAATTGAGTTTTGAATTGCAAAATCGATCTGTGCGATTTATAACTAACTGTCAACGCGGTCTGTATATACGCGGCACGTGGCGTCATCCCTGTCATGAATCAACCAGCTCTGTTCCAGGAACTCGAACAATTTATCACACATGTTGATTAACTTCGTATTGCTTGCTATCTGATCCAAATCTATGCAATTAATAACAAGTTTCTTCAGCGATGTTGTCACTAACGGTGCTAAGTTCAGTTCCAGATGAGTTCCAGATGAGTGCGTAGATCAGAGTGCACGGATAAACAGGTTGATTTGGATATGTAATGGTCACTATATATATAATATATTAACCCTCCCTTTCCAACACATAGACGCTTTATGACGCGAACTCAGCAGACAACTTAAAAAAAATATTGTGACAAAAGGAGAATTGCTCAAAAGGAACAATTTCTCATTTTGCCACAATGTTTTCAATTTTATTTTATTATAATATTTTCATTTATAGAGGTTTTAAATATTTTTGTCAATATTTGTCATTTTTTTAGGTGTTGTCAAATTCGTCTGCTGCAGGTTTGTTGTGAGTTGATTTTTCCTTGAACATATCTTAAACACAGCTTCAAGTTGAGCGAAGCTTCAGGAATGCCAACTTTAGCGTAATTATTGGAATATTTCGCCTGCACATCCATTTGATCTCATTCAAATGTGCAATAAACACAAACATGACTTTATACACATTTTTGTTATGTGTTGTTGTAGTCGACGAGGTCTCGAATCTTCACCTTTTGTAACATGTGATAAACAATACGTCAACAGTTGCCGACAACGTTTAGCGAGTGTTGTTTAGGTCTGGTTTAAATGAGGTCGGGTCTAATTCACTGAACTTATTATGTCTTCTCACAAAAAAACAGTTTTGTGGAATCTTAGTAAATACATTTATCATGCCATCCTATTAAGACAAGCAAATGTCAACACTGTTATATGAATACAATTTTGGTTGTTACCTGAAATAAAGTTTCAGACATATATTTCTTTATGTGTGATGTTTGGTTCACCCTCCAAATATAATGTTGTTTCAGTCTATTGATTGGCTGATTTGTGCTGTGAAGATTCGCAGCAGGGCTCAATTATCAATATACTTAACTATTATCACTAAGATTTGAATCGAATTATTATCATTTTGGCTAGAATATATATTTAACATGTTATACTATTATTATTACTAGCTTAAACATACTGCTGAAATTATGTCACGTTGATATCTAAAATGTATATACACTTATGATGTAACAAGAAACATGTATGTTTACGTTACGAAATAAAAGAGTTTGAATCTTGAATCTTTGAATCTTGAATCTAATTAATAAACAAATACTTGTATTCGAAACTTCTTACTTTAACCGGTTGATATCGGTAACACGTCACGCAGTTGTTGATAAATGTTTTGTCTGAACCCTTTCCTTGGTGCAGTCTGCAGATGGGGATTTGCAGCTGACGATTGTCAAAACGAGCAGTTTCTCCATTTTCTACAATGTTTTCAATATTTTCAATACGCAATAAACTCTCTATTTTCCGGATGTCCTCGTATGTTGATGTTCTCAAAAGAATTCAATAATTTATGAATATTCAACTCCCTCATTACCGGATGTTGCATTTCATTCCTCCAATACGTTTTCAATAAAAGGCAGACGAGTTATACATTCGTTACTGTATTGAGAACAACATGAAGTTACATTTGTAGAAAACACGGGAGACCAGATTTCTATCCACGACCGGTTCATTCCAAAGACAAACAATGGTAGTGACATCCATCCTGGGCGCTCTTGTTTACAGAGATAGCATAACGACATATGAGCTGTCCCGCGAGAAAACCAACAGTGTGGACTCTGTGTGAAGTATCGACCCGGATGCATGCAGCGCAGGCTAACCCGGACGGACACTTTTCGCTTCCTGTCGATTTTCTGTTTCAGGAATCATAACTCTATACCTGAGATGGAATGTGTCAACCCGGATTAGCCTGCGCGGACTGCGCATTCTGATCTGGGTCGAAACATTACGCAGATTCCATACTGTTGGTTTTCTCGCGGGACGGCTTATTGATATGTTTGTACCAGTGTAAATATACAAGAAAACGCCATAATATTTATAACTGTAAAACCAACGTTAGATATTTTACAAATGGATAATTCGGATTCCATCCAATAAACAATGAGATAGCATACTACATTTAGTTTCAAAATAATTTTATTGTCTAATAATTTCTTTGATTCCAGTTTATATGATTGTATATAATCCAAGATAATAACATGATTTATATGATATGAGAAACAGTACAGCAAAAATGAGATCTATTGGAATATAGCTTGGGATATAATATAGCTAACAAAGCAGGAACACAAGTTCATATATAGAGAGCATAATATTAATGTATATGAGCCATCCCGCGAGGAAACCAATATTATGGCCTATGCGTAAAGCATCGATCCGGATCAGTCTGCGCTGTCCGCATAGACTGATCCGGGCCTACACATTTCGTCTCAGGGGGATAGAGGTATAGAGTAATGATTCCTGAAACAGAAAATACACAGGAGGCGAAAAGTGCTTGTCCGGATAAGCCTGCGCGGCATGCTAAGGCTGATCCAGGTCGATACTTTACGCAGAGTCCACTGTTTGTTTTCTCGCGGGACGGCTCAATTATGTAAGATCGACAAAAGTAAAGCATTCAACCAAACGAGCGTTCTTTCTAGCAGTACGTATAAAATGTTTAAGCATTTTTAAACATCTCCGTGATTTTCCCGTAGTAAAATTGTTCAAATAAACATTGCAACTTTAAATATAGTCCAAAAGCATCTAAGTATAGAGAATAGTGCATTAATCAAAATGTGGTGTGAAGTAATAACTAAAAATTAATTTGTTTCTTTATACATCAACAAAGTATTCTTAGTTACAAAACAAAGTTGTACTTTTCTTCCATATTAAAATTAACCTTTATTTTGTTTGTATATATGTTATAATATACATATGTAAATTAATTCTGACCGTTCAATACTTAGTAAGAACTGTTTCCAGGTAATTTAAAACACCGACGCAGGATGAATAGTATTCTGATATTTACATTTTTGAAGATGCTTATCACTTCTTCTTTAATCTTTTCCCTCATACGACAATTCTGCAGCAGACGACTTTGAACATATTTTGTCAAAAAATAAAAAATCTCTTGAATGTATAACCTATGACTAAAAGTGGAAAACATTGTGGCAAAAGGAGAAATTGCTGGTTTTGAGTAATTTCTTCTCGTCTGCTGCAGAGGCGTCAAAAAGCGTCTATATGAGGGAAAGGGTTAACTGTTCTACATATGGTTATTAAGGAGACATTTATTTGAGTGTATCCTGGATTAACATCAGGACTCTAGAAACATGTTAGATTATTAAAAACATCCAATCTGTCTCAAGTCTACAATATTGCAAAAATAGTCCGAGCACAGTCAAATTATTGCGAAACTTTTTCAAACCCTTTATTAGCTTTTATCCCAAAGCAATCAGTTGTTTCATTGTTTATATGAACACATATGATGTATTATGGGGCAGTGACTTATGTAACGAATGAAATAGATTACAGCTCGTATTTTGCAAGAGCCTTCAGATCTAAAGTACAGTCAAGTAAACTGTCTTCATATGTTATTGCAACATAATTTATGTAGAACTTAGACAATTCAACCACGTAACAGATTTCCTTTATATGGCCCACTTGTTAACAAATAAGATTATCTTGCACGGACAAAAAATGTTGTCTGAACATAGTTTTTAAACTGTTATATTTGATTAACTGAGAAAAACAGAACACATAAACCTCTAACATAAATAAAACAACAACAACAACAACAGGGAATCTATCGGTAACGCACTAGTTAACATCTAAACCGAACAAACAATTCAATCACAGGATAGATGTCATAAAAATACTGACAAGATTTTACACTCACACAATAATAAATTAATAAATACTAATTAAATAATTAAAAATGAAAAATGAAAAATGAAAAATGAAATAATTAAAAATGAAATAATTAAAAATGAAATAATTAAAAATTAAATAATTAATTAAATAGTTAAATAATTAAATAATTAATTAAATAGTTAAATAATTTAATAATTAATTAAATAGTTAAATAATTAAATAATTTATTAAATAGTTAAATAATTAAATAATTAAATATAGCCACAAAACCACGCGAGGAAAATCGACCTTCAGATGATGGGTTGTAATTACTAACAATTAAATCCAAATTGTATTTCTCTATATTTCGGTGGTTTTGGGTCATTTTATTTCTCCAGATGTCAAGTTAATTCTGATAGTTGACAAATAGTGCAGGTCCTAATCAGAATGTGATCTATAGGGCACATGTTGATCTTGTTCTTTGATGGCCAGAAAGTCCGGAGGGTTTGGTTTTTGTGAGACGTGACTCAGATAATGTGTAACCCTTTCCCATATACAGACACTCTCTGACGCCTCTGCAGCAGACGACTTTTCACTGTTCACTGAAGCTAGCCTTTTAACACGGACGGGCTAATATGAAAAAGCGTTTATGAAAGTACATATCATAGAAATAATAGTATATATCTTTGAATGAACGTCAGTTTCAGGTAAATTGTGTCATGTAATACTAGCCTTATATCTATGTACATTAGTTATAACATATAAAACATTTCAACACTTTAAAACATAATATTGCACTTAATCTTTGCTGTTCATAAACTATATTTAAAATATATCAACATATTAACATGTTACGTTCAAAAATCTCTACGTTAAAGTTATGGGTGTCGAAACTATTGTCATGAATTGGTTTCCGACATAGGTATGTTCTTCGTTAAGAACGTTCATTTTAACTTTAAAATAACTATATTAATAAACGTTTACCACTTTGGAATACAAATACAAAATATTTAAAAAGCGTCCTTACTACGATCAGGGATCTATGTTTCTGCTACGATGAAGCTTTTATACGTGATGTTAAATAAGCACCGATATTCTAGGGTTGTACTGTTACATCATTATCAATATTGTGCTATTTTGTTTCTTTTAATACTATTGTCCATCTTTTAATTCAACATTCTCACTTAAATTTGACCAAGACAGGACTAGAGTCAAGTTGCAGAATTAAGTTTTTGGTTCATAAAAATATGAAAAATACATCCTGGATATGTCCTTGAAAACTCTTGAATTTCATCGTGAAAATAGAACGGGTAACCTTAATCTTCTTCGTAGAGATTGTTGGTACGTCTTATTATAATAATGCACATTACATCCCAGCACAGTTTATAATTATTGCTTTCTGGCTTAACTATTTCCCTCATACAGATCCATTTTAACGCAGCAGATATCCTTTGAAAACATTATGGAAAAAAATAGAAAAAGCTCATGATGAGCAATTTCTCCTTTTGTCACATTGCTTTCCACTCTATTAAATAGTTGCCCTGTTATTAAGAGAGATTTTCAAAAATGCATTCAAAGTCGTCTGCTGCAGATTTGTAGTAAAGTTAAAATGGTTAATCTAGCACAAATTAAACTTAAACGATATATATACAATCTAATAAATGTATTCTATGTAAGTCATCAAATATAGATGAACGATGGTTTTTTTTGCGCATGATAAAGATTCTTACAATCTCACTAAAACCAGACCTAAACTTCTCTGCATTAGCTCGAAAAGATCTGATGACCGCCTATTACAGGTCGTCTCACATTGACCTTTGCGCCACCCGATCATATTGTCGCCTACAAAATTATTACGTAGCAATATGGGATATAACTATTAATAATACATGAGATGGACTAGCGGTGCTCCAATTGTATAAGATGTGATCGCAGAATCAAACGTTGCTTGTATCCTGTGATTTCATTGGACAGAAAATCGAGCACCGGCTTATATACATTTAAAGATAACGCGACTGGTCGAGGCGACCTTTTATGCAAGGTCGTCAGATACAATATACGCAGAGCGAAGTATTGAAGTTTGATTTCAATGATATTGAGATTCTAAGTAATACATATCGTTCTCATTAACCCTTATCCCGCTAAACGTGACTTGAAACAACATTGACGTAGGCCGCAATTAAAGCCATACAATGTCAATAACCCACAGTGTAGATTATGACTAGCATGCGGATCCGTTCAGACTAATTTTGATCTACACAAATTGCTTCTCGTGCATCAACATGTAGCTACTGTGTACTGCTCCATACATATATACGAATTTATCAAATATCAGGAATGGGTGATGATAGAAGATGCAGTAATATAGCGGGGACCAGAAGTTCAATGATAGAATATGCAGTAATATAGCGGGGACCAGAAGTCCAATGATAGAAGATGCAGTAATATAGCGGGGACTAGAACTTCAATGATAGAAGATGCAGTAATATAGCGGGGACCAGAAGTTCAATGATAGAAGATGCAGTAAAATAGCGGGGACAGATGTTCAATGATAGAAGATGCAGTAAAATAGCGGGGACCAGAAGTTCAATGATAGAAGATGCAGTAAAATAGCGGGGACCAGAAGTTCAATGATAGATGATGCAGTAAAATAGCGGGGACCAGAAGTTCAATGATAGATGATGCAGTAAAATAGCGGGGACCAGAAGTTCAATGATAGAAGATGCAGTAATATAGCGGGGACCAGAAGTTCAATGATAGATGATGCAGTAAAATAGCGGGGACCAGAAGTTCAATGATAGAAGATGCAGTAATATAGCGGGGACCAGAAGTTCAATGATAGAAGATGCATTAATATAGCGGGTACCAGACGTTCAATGATAGAAGATGCAGTAAAATAGCGGGGACCAGAAGTTCAATGATAGAATATGCAGTAAAAGAGCGGGGACCAGAAGTTCAATGATAGAATATGCAGTAATATAGCGGGGACCAGAAGTTCAATGATAGAAGATGCATTAATATAGCGGGAATCAGACGTTCAATGATAGAAGATGCAGTAAAATAGCGGGGCCAGAAGTTCAATGATAGTAGATGGAGTAAAACTAGCGGGGACAGATGTTCAATGATAGAAGATGCAGTAAAATAGCGGGGACCAGAATTTAATGAAAGAAGATGCAGTAAAATAGCGAGGACTAGAAATTCAATGATAGAAGATGCAGTAACAAAGCGGGGACCAGAAGTTCAATGATAGTAGCAAACGATGATTAGGGCCTGCTAAAGCAGTAATCATACCCATACTCCGGTAGAGATCCGGTAGAGATCCGGTACAGATTCGGTACAGATTCGGTACAGATCCGGTACAGATCCGGTACAGATCCGCTAGAAATCAATAGTTGCTGTGTCAGTACACACTGCGGGTTCATGAAATGTAAGGAGGGGGTAGATTTTGATCCTTTGTACTGTACGATGGTGGACCGCGGTTCCCGTCGTGAAGCAGAAGAGGCGTTGTGTAACTTGCCTCGAGGGTTTTGAGTTCGGTACCCCCGCAAAACAAAGGTGCTGACGGCTCTGGAAAAGCGGGTCTTTCCGGTCTGATAAATCCCTCACACAGACCTTTAATGCAAATGTGATTTCTGAAGAACTCTTCCATGCCAAGTTGACCCCGGTCTTTTCGTCCGAATTGACCGGACACTGAATGTAACACGGGGTTGGTCAGTTTGTATTTGTTCTCCTTTTCTACACCCTGTAGCCCACAAACTAAAACTTGACGATCCGATTGGTCATACGTATAATGTGCGAACGCATCCAGCACTCCGGATCCATTTATATTGGCCTCTCCCGTGGGGGACACGAATGTTGTAAAATCTCCCTCTAAGAGGTCCTCCATAGTTACGACCTCGCTGTCAACAAACTTCTTGTTAAATCTCATGATATATCGAAGTACTGACATCACGTCCGATATGTTGTCCATGACCACTTCCGTCGGCTTCACAAAGTCTACCTGAAACATAGATTAAAAACACATTCTACTCGGGAAGGGGGCAATTTAATCAAAGATACCACATGCTTTTAACTAAGTTAAATAGTGAATTTATGGTCAAAGGGATGTAATAAAGGTTTTGTAATATAACAAGAAACAATTTCCGAGAGAGTTATTCCCCATTCACTGTGAAGATAAAATTAAACTATTACTCATCGATATTGCCTTGATCCCGACCTTTGTGTAGTTATTTATAGTATTGCTACGTACATGTTAACCCTTTTCCTCATATGACAATTCTGCAGCAGAGGACTTTGACCCTATTTTGTCAAAAAATAGAAAATCTCTATAGTTGAATGGATAACCTATGAATAAACGTTAAAAACATTGTGTCAAAAGAAGAAATTGCTCGTTCTGAGCAATTTCTTTTTTTGTCACTATGTTTTCAAAAATCCGTCTGCTGCAGAGGCGTCAGAAAGCGTCTATATGAGGGAAAGGTTTAAAGGTGCTGATGGAAATCACATTTTTGAAATGTTGAAACTTGTGCAAATATTGCTAATAGTGACAACAAAGTAAGTAATTAATAATTTGAAAATACATGCATGCTGGCAATAAATGTTGAAAAACAGTCAATTTAAAGTCATGAAAATGTACACAATTTGACCTACTGGGTATGTCTACCCAGTGAAAATAAAGCATACACGATCAATATTTAGATGTTTATTGTACTTGTAAATGAAATTATTACTCTAATTTTATCCCAAAATTAGGATTCTATTATTTCAAGACAACTTTTAAACAGTTTTAAAACTGACTATACTATCTATAGTCTGGATTTCAGCACCTTTAATTACTGACATTTAATTACCGGGAATCCACGTGGTCATATACGGGATATACGTGATATATGTGATACAACGTTTATATGTGATAAACACACGTGGTCATATACGGGATATACGTGACATAAGTGATACAACGTTTAGATGTGATAAACCCACGTGGTCATATACGGGATATACGTGATATATGTGACATAAGTGATACAACGTTTAGATGTGATAAACACACGTGGTCATATACGGGATACACGGGATATACGTGACATAAGTGATACAACGTTTAGATGTGATAAACCCGCGTGGTCATATACGGGATATACGGGATATACGTGACATAAGTGATACAACGTTTAAATGTGATAAACCCACGTGGTCATATACGGGATATACGGGATATACGTGATATATGTGACATAAGTGATACAACGTTTAGATGTGATAAACCCGCGTGGTCATATACGGGATATACGGGATATACGTGACATAAGTGATACAACGTTTAAATGTGATAAACCCACGTGGTCATATACGGGATATACGGGATATACGTGACATAAGTGATACAACGTTTAGATGTGATAAACACACGTGGTCATATACGGAATATACGGGATATACGTGACATAAGTGATACAACGTTTAGATGTGATAAACCCACGTGGTCATATACGGGATATACGTGACATAAGTGATACAACGTTTAGATGTGATAAACACACGTGGTCATATACGGGATATACGTGACATAAGTGATACAACGTTCATATGTGATAAACACACGTGGTCATATACGGCATATACGTGACATAAGTGATACAACGTTTAGATGTGATAAACACACGTGGTCATATACGGGATATACGTGATATATGTGATACAACGTTTAGATGTGATAAACACACGTGGTCATATACGGGATATACGTGACATAAGTGATACAACGTTTAGATGTGATAAACACACGTGGTCATATACGGGATATACGTGATATAAGTAATACAACGTTTAGATGTGATAAACACACGTGTATATCTCGTTATATACAACGATACAACATCTCGACACAGCCGTCAGAATCAGGTTCATATTGTCGAGCAATAGCTGTGATTTAGGAAATTAGTCAAAGAACATTTACGGGCAGTATAGATCGAGATTAGCATTTGAGTCTCTTAAATTTGATCTGAATCTGCAATATTCACAAATCTGTCATAGAAAGTTTCAAGAACCTTTTTTCAAATAAACCTTTTTTATCAGATAGTAATTAAACAGATTGTTATCATAACTATGCTAATGTTGGGTTTTCTTGAGCAGGATTTAAAATAGAATTCCTGGAACAGGATAAAAAGATAACAGAAAATCCCATGTTTAGAGAGTGACGTGTGACTAATTATATTTTATCTGAGATAAACGTTATGGGACCAATCCTAGTATTTATGAGCAATTTCTCCAAGTTCTATAGTATCTTTAATTCAAGAATTGTCTTGTATGCTCTGTTTCACTTATTAACTAAATTGTATCCCAAAGTACCTTCCCTTCTAATAAGATTTATTTTCAAGTGTTGAACTAGTATGTGTCACGATATGAAAATACATTGAAAGAGAAATGAATCTTATGATTGACTAATACATTTTCTGAAAAGATAAATATATCTAACACTGCACAATGTATACATGTTATAACATTTTGTTAGGCGTGAATCCAGTGCTCCTGTATAGGAATTTGGGGTATTTCATGTTGATCTCACATTTTTTGCGGGAAAAAACGTCGCACCAGTTGACGTTACGCCAAAATGAAGTGTTACGAAAATGATGCAGAGGCGTCAGAAAGCGTCTACATGAGGGAAAGGCTAATGAGCGACAGGTTAAACCTGTTTATTTTAATACATTATGCATATATATATATATATATATATATATATACTGAGTTATAAATAGACCACAGTTATATTGGTTTACGGGATTCCTTTAAGTATATGCATATGGACTAAAAATAGGCATTCGTAATTGATTGCGTCATTCTCAATATTCGAGGGGTTCCTAAAATGTTACCCTTTCTCACAAGCTTAGAACCCAAAACGCCCGACTTTTTGTCACTGTATTAATGGTGTATATGCACACACGAACAATGTAGAGTTAGACTACCCTATGCATAGGCACACTCTCTTACACGAAGACAGATATAAATGGGGAATATTATGTTCTAGTAGCAATTCCTTACTTTGTAATGTACCAGAAGGGGCTTTTTAAATTGATATCTCGCGAGACCGAAGGTTGAGATAGATGGTTTTATTCCCCTGTTCCGAGTAGACAATACAAATCCAGGTCTTGCCACTGTTATTAGTTATTTGGTCTGTTACTGACCCACTACGGAAACATAGGGGGTCTGTGGAATTTATAGGGGGCGAGGCGTAAGCCGAGTCCCCCTATACATTCAACAGACCCCCTATGTTTCCGTAGTGGGTCAGTAACAGACCAAATAACTGATTTATTTCATCGACCACCTTTCATGAGCAAAAAAAAAAATGATACTCTTTCATTAAAATTAACATTTACAATATGTCTAGATGAAATTTACGGGTTTTGGCGCCAAATCACTAGCGTTATGACGTCAAACGGATGACGTGACGTCATTTTCCTAGTATTTGGTCCGAGTATTTTTAAAATTCCTAGTACTAAACCCACTTTTAATAATGAAATGAAACAATATCAATTTGTTTTGTTCATGAAAGGTGGTTAAATAAATCAGTTATATGGTCTGTCACTGACCCACTACGGGAAAAAAAAATTAACAAGCGTAGAACATGCATTATATTTATACATTCATTGATTTTTGTTCTATGGAAAGGGAAGTTACTTTGCATGATATTCAACTTCGTAGTCGTTATGATATATATATTGTAAACAAATCGCTGTTAAAAATATCAAGATATTATACAGTGTATAGATCTATTTTAACATAGGCAACTGAAAAAACTTCCAGTCAGCTTGATCTAAGAATAGACGCCATATTGAATTTACTCACCCCCTATGGAATTTACTCACCCCCTATAGAAATATAGGGGGTGTGCACGTGACAGGCTTTAACCAATGAAATTGCTAGAATTTCGTGGGAGGCGAAATAAATTTTATTATATACCCAGGTTAATACAGTATTAACACAATACACAAATGTTTTTACGCCAAACCACCGCAGTTTGATTGACGTAAACTCATATTACAATGACGTTACATCATATTATAGTACGTACATTACCAAATAATATGTTTGACTTGGTGTTCACTTGACATATGTACGTGTACCCCCCTCGGTAAATAGGTCGATGGTTCGATCCCAGGTCGGGACAGAGACTTTAAAAATGGTAGTTATGGCTGCCCTCCTTGGCACTCAGGGGTGGGGTTAATATTACGACTGACTGACTGGTGTCAGGATAAATGGAACAGTAGTACTGGTAACTTACCCAGGAAACGCCGTGATATAACAGAAACATTGTTGAAAACGGCGTTAAGCATCAAACAATCAATCAATCAATCAATCAATCAATAAGTGTACGTGTCTCCTTACCTGATATTTGCGACCGAGAGTACGTAAATACTTATTAAAACCGGATGCTAGTTTTCGCGTCACGTCCGCCGTGTGACAGTAGAGCTTCCAATCCTCCATGTTGGCGTGTTTGTTTTGAAATGTTTTAACAACGACAAACGTGGCCGTCAAGTAGTCACGTCGGTGATGCGCGATTCCCTACAAACAAAGACAACAACAACATAAGTATCAAATTGTGCGTTGACAATATTTAATTATTCATAGATACGATATGCAAATGAGATGCACTATTTTAGCCAATCAAAAATCGATATGTTCTGTCTGGTACAATCGATTGCCGAACTCGGTTTCTGCATCACAAAACCAGCCATGAGATGTATGAGAACGGGGTAGTTTTTTTAACTATTAATTGTTGGTTTGTTTGTGATGTATGAGAACCGAGTAGATTTTTAACTATTAATTGTTTGTTTGTTTGTAATGCATGACGTTGGACGTTTCATAAATCACGAATCTATGAATTCCCTACAAAGAAAGACACCAAAAAACAACAACATTGGTATGCAAATACAGCACAGCTATCCAACGTTGGTGATGCGCAAACTCCCTTCAAATAAAGAAAAAAAAACATAGCTCCTTTTCGACAACATCAAATAACATTAAACATTTTCGGATTTATACATTTCGCCCGCAAAGCATATTACCCTAAAATAATCATATCAGTTATACGGTAAATACACAAACTACGTTAGCTCTAGAAACCTTGCTCAGTTACATAAGCAATTTCCTACTTTCAGACGCATTTTGACATATTTGCAACAGACGACTTTTGCAAACAATTCGGCAGAAATCGAAATTGCTTTTAATTAGCAATTTACAATTTTTCTACAATTTGTTTAACCATATTCAATAATTATACTCTTGTTTACCGAGATTCTCTATATTTTTAACTGGATGATTTCAAAGTTTTCTGCTGCAGATTTGTTGTATGTGGGAAAGGGTTAACCCATTTATGGAGTACGAATGGCGCTAGTCAGAATGACGTTGGTCATTCATTGGAATGAATATTAATGAAACCAATATTCGAATGCATGTCTTCTGTATTGATAGCCTTCGCCGTTCGTTTCTGACTGAGCTATAGTAGTGGCTACAATAAAGATGACTCCTAACATATACTATGATGTGATACATTCATGCCAGTTTATTTCCGTTGTTTGTACTCGTAAAAATAACAAAGGATAATTGAGCTAGTCTCTGCGAAAACCAACATCACTCTTTTAACGAGCGTAAACACGAGCCATGCTATCTGCTCTGAGCCTTCACTGCTAACCAGAGGTTTCTTGGATGCTTCTTTGACACATCTTACGAACGCACAATGCAGATCCAGATCAGTCTGATACACTGCATTACGCTGGACGCACATGGCCAATCTCCTATCGCAGAGTGACCGTTCCTTACACTCACTATCATCTCTGCAACAGGCTCAATGTCAAGATTCTTGACGAAACATGATGACTGTATTTTAATTGACTTAGTTGTCACTGGTGTAAGCACTAACCTTTTACACTTGTGACGTAATCTTTTTCTAACTTTGCTAATCAAAAACAAAGTATTTATTTAGCAAAAAGCTACGGACTACTTTTCGGTAGTTGTACACATTTAAAGATTAATACATCTGTTATGTAGGTCACCTATATAAAAAGTCACGTGAAACCCGAAAGTAGCTCGAGCCTGTGACAGAGGTAAATGTTGTTTTTTTCTTTTGCGTCGGTCATATGCGATATATGCGTCCAGTAATGGCAGACAATATTTTAGTGGCACAACCTTACTCTAAATATATAAAAGGTAGACCCTTTCCACTCGGGGTCAAATTCAAAAGAGCTCCAGTAATCCTGGCCATATTTCCAAGGCCGACTGGCTAGCGTGGAATTATCGATGGTTATACCAAGCAGTCCTCCCATTGTAGATGTTCTTTCTTTAGTGCGAGAGGTATCGGATGATGATGCTGCTCTCCTGAAAAATACAATTATAATACTATGTATATTTTAATATAACATTTGTCATAACATGACCATCATTATTATTATTATTATTTTACTATCATGGTTACTATTATTATTATTATTATCATTCTTATTATTTCCATCATTATTATTTTATTATTTTTGTTACTTTTATTATTATTATTATTATCATTATTATTATTATTATTATTATTATTATTATTAGTTATTGGTATTGTTATTATTTATTATTATTGGTTTTATCATAATTATTATTATTGTTATTATTGTTATCATTATTATTAGCATCATAATCATCATCATCATCATCATCATCATCATCATCATCATAATCATCATCATCATCATCATCATCATCATCATTACTATTATTAGTAGTAGTAGTAGTCGTAATAGTATAAGTAGCAGAAGTAGTAGTAGTAGGAGTAGAAGAAGTACTACTAGTAGTAGTAGTAATAGTAGAAGTAATAGTAGTAGTAGTAGTAGTAGTAGTAGTAGTAGTAGTAGTAGTAGTAGTAGTAGTAGTAGTAGTAGTAGTAGTAGTAGTAGTAGTAGTAGTGGTAGTAGTAGTAGAAGTAGTAGTAGTAGTAGAAGTAGTAGCAGTAGTAGTAGTAGTAGTAGTAGTAGTAGTAGTAGAAGTAGTAGCAGTAGTAGTAGTTGTAGTAGTAGTAGTAGTTGTAGTAGTAGTAGTAGTAGTAGTAGTAGTAGTAGTAGTAGTAGTAGAAGTAGTAGTAGTAGTAGTAGTAGGAGGAGTAGTGGTAGAAGTAGTAGTAGTAGTAGTAGTAGCAGTAGTAGTAGTTGTAGTAGTAGTAGAAGTAGTAGTGTTAGTATACAGCTATTTACTCCTCTTGAGGTCAATAGTGAAAAACTATTCTTCCAAGTCAATGACTATTGACCCGAAATAGAGAACTATTGACCGAGACGGAGTCGAGGTCAATAGTCCTCTATTTCGGGTCAATAGTCATTTGCGAGGAAGAATAGTTTTTTACCATTGAACTCAAAGGGAGTAAATAGCTGTTTTATTATATATCTTCATGAAAAACGCATAATTTAACTAGTTTATTTATAAAATTATAACGCGCGTTAAAATGTTGGTTATGCACGTGCATGACGTCATTTCAAACAATATAGGGATAATACACATTTTCGAGGGCGTGAACGTCTGCGGACGCCCGCAAAATGTGTTTATGTCCGAGTGCGAAGCACGAGGGCATAAACACATTTTAAGGGCGTCCGCAGATGTTCACGCCCGAGAAAATGTGTATTTTCGCTATTATTGCATAAAATAAGAGCAAACATCCAACATATAGGCCGCTGTAACGTTCAGTTGTACGATAACCGCCGATGAACATGACGCGATAACGATTGACACATGTGACGTCATAAAGTAAACAAGTTATGTTTTATATATCCACGAATCGGTCCTACATCAAGGTTGCCATCGCTGACTCGAATGGTTTTGGATTATGCTATGCTCTTTAACTGTGAGTCTAGTGCATGTTACCGATTATCGAGTTAAAGAAGCTGATGTTATTGTTAACCCAACAATTGCTCCTATTCGAGGGGAGATGGAGCGTCCATGTTTTGTTTACTAACGGTGCCCGGGTAATGCATATGTAAAACATCTAACCGGTCTGAAACGGCACGTACGCGCGAGAATCGCTTTGTTTATACACGTTTTCTCGCCGTTTACGCCCGGCTTTTGCAATGTTTCTGTATCCCTTAAGCGGGCGTAAAACATAGATTTTATGCAATAATAACGTCATAACAGATGAACTATTGACTCGAAAATGGACTATTGGACCTGAATTTTAGAATAAAAGCGAAAAGGAGTCAAATAGTCATTTTTTATTGAATCACACGTGACTGCTTCTCGTCCAATCAAATACTTTGATTCATAGTAGGTATATAATAATAGTTATTATTGATGTTGGTATTTGAGGTCCCGGATATTACCAACATATTAAATAAGCACAGTATTATTCATATGTTACATCAAGACACTAACAATTCAGAAATTTTGCCGTCTAAATTTAGTTGAAAATCGAGTGTTGAGTGCGTCCTTTACGCACGTGAAACACACACTTTGAGATCGAGGATGATTGCGACTCAGAGTTAACAATATGTTATCAGCTACATACATGTACGTCAATAAACCATGCTTACTCTATGATATGTATACCGATTTAAGCGTCAATAAACCATGCTTACTCTATGATATGTTTACCGATTTAAGCGTCAATAAACCATGCTTACTCTATGATATGTATACCTATTTAAGCGTCAAAAAGCCATGCTTACTCTATGATATGTATACCGATTTAAGCGTCAATAAACCATGCTTACTCTATGATATGTTTACCGATTTAAGCGTCAATAAACCATGCTTACTCTATGATATGTATACCTATTTAAGCGTCAAAAAGCCATGCTTACTCTATGATATGTATACCGATTTAAGCGTCAATAAACCATGCTTACTCTATGATATGTTTACCGATTTAAGCGTCAATAAACCATGCTTACTCTATGATATGTATACCGATTTAAGCGTCAATAAACCATGCTTACTCTATGATATGTATACCGATTTAAGCGTCAAAAAGCCATGCTTACTCTATGATATGTATACCGATTTAAGCGTCAATAAACCATGCTTACTCTATGATATGTTTACCGATTTAAGAGTCAATAAACCATGTTTACTCTATGATATGTATACCGATTTAAGCGTCAGTAAACCATGCTTACTCTATGATATGTATACCGATTTAAGAGTCAATAAACCATGCTTACTCTATGATATGTATACCGATTTAAGAGTCAATAAACCATGTTTACTCTATGATATGTATACCGATTTAAGCGTCAATAAACCATGTTTACTCTATGATATGTATACCGATTTAAGCGTCAATAAACCATGCTTACTCTATGATATGTATACCGATTTAAGCGTCAATAAACCATGCTTACTCTATGATATGTTTACCGATTTAAGCGTCAATAAACCATGCTTACTCTATGATATGTATACCTATTTAAGCGTCAAAAAGCCATGCTTACTCTATGATATGTATACCGATTTAAGCGTCAATAAACCATGCTTACTCTATGATATGTTTACCGATTTAAGCGTCAATAAACCATGCTTACTCTATGATATGTATACCGATTTAAGCGTCAATAAACCATGCTTACTCTATGATATGTATACCGATTTAAGCGTCAAAAAGCCATGCTTACTCTATGATATGTATACCGATTTAAGCGTCAATAAACCATGCTTACTCTATGATATGTTTACCGATTTAAGAGTCAATAAACCATGTTTACTCTATGATATGTATACCGATTTAAGCGTCAGTAAACCATGCTTACTCTATGATATGTATACCGATTTAAGAGTCAATAAACCATGCTTACTCTATGATATGTATACCGATTTAAGAGTCAATAAACCATGTTTACTCTATGATATGTATACCGATTTAAGCGTCAATAAACCATGTTTACTCTATGATATGTATACCGATTTAAGCGTCAATAAACCATGCTTACTCTATGATATGTATACCGATTTAAGCGTCAATAAACCATGCTTACTTTATGATATGTATACCGATTTAAGCGTCAATAAACCATGCTTACTCCATGATATGTATACCGATTTAAGCGTCAATAAACCATGCTTACTCTATGATATGTGTACCGATTTAAGCGTCAATAAACCATGCTTACTCTATGATATGTATACCGATTTAAGCGTCAATAAACCATGCTTACTCTATGATATGTATACCGATCTTAAGCGTCAATAAACCATGCTTACTCTATGATAATATATACCGATTTTAGCGTCAATAAACCATGCTTACTCTATGATATGTGTATACCCGATTGCAGCGTCAATAAACCATGCTTACTCTATGATATGTATACCTATTTAAGCGTCAATAAACCATGCTTACTTTATGATATGTATACCAATTTAAGCGTCAATAAACCATGCTTTACTTCTAACAATTCAGAAATTTTGCCAGTCTACATTTAGTTGGAAATCCACTGTTGAGTGCATCCTTTACGAACGTGAAACACACAATTTGAAATCGAGGATGATTGCGACTCAGAGTTAACAATATTTCATCAGCTACATACATGTACGTCAATAAACCATGCTTACTCTATGATATGTATACCGATTTAAGCGTCAATAAACCATGCTTACTCTATGATATGTATACCGATTTAAGCGTCAATAAACCATGCTTACTCTATGATATGTATACCGATTTAAGCGTCAATAAACCATGCTTACTTTATGATATGTATACCGATTTTAAGCGTGAATAAACCATGCTTACTCTATATAGATATACCGATTTAAGCGTCAATAAACCATGCTTACTCTATGATATGTATACCGATTTAAGCGTCAATAAACCATGTTTACTCTATGATATATATACCTATTTAAAGCGTCAATAAACCATGCTTACTTTATGATAGGTATACCGATTTAAGCGTCAATAAACCATGCTTACTCCATGATATGTATACCGATTTAAGCGTCAATAAACCATGCTTACTCTATGATATGTGTACCGATTTAAGCGTCAATAAACCATGCTTACTCTATGATATGTATACCCGATTTAAGGCGTCAATAAACATGATTACTCTATGATATGTATACCAATTTTAAGCGTCAATAAACCATGCTTACTTTATGATGATATATATACCGATTTAAGCTCAGAAGGTTTACCAAAAACATTGACAGCTATACCGGGTGATTGAAACCATTAATTTGATTTTATGCTCGGCGTTCACAACCAATCATTTTAAACCCTTCAATACTTTCCAAACTAGTCTGATACTAAGAGGTAAAATGTCGACTGGATTCGGTGAATATTTTTGCAATGTTTCTGATCAAAAACTGTAACTAAGAAATAAATAACATTGCTTACCAAAAACAGATGAAATAATTTCCAAACTATTCCTAAAACTTTATCGAAAGATTTGGTCGAAAAACGATATTATGCTTGAACCGCTATAAGATACACGTTAACAAATTCACATGTTATGTGCGTTAATTTTATCCACACTTCATTTATCGAAACTAGAAATGAATTATGAATTGTGTGTGTAACTCCGATAATCTACTAGATTGGTGAATGAAGCGTTTTGATTTGATTTAATTGATTCTGGCTTTAAGCCACAATCAATGTTTTAGTTAAACTCACAGTACTTCCTTGGTAAGTCACGAGTAATATTGGTCCATTTATCCTAATACAAGCAAGTCAGTCGTATTGCTAAATGAAGAAGAAGAAGAAAGAAGAAGAAGAAGAAAGAAGAAGAAGAAGAAGAAGAAGAAGAAGAGAAGAAGAAGAAGAAGAAGAAGGAAGAAGAAGAAGAAGAAGAAGAAGAAGAAGAAGGAAGAAGAAGAAGAAGAAGAAGAAGAGAGAAGAAGAAGAAGAAGAAGAAGAAGGAAGAAGAAGAAGAAGAAGAAGAAGAGAAGAAGAAGAAGAAGAAGAAGAAGAAAGAAGAAGAAAAGAAGAGAAGAAGAAGAAGAGAAGAAGAAGAGAAGATGAAGAAGAATGAAGAAGAAGAAGAAGATGAGAAGAAAAAGAAGAAGAAGAAGATTAGAAGAAGAAGAAGAAGAAGAAGAAGAAACAGAAGAAGCAGATAAAGGAAGAAAAAAGAGAAGAAGAAGAAGAAGAAAGAGAAGAAGAAGAAGAAGAAGAAGAAGAGAAGAAGAAGAAGAAGAAGAAGAATGAAGAAAGAAGAAGAAGAAGAAGAAGAAGAAGAAGAAGAGAAGAAAGAAGAAGAAGAAGAAGAAAGAAGAAGAAGAAGAGAAGAAGAAGAAGAAGAGAAGAAGAAGAAGAAGAAGAAGAAGAAGAAGAAGAATAAGAAGAAGAAGAAGAAGAAGAAAGAAGAAGAAGAAGAAGAAGAAGAAGAAGAAGAAGAAAGAAGAAGAAGAAGAAGAAGATGTAAGAAGAAGAAGAAGAAGAAGAAGAAGAAGAAAGACAGAAGAAGAAGAAGAAGAGAAGAAGAAGAAAGAAGAAGAAGAAGAAGAAGAAGAAGCTAGAAGAAAGAAGAAGAAGAAGAGGAAGAAGAGAAGAAAGAAGAAGAAGAAGAAGAAGAAGAAAGAGAAGAAAGAAGGAAGAAGAAGAAGAAAAGAAGAAGAAGAAGAAGAAGAAACAAGGATCAGATAAGAAGGAAAAGAAGAAGAAGAAGAAGAAGAAGAAGGAAGAAGAACAAAGAAGAAGACAAAAAAGGAAAAAAGAAGAAGAAAAGGAAGAAGAACGAAAAAGAAAAAAAGAAGAAGAAAAAGAAAAAAAGAAGAAGAAGAAAAGAAAACAAGAGGACCATGATTGTCCTATATCGCTCACCTGATTTAATCAAACTTAAAAAGTTTTCAGTGTTCTTTCCCCTATATGAGTCTATGAAAAAACAAGTGACCCCCGGGATGGGATCATTTTTTACACAGGGCTATAAATTTGAACAATCTTGGGTAGAAGTCCACTTGATAATGCTACATTACCCAATATCAAAGGCCTTGGCCCTCTACTTTTAGACAAGAAGATTTTTAAAATGTTCCCCTATATGAGTCTATGAAAAACAAGTGACCCCCGGGGTGGGGTCATTTTTGACCCCATGGCTTTAATTTGAACAATCTTGGTAAAGGTCCACTGGATGATGCTACATACCTAATATCAAAGGCCTTGACTCTCTACTTTTAGACAAGAAGATTTTTAAAAAAAATCCCCTATATGAGTCTATGAAAAACAAGTGAATCTTGGTAGAGGTTCACTGGATGATGCTTCATACCAGATATCAAAGGCATGGGCCTTCTACTTTTAGACAAGAAATTTTTTAAAGTTTGTCCCCTATATGAGTCTATGTTAAACAAGTGACCCCCGGGGAGGGGTATTTTTTGACCCCAGGGCTATAAACTGAACAATCTTGGTAGAGGTTCACTAGATGATGCTAAATACCAAATATCAAAGGCATGGGCCTTCTACTTTCAGACAAGAAGATGTTTTAAGTTTTGGTTAATTTCCCCTTTTTTGTTGCCGTGGCAGCCAAAGTTCTGCATGGAATAGAATTCTTTGAACAGGTTTGAAAAAGATCCATCCAAGGAACATTCATGTAAAATTATTTTGAATTTGGTTAATTGGTGTAGGAAGAGAAGTCGTTTGTAGGAAATGTGAACGGACGGACGACGACGACGACGACGACGGACGACAGACGACGGACGGTGAGCGACCACAAAACCTCACCTTGCACTTTGTGCATATGAGAACTAAAAAGAAAAAGAAGAAGAAGAAGATTGAAAAAAATAGATAAAAAAGCAGAAGAAGAAGAAGAAGAAGAAGAAGAAGAAGAAAAAGAAGAAGAAGAAGAAGAAAAAGAAGAAGAAGAAGAAGGAAGAAGAAGAAGAAGGAAGAAGAATAAGAAGAAGAAGAAGAAGAAGAAGAAGAAGAAGAAGAAGAATAGTTTGATTAACTCGTCATTTGTTTTCTGGAGTTCATTAGACTATCTCTTTCGGAATATGAAATCTCTTTATTGAATGAATTTTATTTTCACCCCACTCAATCATATGACTAAGAGACGGAAATAGAATTATTTCAAATTAAATCTATTTCCAATCCCACTCACTCATACGACTAAAAGGGAAACTTAAACACGAAAATACCCCAATTTCCAAATATTTTGCACTAAATTTAATTTTTATCTGATAACCTGATTTATCTCTACCCTTATCATCCTTGTCTGAATAAAACATTTTCTATGAAACTGACGACCTTTGATAGTCATCATCATCATCATTACTATTATCATTATTAAACGTATTAATAATATTATCTAGTTGCAGCTATTTATTTGATCAACATTATTTGAAAGAGTTGTTAAGTTTTTCCTTTATAAAAATGCCCTGAGGTCGATAACTAACAAGTGGAC